>SJOL01008888.1:172814-347037 GCA_004794785.1 Opisthorchis felineus | reverse complement strand
GTTCCACGTGTCCTGAGATTTCCTTTTCAAGCTTAGATATTTACTTCCACTGATGGCTAAAAAAGCATCAAATAAATCGTTTTACAAATTGTAGGGTACTGGCAAAGGCACGCTTTTACAGCAAATAACTTGAAAGTGCCTTAAAGTGGATGGTTTGCTTACCCGTTTTTCCACAAGACAATCGATATCTCAGTGAAATTTACTATTTCAAGCACTTGTTCCTGAAGGTGGACACGTGTGGTGAGAATCCAAACTAAGAAGCTTTCTGTGCTCTCGTAGAAAAGGCACCTCAAACACTGCTTGTCTCCCAAAGAGCAGCTGTATACGATTTCCAGTCGGGTTTCCCACGTCCATGTGTTGAGTCCATAACACATTGCCACGCATTTTCCACTTACCTGCCGGATTACCATCTACGTTAGTGTGGGGAGATTAAATGATTTTCACTGTGGATTTTGTTCTGGAACTGAAGCCAATCTAAGCTAAAATGCCGAGAATATCTATACATCTGTCTCACCGTTGTTGGGAATAATGAGCAATGCACATCTCATGAAACTCGGGGGAGTATCGAACCCAAAACCACCCGCCTAGCAGTTTGAATGTTTAACCCTTCTGCGTCGAGCGACTGAACAGCAATGTGGGTGACTCGTACTTAAGCAAGATTTACTGCCATTCACACGGTTAATCAACCGTTCGTAGCCAAACGGCTAAGTTGTGAACTGTTAGCCGACGTCCCTGGAGTTTCGTGAGATGCACACTGCTGATGATTCCTAATAGGGATGAAACAACTGCATAATGCTTCTCGACGTCTCGGCACAAATTGGTTCCACTTACACAGCTAAATCTCAATCGGAAATCTTACCATTCATCTGGACTTGCATGAGACTTGTTGAAGGTATCATCAGAAACTACACGAGGTAACTCATGATTCAATCTGCGGCCTGCGGGCAGTCGTTTATTTGGACTTTGGAACGAAACAAGCATGAAGACGATGTTTTCCAACTAGTACAAAACACTTAACGCTTCAGGGCTTCAAATTATTCAACCGCCTGTATTGAACGGTGTTGTTAAACTCATCTACGTCAACAGAGAGGAGACCTCCGCAAAAAATTTCCTTCTCACAAATTGTTTGTGATATCTGACACACCAGACTAAAAACAATGGTCAGCGAGACAGCCTATCAAAGCAAGGTGCATCAACATGTCCGCCCGGTTTGGGTGACACTCGATGGTAGTTCCTCGCGCCATTACTGATCCGGGCGCACATCACTCACAAGATGAGACCAAAAGTAGCGCATTTATGCGCAGTGAGTGGAACAGTTACGTGATCGAATATTGAACGCATGTCTGTGAGCCTCAGAAGAGTATGGGAGGCTCAAGTCACGTGGATCAAACCACTACGTGCTCGATGACAGTGGGTGAAATGTTATCGGAAAAATTCGTTCTTTCCCTTTACCAATGCGGTTTGGTCGTTAAGCTTTAAACATCGACGCGACTCTAAGCGACTTTGCGCTGACAGCGTTGCCTTAAGTAGTGACGAAACGTTTGCACCATTGCAGCAGAACAGAACAACAGCCGCTTTCAAAGCAATTTTCTAGGTTTCTTTTCATCGAGGAAGTAGAAATAAACACTCGACACTTTTGTACTCTCGGATGGTGAGAAACGCAACTAAGTAGCCCAAAAATCCGTCACAAGAAATATAATATGATCAATCAGTAAGGTCTGTCGCTTTCGATGTTCACCTTCAAACATTTTTCTCGGAGTCTACATCCGGAATGCGCTGGAACTGATTGCCAGTTGAGTATTCAATGGAGGCAATTAAATTGTTTTATTCAGGTAGTACAGCTACGCATGTTCTTCAAACATTGGATGTCCTGATGTTTCTATCGTTCCGCTTTACCTCTCTTGCACAGGCAAACAAGCAAGCAAATTGCAAGGATGCCATCACACAAATATCCGGTTCGAATATCCGGTTCAGTGAACTGAGTCATGTGTAGTGTGCTTTCTCTGCCTGGGCAAAATAGTACCGTTCAAACGTGTCTCAAAAGAATATTCTGTCTATCACTTTTGTCTGCCAGACGTCCCCGTAGTTAGCAAATATTTACAAAAACAGCGACTGATTGTCAGTTTTATTTTTTTGTCATTTCTGTGGACAAAAGTAATGTGTTTACTCAATCCGGTAAAAAGACCAGAACAGCTTAAAACCAACAAAATTATCCGTTCTGGGTTGGTGTTTGGGTTGCGTCTGATTTGTTCCATGCCCAGATTTTACTTCAAACTTCTAAGTTTCATTTCTAAGCTGTTGACCTCCTCTCCAATAGCAGTAGCTTATAAAAATCCCTGACGCCCACACACTTACTCATGCTTGAAGCTGAAAACCCGTTTTTTTGGTTGCCTGCGGGCAGATAAACATTTGTAGTAATCTGTAAGTTGCCATGGAATTTGCGGAATTTATACCCACTTCACCCAGTTTTGGGCGAGCCAACTCCGACAAGACTTTTCTCATCAAAGTGGAGAAATACTATATTCGAAATCTGCTTCTCCTTTAAAATGTTCCAATTTTGATTGTGCCAAGAGTTGGACTCCTAAACTATGAAGTGCGAGTTTAACTTGTCAGCACCGCACAAGCCTTCTTACCATACTAGCACTTTATCCAGTTAAGTTTTCGTCTCGTAAATGAAGCTAATCTATGCTGGAAAGCTGAGAAACACAGCTGTTTCATGTTTGTTGGTATCTCACAAAACTTCAAGGGGTCTCGAACCCGCGATATTCCGACGAGTAGGTTGCACACCTAACCATATCACGTGGTAGCACCCGGCTGCTTGGGTGGCGACTTCACAGATGGACGTTTAACTCGTCACATGAACAGTGAAGTGTTCAAACTACTAGCCGGGAAATCGCGGCTTCGGAACTTCCTGGACTTTCATAAGATACACCTTGATGGTGTTTCCAATAAATATGAAAGAGACGCACAATAGTTCTCGGCTTTGCAGCCTAGATTGGTTTCATTTACTGAACCAAGCTTCAGTCGAGAACCTCTAGATATCATCACACTACCAACGAAATGGAGTAACGTCATTATTTCGCCTGTCGCCTAGCCACAATTCAGTAACTAACCTGGATGTGTCAGTCGGCGCGCTGTCAACCGGGTAGCTCGAACGTCAGTCTGGGTGAGCTAGGAGTTCAGCAACTGCAGACAGGGCCAACCACCCTGTTTGGTTTCAATGTGCCGGCTACTTTCGACAGTGCACAATACGCATCATCTGGCGCCTCTGCACTAGTTCCAACCGATACATAGAAGAGACTCATGAGGCTGACGTGGGAGGGATGTGGCAAGTGCTACCTGACATGGTAGCCCACCGTCAAGTTCACGTCCATGAAATTGTTGGTACGAACGTGGTCGCCCAATTGGCCCGCGCTGATTGTTCCCGCCTCTTTTGGACGAAGATTGACCTGAGTCAACACCGCCGGCACGAACACCCCACCCAGCATAATGCAGTAACCTTGGTCGAGTGAAGAATTTCGGTGTCCGCTAATCCCAGCAAGAGTCACAATCGCTCTTGCGCCTGGCCAACAATTTATATCCGTCTTGTGACACGCAAACTGCGCTGTTCGCGAGCTTGGAGCAGTATTTTCCTGGTCGATTGGCTATCAGCATCGAAACCAGTTTACGGGTGCTTAACTGGCAAGCACAACAGGATGAATCATCATCTGGCTGCTCTGACCAAACTATCGGTTAAATAGCGGCCTACTCGTCAACAGGTGATGACTATAGCGTCTGGTCTAATCAGACCGTGGATTGCGCCGTGTCGTTCTTGGAATCCCATGCTGACAGTTCGTTTGCTAGTGTTGACCTTCAGGCATTTGCCCGAGGGTTGCAGTCTGGCATCATGACACTGGAAAAAGTCCTGTTGCTTCTGGACCTGCACGCCTCCAAGCATTTCCACACACCTGGAAAACTGTATCCCAACGCCTTCGTCAAATAGCCCATCGTATGCCAGCCAACTGAAAGCAGATCTGCCGAGTCAACTACGCCGCCATCCAGACCCTATACCACCAGAGACGGAAAGATGCAGCGTCTGCTGTGCTCGATGGGTCATGGAAGGATCTATACAAAGGTAACTGCGGCCTACCTCTGGACGCCGAGCAGTATTGAAAACAGGTGCTCCCTGCTCCAAAACACGTGGATAGCCGGCCACGTCGCGCAGCGTTACCATCCAATTGGAGCTTGATCCAGCCAATTGCAGGTGAGGAAGTCAGCCATACGGTCCGCTTAATGGGCATTTCGTCCCCAAGTCTGAACAAGCTCACGCCCAGGATGCTCCCCTGGTTCAATGTCAATGCGCTCGCTGGGTATTTCAACCTACTCTTACTATCTGGGGGTTGTCCGCCGCAATTGTGTCGTGCTCGTATTACCCTAGTTCCGAAGGTCTCAAATCCTACTACACCGGACAAACTGACACCGATCTTCTCGTCATCCATTCTTGTCCGCAGCTTTCATAAGGTGCTTGCTGACTGCTGGAGCCGTAGATTCCCATCTTTCTTACTCCTGTTTGCATTTTTACACCGAGACGGTTGTTTGCAAGCAACATCGCTGTAATATGCCCTGCTTCGTCACTTTTCAGCCACTGCGTCCAACCTTAGCTTGGCGTTTGTTGATATCTCAGAAGCGTTTGATTCGGTTCTACATGACAATTATCAGATCTGCTGAGGCGTTTGGAACACCGTCGCCTCTAGTTCGATACATCGCACAGTCCTATGAGTGTGATGCAGCAGTTTTCCCCAATTATGAGGTTAACTGCCGCAGAGATGTGAGGCAGACACCGTGACATATTTGGGCATCCCCTTTACTTTCGAGGGGAACGGAGTCTGCAACCACTGACAGCAGCTCAAAGTGCTCGATGAGATGAGGCGTGCTCCGTTAAAGCCGTATCAAAGAATGGAGATCACAAGGAACTACCTGATACCGAGGCCGACATATTTGCTTGTGCTCGGCCAAGTCCCCTGAAACACGCTCAGGATGTTGTACAATCACACCAGGCAATCCATTTGCGGCTAGCTATGTCTACCAAAGGACATCCCGATCAGCTACATCCACGCCGGTAAACAACACGGGGGACTTGGTATCCCAAGTCTGAGTTCAACCACCTTGATGCAGCGGAGAGCGCGTATGGAAAAGCTCCTTTCTTCCCAGAACCGCGTAATACGCAATGTGGTCAAAGATTCCGCAATTGGCAAGATTGTTCGGGATCTCAGCCTTCCGATCCGAGTCCGAGGTGCATGCGTAAACATCATGAAAGAGCTGGCGGCTGCTTGGGTTGATAGTCTGCACGACAGTGTTGACGGTCTTGGTTTACGGGAGTCGGCCACTTCACCTCTTTCGAATCGATGGCTTGTATTTCCATAACCAGTGTTTCCTCGAATATTGAACCACGGTATCTAGCTCTGATGCAAACGTCTTAGGACGAGAGTTAGAAGCGCTCGGTTTGTTCATGGTGGCCAGACAAGGTTCTGTCATAAAAAATGTGGGCAGCCGGAGAGTTTGGTGCATATTTTGCAGTCCTGCTGGAGCACACATGATGCTAGATGTGCTCTTCATAATCGGGTAGCATGAAAACTCGCGAAATGCCTCTGTCGCCTGCGATACACCGTCTTCGAGGAGTTGAGAGCACCTACTTCGATGTCTGACCTAATCGCTGTTCGGGAGCTCCGAACAACTGTCATAGAAGTAAGCACTGTCTCGGATGGGCGCGACATGACTGTGTGGAATGAGAAGAAGCACAATTATGGTGCTGATGAATACTCCCTCACGACAATCTCAGCCCTATGTGCAATCGATTGCAATGTCGACTTTTTGATCCACCAACCGATGATCATTTCTTATCGAGGGATCTAAATTCCTCAATCCACCAAGGCTGTTATTGGACTGGGACTCCCTAAGGTCACAGTCAGTGACTTGTGTTTGCTTGTCATTGTGGGTTCTCTGCGTACCTACGACACTTTTATGCGTGGTACATGGCACTGAGTGTTGGAAATAGTCCAGGGGTTCAATGGCTCTGCAGATGTCAGCTCTCTTTCACCCAATATTATTCTTCGAGAAGCAGTTGACTACTTATGCGATTTTCTTACCTGTCTTCGTAGAATATCGCAAAAAACTTATTCTCTTGAGTATCTAGGAGGTTGCGTTTGATTTTGCAAGTGCGTGTTACATACTGGGTCTAACCCCAGCCCATATATTTCAACGAATGATCAATATCCAACTTCAAGATGACATTTATGAATGTCCGTTTCATGGACGCTGTTGATTTGTTGCTTATTGGGTGTGATTCCATTCGTCCAAACCTCCGTTACATTACGAATGTGAACCCACATTACCAATGGGCGGATGAATACAGTAAACCACTCGTTTCGACAAAACACAACATCGAGAGATCAGTATCTGAAACCCTACTGTTTTGCACCACTGGCCTTCAGTCCAAGAGAAACATTAATTTTTCAGAAAAAGTGTTCCGGAAGCATTCAAAGATGCGCGTTTCAGCCTAAAATCCACAGTTAGCCCAGGATGTGAATCCCGAAATACGATCATACCTCTGAGTACCTTCCCAAGGTGACGACGTGACGAATAACAGGGTCCAGAAGTCTTAATCTGCCTGTCCGTCCATCTTTGTCTATTTTCAGAGAAATTGGTCTACTTCACTGATAGTCTATTTTTGTGGAAAATTCCTCCTGGGGTATAATGCAGCAGTCCGACCGCTGTAAGGTTTTAAAAACCCTTGTGTTCAAACAGATGCGAATGAAAGCCCTGTCGATCTGGAATATGCAGACGTTTTCGAAGAGGAGGAGAACGCGCAGGTGTTTTCGGATGGACTGACCAAAGTCCTTTGGTATGCGCTTTGCACCCACAAAGTATAAGACCTTGCTCTTGGACATACGGTCACTAAACGCGCCACTTACAATCCATTCGAAGTTGTGAAGCTTTTTACCTATCTTGGAAGTTGTGTTAGTTCCGAGTGTAGTGTGACAGATGAGGCCAGCGCACGAATCTCCAAGTCCATATGGCATCAAAGCGGTATATCCCCTAATCTGAAAGGATGTTTGTATCAGGCTACAGCACGGGTTGTTTTCTTGAACGGCTGTGAGACTTGCCTTTCGATCAGCGGAACTGAAAGGTCTTCAGGTCTCCGACCCCTAGCTTGCGTGGGTTGGTGTCTGCGAATCCGTGAAGAGGCAACCATTGACCTGGTAGAGGCGTGTGAAAGAGATTACGAAAATTATGGGCACTGTCGGTGGGACTCGTCTTTCAGGATGGGATCCACGTGGTCCCCACTGCGCCTGGTTGGAGACGCTGCAAGATATGGCTGCTGATCGGTGTCAGTGGTGTTCTTGTTGTCAGTTTCTATCCATAATGCCGAAATGACTGTCTTGAGGTGCAGGCACCTCGGAACGATTGAAGTAGAGTTTAGTCCCTTGTCCGTCCACTTTTATCATTCTCAAGGTTTTCAAATAAATTATGGTTGTACGGCAGCGAAAAATTAGTGTTGAACACTGATGTTACGCTGTTGATGATGATGATGAGTCCGTTTGGAGTTGTTGTGGATTCTACATAGGCAGAACGGATTAATGGATGCTTCGACGGGCCTATGAACACATCCCACAGTGGAGAAAGGAGTCCAGGGGGCAGTGGGATTACCAAAACCCAATCTGACAGAAATGATCTCCGATCGTCGACAACCAAGTACTTAATCACAAAAGGTCATTGAGGGCGAACCAACAATAGCATTCTTCCCAGAGCTTGACATTTGAAGAGGCGCTTTTTCACCAGACTAAAAAACCGATATTATGAACACAACTAATGCTTGCTCAATCGATTCGATTACCACAAACGTAGTTCATGTCATGCCTACATTTTCCTACCTTTCTTACGCTCAAATGTGTTCCCACGGCTCGGATTGTCTTCCATGTGCAACTGACGAAAGCAAGTGTGATGGTAAAATTTCATGACATTAGTCTTCTTTTTTTCAAGACGAACTTATGTGTTCATATCTATCGTATGGTGCCTCAGGAAAGGTTATGCGTAACCAGGAGGAAACAAACGCCGCTATAGTTTACGCTTAGAAACTCACCATATAATAACTGCTGGATAATGGAACGGTGTCTGGCACCATTTAGTGCAAGAGTTTGTACCCCTTCGACCTCAGCATTAAAGTTGGTCTGAGTGGTTAGCTAGAGGGAAGTGCACATGAATGCCACGAAGGGTTGTGGGTGTGTGGTATAACAGGGAGTTGAAGAAATGGAGGAGGTCGGTATGGCAGAGAATTACGGTCCATAAAAACATTGCTCAAGAAATCGGCTTTCTGTAAATCAATCAATAGATTCAGTCAAAATCCAAACACCTTGTGCAAAGTTGGAACAATATCCAGGTTGGTAGAGTATTCGTTATAAAATAATATTATTAAAAATTAAAACTCTTAGGGGGTCCGACATCAGCGCGGTCATTTCAATAACGTGTCATCACCTGTTCAGTTAACAAGTGTGTCCGGCTGACCAGTAATTCAAGCAGCTGATTTCAAGTGGTCTTTTAATGGAGTGCTAGGATCTGAAAGTAACACACTACTCATGAGATCACTGAGACCACTTCGGCAGCCAAAGACTGCTTTTGCCCTCTTTTATCACTGTGTGCACCTGATAAGCACTGAGAATAGCGAAGCCCGTCGTGGAGTGTCCACTAGTTTTCAACTAGATTGTAAGTAGTGTGTTCCGTCAAGGGAATATCCCTGTTCATGGTAATCACAACTGATAAAACGAAAGACTTGTCGTTCGGTTTGAGATTACTCAGTTGTAGAAAGGACAGCCGTTTACCAAAACCGAGTAATTTGTAAACTACTTGGAGTTTTACTCCATACATTTGACTGCGTAGACCTTTTTCAACATATTTATAAGGATAGTCACCGCTCAGGTGGAGCCATAGTATGTCTTAGTCAGACTCACCTGTAAAATTATAGGGTACACTTAATATGCACTGACACCGTCCACTCAGGTAACAATTTCCGTGGATCTGGCCCCATACCAACTTTGTATATCCAGGGTGCGTGTGGAATGATACGGGCATGTGCGACAACAATGTAGCATCGTGAAGTGTCCACATGACAAGTGACAAGCATGAGCCATGGCAACAATTTTGGCGCCTGCAAAATAATTTTCAAAACGTCTCAAAATTTTCTTTCAAAACCACCTGAATACTGATAGCTGGAGGTGCGTTGTTCTTGTTAGTTGCCATGGTAGCCCTCGCCTCAATCGGAGGGAGAGAGGTGATCCTGTCTCGTACCGTTTACCGACCGTAAAAGAAGTAAGTTGATTTTTGAATTCTTACCTGGTCCGTGTAGAACGTGAAATCAACTGACAGAGCATTACTTACGATTAGTTTAGTCTTGCCTGTTAGTGAATTATCCTAAGATATCTCGATATTCAAATAAAACACGATCCCATTCATTTGAAGACCACATAAATAGGTGTGTACTGACAGGGACAAACCTGATTTCAAGGTGAGTGAAGCGGGGTAGGCGAATTGTTGCAGCCTTCTGAGGTTGCATGTCCGGGTTTTGCCTGGTTGTGACCATAAAGTCAAATAAAATTCAGCGACCAAATATGATCCGGTGAACTGAACAACATTAGAGGATATTGGATTACGACCCGCTAGAACACCATTGTTGCGGTATGATTGGCCCATATATCTTGAGCCGCTTTCCTCTCCAATCTTTTCAGCCCTTAGTTCGTTTCTCCAAGCACATGGTGCAAGAGTAGTTGAATGAGTAACTGTGGCTGGAAGTCAGCATGACCGGTCGTGATGCAGCCATGCTCCTGGTCTGCAACAACGGAGTCAAATACTCTCGATTGTGACAGTAACTGTTTTCCAGATACATTATTCATTGTGCGGAAGACAGAGGAAATGCATTTATCTCCCGCTGTTGCCTTTAACTCATCCCGAAGACAAAACTAACTGTGATGTAAAACGAACTCCCTGGGGTAGTTGTTCATTCCTTGTGTCTTTATGATGGTCTGCATGGGGTGCTCCGGCGTGGCTGGAGTGCAGATTTCCCTGACCATGTGAAACAACTCCCTTATTAATAAGCGCTCCTGCACAATCGCATGAAAGCTGGGAAACTTCCTACACAAGGCTAAAAAGATTTGTTAAGTAGCTTATCATACCGACCACCTAGCTGACTAATACGTAACAATAATAATAACAGTACCAATAATAATATTCATTCAGCTGTGACAGCCTTCCAGTGCCTAGCTGCCATGACACCCGAAGGAAGCACGAGGGCTGAGATACTTGCAAGTTGTCCAAGCCTAGACAGTAGCAATCAAAATGCAGGGGTTCGGGTTCGAACCACGGAACTTGTAACCAGTAAGTTTGTGCCTTAACCACCGAGCTATCTCGCAGCCTGGTGACTGATTTTTCCAAAACGTGAGTAGAAATTTCCCGCAAGTTCGCGAAGATTCAGGTGTCCTGGGTTGAGAAAAACAGCCATCCAATCTACTCCTGTTTTGTGACGTGTACTGACAAATAAATCGTCAATGGAACACTAACACAATCATCGTCAGTCGTTCCGCTCGAATGGTTCCATTTCAGTCATTTAAATGAGTACGTCCGTTAGTTGTGCGCACGGTGAACTATGCGTGACTAAGCCAGCGGTTTGATTCTATTGCGCGACATTTGCTTGCATAGGGGAGTAGGGCCTGTTTAAGAAAGCCGCTCCCCTAGCTGACGTCAGTGGGTTCTTCAAATGTAGCAATATTGAGAAGCGACGTTGGGATAATTTACAGTAGGGTGTTTGCCAGTCATGTCACGACATCGATACAAAAGACGATGTCTTTTGAATAGTACAGTAAGACGACAATGATTGCGGGCTGTCAACATCTCGCTTTTATCTATCCATGCACAATACTAAAAACCGTCAACAGCTGGAGTAAATAGGAATGAAAAAAAGTGAAAGGAAGCCAGGTGCATTAGGTGAAAACAGGGTCCGACTATTAGCTTCACGGATTATTAATGGTACGCGTTGAAGTCTTTTGTGCAGACAGGCTAGATCGATGCCAATCAAGAAACACAAGCAATAGACTGAAAGCGGACAATTTCGAGTTGATATTGTGGAGTATCATCCTGAAATTTATACTGGAGTCAACTCTGCAAGCAGTGGACAGAATGCGTTCATCGGTTGCTGAGGTAGGTTTTCGCGTTTCAGCTTGCCGTCCACTGGTCGATCGGTCAGCCACTTGACTGAGATAATGGGACACGGCCTGTCCTATTAATTCATACTCATCGCTACTGTATGTGATGCAGTTCAAAACAGGGTGATTGGGTACATTACTCGAGGCCCATTGCAGACGGATTTTTCATTGATGCAAGCAGGATTACTTGAGCGGCTGGGTTCGTACGAGGGATTATAGTATGTAACTCCGGCCATATAGCTGTGTTTAGACGGTTCCGCTTGATAGAGCATTCTTTTCACTGGACAGTCCAACATAATCAGGAAGCTGTCTTCCAGGTATGATCAAAATGATGTCTCCTAATAACGTATCAGGTAGGCCATCCAATTTTATCCGACCAGTGTGTCTATACCCCTCTCCATCGAAGTCAAAACGAAAGTTTTCCTTAAAGAGAATGACGCAAAGTTATCGCAAATATTCCGGGGTGATACGTGTGAGAAATTTGCTTGCGATAATAAGAAAATGTCCAAATTTTTTAGTCTGATCAAAAGAAACATTCGTAAAGAGCTGACTTCTATAAAAGACATCTTTTGTGAACTCAGTGATAACTGGTGCAACGTTTGCGCGAGTTCAATCGTTTTTTTTTGCCCAGTAGAGTGCAAGAGCCTCACGGGTCGGAATCAGAGATTCGACCAACTAGATAGCTGACCTGACTATTCTGGGATAGCCAGAATAGGTTTCACGGGAACCTCATCTTTGTTGATTTTGATGTGCTCCCCTTAGACGTGACCTTTCAGTTCCAATAGGCTTGAGTCAGTCGTAAATTTGGGTGAAACGAGAATCCCATAGCAACAAAGCGTGACGTTTCCGCTTGATATGTTTGTCTATTAATCGGTTAACATCAACCAAATGGTTTGTGAAACCTCACTCCCTTAGATAGTAGTATCTTCAGTTTTTCGGCTTGAGGCTAGCAGAATCACACATGAGTCTTTGTTGTTTCTTGATGTTCATTCTAACAACGGCAAGACACACCGTTGTTAAGAGGTAGGTCCCAACGTCTGGCTTTTAACTACCAAAAATCCTCTGACTACTTACGTCTTTGGCATGTTTGGTAGATTTTGAAAGTTGGGGTTTACTGGCTTCAATAGGTGTGCGGCTAATTTCATTTTAAGCGAACTCCAGCGAGCATGGTCCACAAAATCCTACAAACAAATGGTTGCGTGCACACTCATTTGAGGAAATCAATTCTGGAAGCAAAAAGCACTTTCCCGGGCAAACATTTCTCCTTTTCTTGGGAAGTGCCCACCTTTGCGTCTCCATCCAGAGTTCAAACTTCTCGCTTTTCCTTAAGGATCTGGTAGGCTTGATGCTGACCTCAGGCATATTATACCTGGGACTTCTCCTTTATACCGGGCTACAGAGGGCCCAAGTTGGGGCTGATGAAACAAAGAATATGGCAGGCTTTACAGTGTTTGAGCAAACGCAACACCTTTCTGTTCTCCGTGCAGTTTTTCATCCGAACTATGCAAAGAAAGCTTTGATTGGCGATTTTTTCCATCATCCTATGCACAACTTGAAACACCAGACGCATCGAATTTCCGAAAATTGGCAGATGTCATGTCTCATTCATGAACGATGTGATGCGTGAGAAAACAGATGAATGACGCAAGCACATCACCACCTGTGCTCAACTGTCTTGTCAAATTTATGAACAACCACCGGTTGCTGTATATTTGTTGTGTCATACACGACAGGACGTTTAATCGCCACGTAAACAATGATAATGACAAGTTCACGAGATAACAAGGAACATTTCGGGCGGTTGATCCCACGAATGTCTGCACCTTGCATTTTTTCTCACCTCACGCTCCTACCTGGGTCCAAAGACGCAAAATTCAACAGCCACTGTAACTTTGTGGTGATAACAGACATGCTAGCATCCACCCTACCATTATCATCGAGATCTACTTTATCCCATGTGATAAGGGCTCTAAAACTGAAGGACAACACTCAAGGGGTTTGCTGAAAACTCTTCGGTTCATTTGCGTCTCACACTAAAGCTACAGTGATATGCAGATGAATGCATTTGACGGCTATGCAACTGCTTGACCAAATTTTTGGGGTTTAACTCATTCTCACACAGTCAGCTATCGATGGCTATACCAACGACACCCAATCAAGTATGGACAATTTAAAGTCCATTACTGACCATTCTTCCATTCTTCTAGTGAGGGTCATGGTGGTTCTTCGTCTGAGATGTCTTTATTCTGTTTATCTGAGGATGACTGCAAAAACTGTTCTACGTCCCTTCACCTTAGTTCAGTGTTTGCCTCATCTTGTCAATCAGCCGGATTTTGTAAGACTGCCTACCGCAGTAAGACTGTCTCCAGCAACGTGAATGGGGCCATACTTCCAAGCTATCACCCCAAAGGATCTGGCACGGATGGTCGTCCGTGTCCCATCAAACCGGGATCAACCCTCCTTGGAAGCATTCGGTTTTTCCATAATAATGGAAAAAATTAGCACATGCGTGCGGTCTTCATCAACCTTATGGGCAGTGTGTTCCGTCAAGAACAACCATACCGCAATTCTAATAATAATCAGTCTGTCGTCACACCGAGCTACTTCGAAGGGTGCAAGAGGGCTGAGATGCTGCCAGGTTGCCCAAGCCTATAGAAGAGCAGTCAAGTTGTCAAGGTTGGGTTCGAGCCCTGGACCTTTCGATCAGTAAGATCGTGTCTTCATCACTAAGCATTGGCTTCACATGAATGAAGCCATTTCTGTGACTGTCTAATGCTCTAACTCTACTGCTATAAACGTCGCATGATCGGTCCTGAACTTCGTGTTTCCTCAGTACACAATTGCACAAAACTCTACCGCGACACTGGGGACTTAAAGTTAACCACCAACTCGCAGAAGATATATCAAAACTAGCAGCTAAGCAATAGCTTAGCAGACAGTCTTTAACTGAAAAATAAAGCTACGAGAAAAAACTTAATTTATTCGGTTATCCAATTGGGCACCTTCGTTAAAATTAAACTGCAGGTTAAGGTATATTAAACTTTGGGTTTTCGCGTCTCTCCAAACACGCCAGTACATATCATGGTTGGTACAAAAGCCCGGACATTTCAAATTACAGCAGAACCTCGGAATATAAACTCACTCCAACAGAAAACATACTAAGCAGTTGCTAACAATAACTGGACTCAAAATGATCAGGACTCTTTTTTGGGGTGCTTTAACATCGGCCCAAAGTATCCAACCATTCCTTTTTTGTTCTTCGACAGTAACACTAATTTGAGACCAGAGGCATCGGTGTCGTATGTGAAACAACGAATCACCCAGGTCCGGTATGCTCGAATGGCGCGGACGAATAATCTTCAACGCGATGCCGCTCAATGGCCCTTAACCTTAGCTCACTAATAAGTAACATCTTTCCTTAATTTAGGCGCTGCCTATCGCAACGTAAACAACGTCGTCCGGATAGTTGCACAGGAATTTTATCCCTTGCACAATGAGACGGTGATCAACATACAATTCGAGCTTCTGAAGTACTTTGAAATGTTTCCACGAATTCCTCAGCCCATCCATGGAATTGGAAGTGCAGCGTATGTGAAGATACGCACAACTCACGTCGTCCTGTTGTTCGGCGGTGAATTTATTCATTACACCGATTTGCTTTAATCGTTCGCGTCTGAAAACCTTCCTTAGTGTCAGTTGCACGCACTGTGAACAAATTGAAGACCAGAAAGCATATTTGCGTTTTCATTTTACAGTTCCCCAATAAAAACGTGTTACATCCATTTACATCTAGTTGTGAAATTAACTGTCGTGAATGCTTCGAGTTCAAAAAGGATTTATGGGCATATGTATTTTATTTCATGGTAAACATGCAGGCGAACTCCAAAATTTTTCGAACGTTAGGGCTGAAATAGCCTACATGTTGGTCACGACAACTGAGTTACTTCAGTGGTAGTAATTTCGACTGGTTTGCTGACCCAGCACATATATCCCGAGCTGTGTAGACAGTGACATATCAACTGCTGTTTCATCCTGCAGGTGGACTTAATCAATACCGGAAAATCTGGAAGCAGGCCATTCATCTTAATGAATATCTAGGGCGATTCGAACCCGGGACTTGAGCAAACTAATACAACACGCAGTCATGCGTTACTGATGGACAGTGTGAAAGAATCGCACGTAGGCAGGATGTGGTGAAGTCACCTTTCAACCACAGAGTCCACACCACGTGGTCTGGCATCGACTAGCTCCTCACGTGACCATAGGTCTCAGGAGAAAGGCCTGTGTGATTTGTAGGACTTTTCCCACTTCTGTGAGGACTACTTATAAGTTGTCGGTAGTAAGGAGATTTGAAGATATTCAGTAAAATTTTGCTCTACATTGCAAGTCACTCAGACAGCCAATCAAAGCTGCATTGGACAAATTCTTTGTTACGGTGACTAATACTACATACTACCACACACTACTGCATACTGCATATTAGTAATACATACTACTTTACATCATTTTCAGATGAGGCTTCGGGATGTAGGTTGACAACAGCTGCTACCTCTTCCGCAACAACCTGAAATGATGCCTTCAGTTGTTCCCTTTTTGACGACATCAAGCGGCTGCAGAACATACGCGATTCATGACAACCTTATCTACCACAGCTGTCTTGAATACGTTTCACAAGCACTTAGCTAACTGACGCCTTGGTGCATGCTGAATGCCAAAGATCCCTCGACCTCTGGAACACCAACAACCCTGACCTCTAAAAACGAAGAAGGGTAGGTTATCGGAAAATCTGTTTGAGAGACAACGTAGCACTACTGAAAAACGGAAAGAATTTTGGGAAAACCCTTTATAAACTTCCTTTCTGTTATCCCAGTTTGGATTGTGAATCCCAATCAGGAGCCCTTCTTGATGTCTTTTATCAGTTTTGCACGCTTTACTGGATGGAAACACAGTGAAACGACTCAATATTACGGATTGTTTGCTATTTTTCAGAACTTTGAAACTTCGGGTGCTTTTAACCAAGGGGCATCAAAGTTGCAGTCACACACAACCACGCAAAAAAGGTTAGTTGCTTCGTTGATGAGTTTTTCCAAGCTTGCCGGACATTATCGTTCATGGGCCACAATCAATTTCCACGATACCTGGAATAGTTCTGCTCACGTTGTCCGACATGTAGAAGCAGTGTATATACATATAAACCTGCCGAATAACGACTATGACAACTTGATTCCTGGTTCTCGGAGCACCAACAATGCATGAGCTCGGAAACAGGCAAAACCTGTTCAGCTCGGTAGTCGACCTCACTGGGTATGAACTTGACGAGGAAGTTGAAAAATTGATCACTTTGATGAAAACTGTTGCTCTTTTAAGCAAAATAGGCAACTTCACAAGAAGACACGAGCAGATCCGTTTTTAATCAATTCCTAACTATGGATTTTCCACCAAAAGCTGCTAATTTTCAGACAAAACCAACTATCCGAATAGTGATTCTACACTTCTGAAGTCACCGCTCATCCGGTATGCTAGAGCCTTACTGTCCTGGTGCGCGTGATAACTAACCGCTTGAAAAGTTCCGTATAAAAAGTTCAACGACAACAGCGCCGAGTGATCTCAGTTGTTCCTTATTTCTGGGCACAGAGGAATATTGTCGCTCTCCACCGATCTCATGACAAGCTACCTTGACTCGGTTACCCATAAGATGGCCATCGAAAACCTGTAGAACGGAGCATCATTTGTTTTATCATTTTTGTTTATTAATTACCCAGCATTTTTCTGATAACTTAAACATTGGTTTGAACTCAGGGAACAAACTTTTCAGGTAAACAACCTCCCCGTATCCGAGTGGGAAATTGTTTGAGGTATTGCAGAAAACACAATTCACTTGTATGGCACGACCACACAATATCGTGGGAGAGGATAACCCGTGAGCAAATGTATGACCACCGTGTGCGTTCTTATTAACGTAAGAACTGACACATTTATTAGGCTTCAACTGTTTATGACTGGATCAACCTCAAACCATCGTCGCCTGTGGTTACCAGGTGAGAACAACACGCTAGCATAACAATATCCTCATGTTAACTGATCCTATTGTTTCTTGAGACTCTTTTAATGGTTGGGTGAACAATTGTTTCCTAGAAGAACTTTACCTGTTTATAATAGTTGTACGTGCTGTTTTGCCTTCAATTTAGGTGGTTATGAACTATGGTTGGTAATCATACAGCTACCCCTATTGAGGTTGCATTGTCTGCAGATATTGAATGAATGTTTTTGCCAAATCACTTAAAGCCAGAACATAAGGCGCCACTAAGTCTTCTATGGTAGGTCAACGGTTACTTTGAGCATACCCCGAAGGCCTACGAGTTTTGGAACTAGGTCTTTGCCGTTTTGTACGACATTTACTCTGGGACAAACGACCGACAATAACAGAGAACCATCTGATGAAAATATGATTAGAGTAGTTGAGAAGATTTTCTACGTTGATGACTGCTTAGTGTCGGTCGATTCTGCCTCTCAGTCTGTAAGGTTAGTAGACCGAGTATCCAAATTGTTGAGGCAAGGCGGTTCCCATCTGCATAAATGCGATGGCAACGCGGTCTCCTTCCGGATAGTAGTCCAAGACTTGGAGTCACTGAACTCATTGGATCGTGACATTCATGACAACTTAGGACTGTCAGGACTGACAGTCTAAACTAGCAATGACAGAGCGTCCAGTGACCAAGCGAGGTATTCTCTCCTATGCGGCCCTGTTACATAATCCTTTGGGGTGCGTCGTGCGCTTGATGGAAAAATCAAGAGTAGCTCCTCTCAAGCCAGTTACTATTCCACGCTTTGAACTCTAGGCAGTTAGATCTGGTGAGGTAACCAAAAGCCCAGTATTATCGCGTATACTTTCTGAATGACCCAAACATTGTGTTGCATTACATTTTTAACACAAATTTGAGGTATAAAACTTTTTTGGCCAACCGGATTAGCTTCGTACACAAAGATACCAGTGCTTCTCAATGGAGGCATGTTTCGACCAACGTGAACCATGCAGCATCGCCTAGCGGAAGAGCAATCGATGGTGTACAGAAATATACCCTGGAGCCACTTAATTGGGCAGGGGGGGAGGCGGCATGAAATGAATCGAGGGGATATTGAGCAACAGGTGGCCTATCCCAGTTTCCGTGCAGAAGAGGGTGTCAAACTATTTCAGCTTATGTGGATAAACTGATAGTTTCAATACTAGTTCGCAATTTCTTATGGTTTCTTATGGTTCTTCCTCTGCTCAGTGGAAGCATTCTGCCTGGTGGCAGTGCCGTTTCAGTTAATTTCGGTACAAATATACCTGTTCTACTTATCCCATCAGCTTTGCAAACACTACCAAGGCATATACCTTGCTGTATGGTTGATCACCATATGGAGATTCTACACTTGCTTCAAAATGCTTAAGCACTGAGGCAAAATGATGTTGGGACATCAAGAGCGGATTTTACGTCAACGCCTTCATACAGACCTCACACCTGCCATCAACAACAGTAGCAACACAGTCACTGTGGTTGGTATCTTGGTCCTAGATGCCAAATTATCAATATTCTATCCTAATTGGCTGATCATAAAATTCCTTTGGTAAACTCATTTTCGAATCTCTGACTCGGTAGTCACACGTATGAGTATAAATGTAGGCCTTATATGGACTTGCATCTAGCCTATTCCCTGAGGGTTAAAAGCCCAACGACCCAAGTTCTTCTAGCCGATAAGGTTAAAAGAACAGCTGTAAATCAATAATCTCTAACAAATGAATAGAGGCTAAGGCTTTTTGAGTCTTTCGTTAGGATGGGATGCAAACTTACTGCGTTCCTATTTTGATAGAACAGACTACCCTTAGGGTTACTGAAAGACTTTCTACAGTTTAGCACAAGTTTCAACTTATTTTAGGGCGCAGTTCCCGAGTTTCAATCAACCTTATGTTCTAATTAAATGTTCTAGTTAAATGAGTTATAATTAGTTAATTTTTTACGGCTCACTAAATCAGTGATTACAGATTGAATTATGCCCCAGTTACTACTCACAAGTAGTGCCCCGAGTGATTTGGAATTTTCCCAAGCAGCATAACTGCAAAACAACATCCGCATATCACTGCAAGAACGGTCACTGTAAGGGCAGTTCAAGCGTCACAAGGCTAGTCACGTTGCGCCTGTTGTCTAGTTATTGTCATGGGGAACAAACCCCAGCGATCAGCAATAAGGAATGTCCACCTGAGTTTGGGATATTTGCATGAGAGTAGGAGAACAAACAAGACACGGATGTACACTTAGACTAGCCGAAAGGTTTCACAGCAGGGATGCTGAAGCCTCCTCAGGTGTATTTCATGCGATAGGGACGTTTGTCAGACAGTTTGATCAAGCAGACTGAAGCCATGTGGGTCTAGCTTTGACGCAGTCATCCTGACTTCAGGACGCATTTGTTGCTGACCTGTATTCAAAACAGCAGTGAGCATCGCTGAACCGCGTGCCCCCTGTGGAGTGCAAACAGCAGACGATGGGCAAGCTTGCTTGTCCATTCTGGACCGAAATAGCACAATACTGATCAAGCCGTCCGGCTAACTCTCACTTCACTAATAAACTAGACACTTCCAGGATGACTGTCGAGACGGGTGGAAAATGTTCCTTTGTTAAATCCAACCACAGAGATGACAAACTATCTCGCGTTTCTGGAGAAACTTCATTTAGGTTGCTTTTTCGGAATGACTTTTATTATTGGCCACAAAAATAATTTAATAATGTCTCCAAAGTACACGAAAAGTTTTGTCTGTGGTAGGGGCGAGATGGCTCAGTGGTTAGAGCGCGAATTTACTGACCGGGAGGTCCGTGGTTCTAACCCGACCTCTGCATCTCGACTTCCCCTGTCTAGGCTTGGGTAACCTGGCAGTGTCCCAGCCCTCGTGCTTCCTTTGGGCGATATGGCAGTTAGGTAGTGAAAGGGTGTTATAGCTGATCGATATATATATANTATATATATATTCATCGCTATGCCAACTGAGTAGGTGCTTCACCGGTAGGCTATCTAATAAAAACCCGACAGAAGATCAGCACCATGGAACGACTCATTCTTGCCGCAATTGAAACTGTCCTGTGCGAATTACTGACTTTCTCAACGTCGACGGCTTTGAGAATAATCCATGGGGGGGAACTAGCTCAGGAACTCACTTTTCGCCAGCTGAAACAGTGACAAAGCGGTATGCACCTCAGACATGCAGTAAACCTATTGAATCTAAGTGGGCTTCGTGATAATTTCCCCATTCATTTGCTCACGCCGCCCGCGTTGTACTTTTGATCCCCACCTGCTTTGCTCCTCTGTACCCGCCATTCAGCTCCCCGCGAATGCCGCCACTTCCGACACTAACATGTGTGCGTCACTGACCCACTTACCATGCATGTTTGTGCCCCGTTTGCTGAGCGTGCCCTGCATAGTTTTGTCGTGATTTCCGTGTGATCGCACCTGCAATCGGAATCACAAAGCTGGCCGCGGAAGAGACGACCACAACCCACACTAGCGAGCCAACATTACGCGCACCTTTTTTCCGGTGTGCGAACCTTGACACTGCACTGTGCCGCTCAGCGACAGACTTGCGCACTTGTTGATTACGTGGACAACTGAGGTTATTTGTATAATTTGCGTAAATAATGCCGTAGACTTTCGAACAAAATTCTTCCTTTTGATATTCGGAGTCATCAAACTTACGCGTGACTCAAAGTTCCCCGACGGGAACCGCGACAAAACGCGTGTTGTGTTTTCACATACCCTGGTACAAGGAGCAATAACACGCGACAAAGAAAGTACTTATTGTCGGTCGAATAAATAATATACGATCGTACTAGCTTGCTGCCGGCCTGACAGTTCATCATCACCCTGATTTGAACACAATACCTGTTACAAGAACCGGAGGCAGAATTATCTTCCTGCCAACCAAAGCGAAATTTAATCCCAATCGGTGTTCTGACAGGTGAACACCACGCTTAGTCTCCACACTCTTGAGTAAACGGGCGGTTTTACGCTCAGCTCACACTATACTGAAAGCTTAGCGGACGTCCCTTGGGTTTTTAACTGTCAAACTGAGTAAGCTATTGTTGCTCGTATGCTACTGATCAATCTGTAACCAGCAATTTTGAGCTCGCCTCAAACCAGTCAAATATTTCCCATTCACTACTATTGCTGTGCCTCCTCCCTGCATGGTTTTTGGGACAGTTGATAAAATAGTGTTAATCTGTGTGAATCTCTCTCTCAAATCTTTCCATGTTCCCTTTCTGAGGGCTTCTAGCCAGAAATTTCGGGATTTGGGAAAGCCTCTTCCATATGGAATAGTTGCTGAGAATGCGATTTTCGGAATTTGGTTGAGCGGCTTGTACGAGCGTGTTGTATAGCATTTCATTGAAATGCAGGTTTTGTTTGAATACCCCGTTTTTGTCTGGATTTCTGAGGTGACTTGCAGGCAGAATTATTTACCCAGGAATATCATGGGGTTTAGATAAAAGCCGTCGCAATTGCAACTAGCAATAGGAGCGACGAAATAAGTTTAGTGACTAATAGGTTGGCCGTTGACCCATCCGATCTCGGCACTGACGTCACTAAAACTCAAGACAACAGCAGAATTGAACACACCGTCAAATCAATGGTAGACAGCGTCGTATGGACAGACCTTGCACACAAGTTAGGGGCGGTTCCGTCTAGATTGGGTTACTTCTTCAGGCAGTCCGCACAATAAACAAATCGCACTATGGCGCCAAGTCAGTACCACGCCGATTTACTGTCCGGAGTTCGAACCCAACCGCGGTACCTTGACTGTTACTGTTTAAGCTTGGACGACTGGGCAGTATCTCCGCCCTTTTGCTTCCACCGGGAGGCATCGCAGCTAGGCACTGAAAGTGATGTAGATGGGTATTATCAAAGCTTGGAGGTGGCAAATTGCATCTCTAGGTAGCGGAAAATAGCACATTTAACGTAAAAATAGGCGACCGAATAAAGAAAAATTTGAGAACCGGGGGTGGGTGGATGGGTTCATAAGGCATCTCCATACACTGTGTTCTGGAAGACAACTGAGGAATTGAAGAAAAGAAAACAGAAAAGCCTATTGCGTGAATCCCAAAGGAACTCAGGTATTTAACATTCATGGCCGCGTGATTAGGAACGCGAGTTCGAAATGAGGCAAACTGTCTCAGGCGGTAGGTGAAAGAAGAAACTTGGCCCGATAGCTTAAGGGGTCTGTGTGAGAGGAAAACTAGGGCCCATCCTTACTGTGTGTTAAAATTGCCGATAAAGCACACGGAAATAGCTGTATGTAGAACAGGGATCGTCGGAATTCGGGTCGTAATACAAAGCGAAGCACACTTTCTTCGCACTTTGTACTCTACGGGAAATCGGTGTTTTACAGTAGAAGATAACATTGGGATATTTGAAGGTTGGATGGTAATACACACCCGGCTGACAGTGCAAGTTGTCCACCATCTGTGGCTGTTTTAATGTTTACGTGCAAACATGCAGACCAAATAAATTTTTTTTAAACCGACGACTATGGTTCACTCATTTTACACTAAAACCATTGGTTATCCGTTTGCATTCTCATACTTTTCGGTTTTCATACTCATAAGTACTTCCTGAGTACTTTATCAAGGAATTTGGTTGTTCTCGGCAGGGGAATCAATACGCTACTCCTTGAGTTCTCGTTCACATGAGGCACTGGGACAGTTCCCCATGATTTGTGTTTGCCCCTAAGTGGTGAATATTGTTCACACTCCGCTGACAATGTTTTATGCCGCTTCAGGCAAAGCAGTTCAATTTGGGTGAGTGGAGATCAGGGTTAAGAAAAACCAATGCCTTAAATCACGTGATTCACGTTTGCAGTCGTGCAGCTTGTTCAGTATGATGCTGTTGGTGTCGAGCCTTGTTATGTACAATCGATACAGCTTGTGGCACTGAATATATACTTTATCAAGCTGACGGGAATAACCGAGATTGCTACCAGACAGCTCGTGGTCGGAAAAGCTATATGGAGGGAGGTTTCCATCAAGTTTTGAAGCTATACTTAAGTAAGCTATATGCACCATATATATGGATGCCTAAAGAAACTCCGGTTGCCATTCCAGACTATCATCGAAAAATTTGTTACCCCAAAAAATCTGCTCGTGAACAACTGGAGTAACCCAGTGGAGCCGTGCATCCAATCTACACCAATGTGAACACCTCAAATTTGTGGCTGGCCTTGTCCTGCCTTTTTAAGGCCGAAATTGAGCCATGACCACATCGCTGGTACTTTTATCCAACCTGCTGTGGGGTCTGGTGACCTTTGCTTTCTGCAGTATTTTCCTTGACCTATTTTCATAAAGGGAACTGTTAACAAGGTTGCAAAAAATCTTCGACATCACACTTCCGGTTTCGTCTTTCTTTGGACTCATCAGGTAGGCGCAATCCCCGAGCTTCCTTCACCCTGCTTTCGACAAATACACTCACTTGCAAATGAACGGGGTTTTCACGGCAGACTCAAATGAATCTGTCGTTTATGATATTCTTCAACTGAATGGGATGTACAAAGACCACCTCATGTTTCAGTTGACGCGATATTCCAAATACCGCAGTATATTTTCATGAAGACAACTACTCACAATTTTGCTGCGCCCACCTGATGGGCCCGAAGAAGGGCGAAACCGGTCGTGGGCTGCCGAATAGTTTTCAGTAACCTTTTGAGTAGTGTGTCAAGTGGATACGTGTATCGCGATATCTCAAATATCGTAGCGACTGAAACATGAGGCGGCCCGGTGCAGCACATTCAGTTGCCTGGAAACATCACAAACTAGAGGTTCAGCTGGGTTCCAGGTGAGTCTCTCGCAAAACCAAATTAGTCTGAAAATGAGCGTACTTCGCTAATTTCGTGCAACTTAGGTTCAAGTAGAACATGAGGTTGACGAAAACTCGGCAACTGTGCCTACCTAATGAGCCCCAAGAGGAACGAAATCGGTCGTGGGCTTTCGAAGAATTTTCAGCAACCTTGTGAGTAGTTTCCTTTATGAAAATATACTGCGATATCTCGAATATCGTACCAAATGTAACATGAAGCGGCCTTTGTGCAGCACATTCAGTTGAATAATATCATAAACGAGAGATTTCATTTCTATCTGCTGTGAAACCACATTGATATGCAAATGGGTTTTCTTTGGCCTGTTTTTCTGTCAAATTATCTGTCTGTTATCCTGCCCTGACAATGATTCTGATCGTAAACAGCTGACGAGTTGTGCGAAATAGTTGAATTCAATTTGTCTCGTTTCGACGCCTCGTCTTACTCTCAGGGAATACACTTGTACTTTCGGAAGTGATTAGGTATCTTTGTCAACTACATGCCGGCCGTTAAAATAAAACTAGAAGGAACTCAGTTCGGTTTAAATGATGTTGCGCTTCGACAGCACCAGTATTTTCCGCAAAAACCTGAGGTAAAAACAACTACCCGATGTTGCTGTGGTCTAATTCTTTTCATTTAGCTTACATGTACCACACACTAGTGTAAGGAGGAAAGCCCTTTGCCGTGAAGTCTCTTATTAGCAAACACCAACTAAGAAGTTACAAACTATTGGACAGGAAAGTAAACGTCACATATGCACAGTTTTAAAAACTGAACATTCTCACGCGTCTTATTGAACTTTCATGGATATTTCATTGATTATCATGTAATTGTAAACGAACACGGCAAACCAGTTCCACAAGCTCCGTAATAAACTTCACCTTCCATTAGACGCGGCGCGGAGCTTCTGGAAGACCACGGACTACTCGCATGCCTCATCAGTAGTATCTGCCGTTACACTAGTGGTTTCGTGTGGTCAGCCATCTGTAGCAAGTGATGAGCAAGCTGAAACCTGTCTGTACGGGCACGATGACACACGGAGAGCACGCAAAGGCTCGCATACCTATCATTCAAAGAGCAACCACTCAGTCTGGCCGACTTACCGAATATTAGTTACCGTGGGCTGTCAAGTCGTTCAACAGACTATAGAAACACTACTCACATAGTTGCTGAAAACTATTCGACATCCCATAACCAGTTCCGCCCTGGTAGGGGATCACCAGGAATGTGCAAGCCGCAAATCCAAATTGGACGCAAGTCACGAAATAAGCTTATTTGCAAACCAATTCGTGTTACCAGGAGGCTCAACTGTAACCCAGCTAAATCTCTCGTTCATGATATCCTTCAACTAAACTTGCTGCCCAAAGGCCGCCTCTTGTTTCAGCTAGCACGGTATCCGAGATATTGCAGTATATTTTCCTAAAGGGCTGTATGCAGCACGTCCATTTGAAGAGTATCCCTGGGAAGAGCGTCAAAGCGGATTCAGCTGAGTCTCCTGTTCAAACCAAATTAGATTGCAAATGAGTGCCTTTCGATCAGTAGCTGTTTTCCGGGGTTTAATTCCAATGACTGAGTTCGCAGTCACCTGGCTGCAAACTCCAATCCTTTGGTTTCAATCCTAAAAGGTGATGGACTTTGCATAAGGTTGTGCCGAGTAGATCATATCTGAGTGAACGTCCCACTGGCAAACAAAAACTTATTCAATTTCAAATAATTTTATTTACATGACTGGCACAAAATGGTAAAACATTCAAACTAACCATTGCCCCCAGATTTGAGATATGGGACACAAGAACACATTTGTTACTCTACCTCATGTTCCTTGGTAAACGAACGTACAGGCAGTGCCATTTTACATTGGAAATGTTGTGTTGGCCATCAGAACCACGCCCCTTTTTCTGCCGCCTTTTCCTGAGTGCTGGATGTTGTTGCAAACAATTAGGAGGCTGTGAAGATCTGCAGTTTCCTTCATCATTAGCCGTCATGTTCACATGAACAAAAATGTTAATCACTTGTTGATTTATTTTCTTCTCTGCGAGTTTCACATTTATGAGCTTTTGAATATTCCGGTGAGTTTTCGTGGGTAAACGGCCAAGCTGAACTAGGCTGCAGGATGGTTATTTTGGAGACGACAATTCTGCCGCAACTAGCCAAACCCCAAAGTTGTTTCATGTCAAAACGTGAATTGTGTGGAACGATCGAAGACGAATCCATGCCTTCAATCGATCGGAAAATTTGTAGGAAAATGTGAAGTTTTGGTGCGTTTCATACGGATGGCGTATATGGTATGCATACATAATTTACATCTAGTTTAATAAACATTGTTTGCAAATTTCGGTACTTGGCGTAGGTATATTGCTAACCACTTTAGTAGATTGCTTAGAAATTTCTGGTTTCATCTCCATACGTCCAGTTGTATATTTTCCTTGGGAGGACGCTATACAAACTCTGTTTTACTTTACTATTCATGGTGACACCTGTTACTGGCACCTGATAATGATGACAGAAGTCGTTCCTAGCTGAAAAGCTGAAAGAAAACTGCAAGGTGTTTCCGCAAGTTCATTAGGATTTTGTGTCGCCGCAATCAACTTTACCATCGTCACTTTCAACAAGTTTCATCCAGATATCATGGGTCTTTGATGATTCACGCGACTAGATTCACTCCATGGAAAATCTGTACCGTGTATTTGCAAACGACTCGTTTTTTGCACTCATTTTCTCAATGGCCCAAACTTTTAAATCTTTTTCACACTAAATTTCTGCACGTCTTCCATAACCGTCTCTCTAGAGACCTAGCGACTGAGTCTGGGGCGATTCGCTACGTTGAATTCCAGTAATAATCCATTCATGGAAGAATAGTGAATGAAATTTTCGTTTTGTCCTCGTGCGTGGAGAAAACAATCTAATGCATTTAGTCCCGTAATTCAGGTAGTTTTGTTACTGTATTACCAAGTGTAGGTCGTTTGAGAAGCTACACTGTCCCAGGTACTTACACAAATAAACTGAATTCATTAGTCGTGTGAGAATCTATTGCGAATTTAATTAATGGGTGATTTTGTCAAAATACTTTTCCAGTTTTTTTATAGTTTGAGAGGGAAGTTCATGGTGTGACTGAACAGCCTCAGAACAACTTGACGTGCGGAACTTATTTTTCAGTCGGCGCCGAAAATAAAGAACAACCGATGAGCATCACTAGAAGGTAGCAAGAAGCCAGTTTTGCCTCAAACTCTCGTGAGAAGTTAACCAGGTAACTGAGTGGTTTGGGAGAACTTCGATCATGCTGATCATTTTTCAAGTGAATGAAACTAGATTCATCGCACATCAGATTGGTGGCAAACTTGAGCAAATCTGTTCAAACCTAATATAAAGTTGGTTTTTCCAAAAAAAATCGTTTCGATATTGGGGGACAACAGTCTGTGAAAAACCATAGCTTAAAGCTAGGTCCCACCTCTCTACAATGTGCATACCCAACCACCAGAATAGCTCAAAACGTTAATAATATTTAATAGAGCTTTCATCCTGCCAGTGAGACCGATCTATGCGGAAAAGCTGACGACTGAATATTGCCAAATCTCCTTAAATCACCATGAATCAATAAGCACCTCAGAGGAACGATAATTCTACTGAATGTATGAAGCCTTGTTCTGAGAAGTCGTCAGTTGAGGAGCCCGTCAACACTTTCCACGTGATGTGGTTTTCCATTAGGGAACGATGAGTGGTGCTCTGTTCCATCTGAGTGAGAGCTAATCACATTGATCAGCCACTCGTCGGCAAACGGTTCAACCACTGGGCGGAAGGTCGAGCGTTCGAAATTCCTTGAGTTTCGTGAGATGCGCACTGCTAACGATTCCCAACAAGGATGAAACAGCTGTACAGTATTTCTTGCCTTTCAGCATAGACTGGCCTCACTGACAGATAAAATTTCTATTGATTTGAGTATACTATTCAGTTTCCCAGTCTGGATGTCTTAGTTTCATCAAGGCGTCTGCAGCCAATTGGCGCTACATTATTTTGTGACGTTAGTACCTGCTGTTTTTTGACTTCCTTTGCAAGAATAAAACTGTTCAATTTACCAAATGCGATGTCCGATCGAGTTATTCACCTATCATTCGAGTTCTGTTTGGCCCACGCTAGGCTCACTGTGGCACGGGCTTCAGTTGATAAACATTTGTGGAGTTTTGGCCTTGAGGAAAGCTGTGTGTTCGCCTCAGTTGTTGACGTCAGTCTCTTTTGTGGGTTAGAACAGCATCAGATATCAACAAGGGCATTCTGTGCGCTTTACTGTCCACTGGACGTAAATGTGACACAATATCGTTGCTGAAACATGTTGAACCAGCCACTTGGGGTCTACTATTCTGATCAGTTTCTCTTTATCCGTTTTGAAAAGCACACAAACCAGGGTCTATCTTTCTGCTCCTTCGTAACAACGAAGTCCTTCACGCAACCACCATTCGAAAATTGATCACCGTGAGAACAGCAGTTAAGGGCAATTTCAGTCTTGTATGTTTGATCGAACAACTGATTTTTTCAAGACTTTAGGCAATTAGTAAGCAAACGAAGGTTCCCATACGATAGTGTTTACATACAGTTTGGATTCGGAACCGCGACGCAATCAACAATTACCGATAAATGCACGACTTTCCTTGATGTATCAACCGGAGCCGGATTGACGTTGCTCTGCATATCTGTAGTTCCTACAGATAGCTCTTTTTCGTTTATGGCTCGCTGGAAAGTCATCCGTCTCATCCGGTCCTTTCACCTCTTGGGTGTAGCTAATCGTCCGGCGATGGTTCGCGCAAAGTTTGTAACTCCGCGTGTTGGTCATTAGGCGGTCCATACACCGGTTGCCTCTTGGTCTGTGCGGCCACAGTTCTGAAGCATTAGTCTGATAAACGTTAATGCCCGCTTTGTTTTGTGGTTTTGCTGTAGCCTTCTATTCTCTACACTATAATACATGAATTGTGGTGGCCAGTAAGGTTGAAAATCTAAACTGCTACGTGCACTGCAGTGCAAAATCGGACGACGTTTGGTCCGAGCGTTAATGAACAGTGTTTTTGTGTTTTTGATGTGATTGACGGCATCTACTCTCTACGTGACGGCACTCTACTTGGTGCGAAGTGCGAACAATTTCCGCACTATAACGAATACAGGCTAATTTGACGGTTTTCGAAGAAAATCGAAATGGTTTTACCTGCCACTGAAAAAATGCGACAGACAATACAGGAGACATTTTCGTGTCCTTGAAGGCAAATTACTCCTACTCCAAACTGAGCTGTTTTGTTCCCTTATGAGGTGACAAAGCGCAAAGGGTTGTTGATAGTATGGGGAGATATGAGAATTTTCACCGGATATTTCGTTCTATAATAAAGGCTAATCTATGCCGAAAAATTGGACAGCACTGTTCAGCTTTTTCATCCTTATTAAGAACCAGAAAGAGTGCGCGTATCACGAAACCCCAGAGAGTTCAAACTCCCGGCTAGCAGTTTGAACACTTAATCGTTCGGCCAGCAGCAGCTGCTCAGCAATTTGTGGGCTGTGAAAGACTGCGGATCAAACCGATGATTTGGTCAGGTGACCTTGTAGTGCTCGAAAGCAACACCATCTACATGATCAGACAGTGGTCGATACGTGAAGACAAACCAACGATCAGAACATAGTCAACCGATGAGGAACAGCTCGTCTCAGCTGCACGCTATGCGGAGAATGGGAGATTGACTGAAGATATCCAAATAATTTCGGGTCTAGAAATTCGCGCGACTTGTTCAGTAACTGCACAGTATTTGTTCTATCCGACTTTTGATGACCAGTAAAGTTATTCTCGGTAAGCTGAATCTTCCCTACATCTCGCACTACTCAAAGGCTCAGTGTGCAGACCAGTGGATCCCGATATCACTGTTCACCGCCATCAATTGCCCTGGACTGTCTGTCTGTACGCCTGCGCTGATGTTTCCACGATAGACCGATTCGGCAGTTGCCTTATAGACGTGCATCAGAAATTTTCGTGGCCTTCAAATCAACTTACACAGCAAACGTTAAAGCCTCATTTGCAATGTGTGATCAAACCTCCAAAACTCCGATTTATAAGTGAACAAGTTTGCAGCGCATGGCTAATTCGAAGACGGTTCTGATGATGAGGTTATTTTGACTTACGCAGGGTCTTTGCTTTCACCTTTTACAGCGTCAGGATCTGGCTCATATCTAAATGCATGTTTCTGATTTCCAGATTTCATCCTACTAGCCAATTCATTCGGTGCTGAAAAGCATAGAATCGCTGTGAAATTTTGTTTCCTCCGTATCTGGAACCATTAGCAGCTTGCATCCCACTAACCTCCAGAGAAATTTGGTGGGATTCACTAATCGTCTACTCCAGGGATCTACATGGGACGAATCTTGCTTGTATGGATGACAGCACTGTGAATAACAGAGTTGTTCTCAAATACTTTAGTGTCATAGATGTCCTGGAAGAATATAGTAGAGTTAACTCGCTCAGTACTTTCAGACAAATAGAACGACTGAACAGAAATACATGAAAAGACGTTTGAAAAGGTTATGAGCTTTCACGCGATTATCCGAACAAGCTACCTTCAACCGCAATCAAGGTTTTTGCAGACCACCTGATGGTTCAAGACATCGGATTTTGCTGTTAGATTAAAGGATGTCAGTTTTTAACTCAAAACACACTTCCGATTAGAAATTTCTTTACACCCATCAATGATTATGAGGAAAGAGGATAACTAGGTAGAAGCTACAATCAAACATGATTTGGTGCGCACGTATGACCTACAGAATGGCACCAAGTTTCGACAGCAGATATATCTTTGGTTAAAAGAGTGATGGGGACTTATTGCACTGCCCGGATGATTACAAAAATTCATCTATACAAAACAGCTGTCCAAAATTTCATAAGAAATCTGTCTCATCGAGAATCATTTCGCATATATATATAGCCTCTCATATCATGCAACAATGGTTGAGATTTTACAGCATGTAGGGCAGCGTTTATGACGGTAAAGTCCCGGTGACATTTTCCGATTCGCAGCACTGTGAGCCCCAGATTAATTTGAAAAATTCAGTAGGAACAGCAGCGTTACGAGATGAGTTCACTTCGTACGTTCGCTTTCCTCGCAAAACGTGTAAACCAGAAAATGATATACAATATAAGGCAGCTTACAAAATGTATATAATTGTAAAATACAAACATGATGGACCAAGTCAAACTCGGGGTGATCCTTATTTCCTTCTCAGTGCAGAGGACAGGACATTCAGTTTGTCCGGCTGGTTAAACAGGTTTCTGTTTGTTCTAAGTTTATGTGATTCTTCACATTAACTACAGTCCGTCGTACAAATGTTTCTCCCACTGAAGATTTCCACGTTGTATGTGAATATACTAATCAGTTAGACCTGACACTGTCGGTATCCACCAATTTCTTGAGGAGACCTTTTTGTGTTGCTCATCACACGAAACACACGGCAGATTCGAACCCGCGGCCTCCCTCCTGGTAGTTCGACAACTTAACCGTTGGGCCACGGGCGGCTGATCACCGGTGCGAGTAACTTGCACTTAGACAAAATACAGCGGCAAGTCTCTTTCAGTCCCGAAGTCCGCATCACTTGGGTACGTGTTGATTGGCTCTTCTGTCATCCGTTGTCGTTTGCTTCAGAGCGTCCCTCTGTATGCCCTTGCTGACACCCTCACGAAAGATGGATTTGACAGTCGCTTTTTGGAAATGAGTATGAGACAGTTGCGCCCTTCCAAGCAGACTTACAAGCCAACCGTTGGATAATTGTGTGATATGGAATATTACACATTTCCAAGATAGGTCTTAGTGAAACATCTTTCTTCTCAGTCGGAGACCAATGGGGTATTTGTCACGGCGGAGTTGCGACCTCGGCAGACCGCTGACTATATCGCAGAAAAGTTATTCCTAACACATTCTCACGAGGGAAACTACTCTAAGGTTGATAGAAACTGTCCGACAACCCACGACCGGTTTTGTCCTTCTTGAGTCCTATCGGGTAGGTGCAGTCCCCGAGTTTTCCTCAACTTTATGTTCTACACAAAATTCTACAAGTTCACTCAATTGCAATTTGGTTTTCACGGGAGAGTCACCTGAATCCCTTATTTATGATATTCTTCGTAGTTTGGATATAGTTTGAATAGAATGGTCAGGTATTAGTCTATGGTTGGATAGGACAGTTCACTGTCTCGTAATTAGACCTAGAACTGTGCAAATTTATTTAACAGAAACCTACAATTTGACGCGATTCAATAGCTCCACAGTGTGGTTCAGTATTAGGGACAACCTACCATCTGGAGTGTAATTAGAGTAGTTGACGCTAAAAGCTAGTTTTCAGCTAAAAAAATCCAACAGTTTCGCTCACTGCGTTTTATCGATTCCACAGCTCGTCAGAGAACTGAAAACTGACCAATAATGAGGCTGCTACGGATTGCAGCCGGACCGAAACTCTCCATCCAATTTGGAACGTTAAAGTACAGTAACGATAATTCACCTTGCTTTATAGCTTGTTACTTGTCATCTCTGATCACACAAACGTACACGAGCTGTCTCCAGTCCTAACTTCAGCTGACTTGGGTTCAGTGAAAAAACTAGTCGCCCGAGCAACCCATCGATCAGTTAGTCAGAAACAAGCGCCATTTCGATTGCGTGACTGCAAATACAGCCGTTTTTTATGGGAGCTGTCAATGGCCGTCTGATTTGTCCATTGCTTGTCAGTGGATTTTCTATGATGCTCAAATTATTCTCCAGCATTTTTGGCAGGTATCAAATTCCACATTAGGGAACTTTTTAAAACCGTTTTGCAAATCGATCAACTAATTGTTCAATGGTGTCTAGCTGCCTTGCCACCTGAAGAAAGCACGAGGGCTAAGACTAGTGCCCCAGCTTACACAGGAGCTGTCGAGATGCAGAGGTTGGGTTCGAACCACGGACTTTTAGGTTAGTAATTTCGCGCCTTGACCACTGAGCTGCCTGGGTCTCACTTCATCATGTGAATGAATTTATCTCAAAATTTAGCACTGGATGATCAGTGTTAGAGTAAAATCCAGTCTGGTCATAAGAACTAGCGCATTGCTAATTTCTACATGTTCGGATAAATCAGACCAATTGGATCATTAAAACTAAGGGTCAGCAAACGCCGCACGGATCAGTTTGGGTGTGGGATACTGGTGAAATTTTGTCTTCCAGTAGCAGTCTGGTTGATACACCTTTTACCTCCCTTTTTCCCCTGGAGGTCTGCAGGCCAAAGTTGATCAAAGCGAACGTTTAGCGGCACGAAAATGTGAAACGTTGAAAATGCCTGTGTTTCAAGGACACAGTCTGATCAAACACTGTAGGTCACGGTGTTCTCAGTTTCTGAAACTGCGTAGTGTATACTAGCAAGTAGAACAGCTGAACAATGGTCTTTGTCTGGGGCTACGTAAAACTAATAAGTATTTTCGCTTTATATTAAGAATGCATCTCAGGATTGGTGTTTTGGTCCGGCACACAATGGGAACCCTCACGATGGATTGGGTAAGCCAATGATCACTATTCGGTAATCGACTAACAGTGAGGTGTTCAAGAGACGATAAGACTAGACCTCACCGCGGTGTGACAGCTTGTGCACCTCTATAATCCACTGATCTATACTGGTGAGTGCATGTCTGATACTCACACAGTGACCCATACCAGGTTGGTCAGTGAGTAGGGACTTGACTAACACATTCAACTACTCCTCCAGGTGGCAACTTGCTTCTTAGAAATTTAGGCTGTTGTGACAGTTTCACGCAAATCACCCCTGGCTTGCGGTTAGGCTTTTGAGCCAAAGGCTTCGATTGAGGACCACAATCGTCCTTCTGTCTAGATCTGGTGCCCTGGAAGTATTCCAGCCCAAAATTGCCATGAGTTCCACATTTGCCACGTTGGCCTTCGAGTTTTGCCATCAGCCAAGTCGCCATGATGGCTGCATAAAGCAAAGCGCGTTAGGGAAAACAGGCTACTGAGGACGCCTCCCTTCTTTCTGTTTTCCGCATTTGTTCTCCCCCCTCACCCCTTTGCTGGCGATATCTCCGTAGGCATAAGACAGTGAAGCACCAGTGTTCTTATTTGGTGTCGCTGTCAATGATGATGATGACGATAATGATGATGATAATGGTGGTTCCGATTTATTAACCCAAACCACCAAGTGCTAGATCCTAAATTGTAACACAGAACAAACGCATTTCCTTCATCATTCCAACATACCCATTCACTTGTCAACTGTGCTTAACTGCCACTCTATTTATTTTCGGATACATATGTTGTAAGTTTCACTCTAATGCGCCATTATGCCATTTTGTGTATCAGTTGCCGCCACAATCACCACTGACGTCAACACCAGAGGATCACACCGGTGCTCCATTCCCTCACAACCATCCGAAAATACCTTATAGTGAATACAAAAAAGGGGTAAGAGGGCTGGTCTACCGCAACTATCCGAGGTGCATAAATCCTCAACACAGTCAAGTTATCATTCTGGATTGAAACTGATAGCATGGACAAAACTGAAATCGGTTAGCAGCCAAATCATTCACTGTCTCCAGTCAAGTACAGGGAGAGTCACGTGGGCCCCATCCTGGAAGGGGAACAGCACCAACAACACACATCAGGGAATAACAAGCCTGCCACTGAGCTCGGTTCTGTGCTACATCAGCCGATGTCTCTAAGCATCACTATCCAGCATCTTCTGAACCTGGACCGATGGCCGAGTTCATCCAAATCAGCACAGCTAGAGCATCGTTTCCGAGCTATCGCAGTATGCTGCGTCTGCGTCATTGGAGTAAAGCAGGATCAAACAGTTGGGATTTTCTATTTTCAGAGGTGTGCAAAAAACCATCTGAAATGAGTTAACAAATGTTTGAACGTAAGGTAAACTCCTTCTTGTCTGATGGTAGTTTGAGTAGATTTGATAAGTTCTGGTTCTATCAGTGAAACCATCCCATGTTGAAAAGCCGAGAAGCATTACACTATCACCATCGGTGCACACCTCAGGGAGTCTCGAACCCGCAGCTCCCAGCTATTGGTTTGAACAATAAGGCACGAGTGGCTGATCAGCCTTGAGGTTAACTCGATTTAGACAGAACATAACGCCTCTCATCCTTTAATCAAGGAAAAAACCTCACATGGTCACACGTATTGACCGGCCCCTAGAATGATGTCTTCTCAGAAGGAAGTTTCACTCGTTTCGTGCTATAATTCCTCCTATGAGCTACTTTTCATGAAACACTGGTCTCACTAAAATGACGAAATATCAGTTTAAAAACTCCTTCATGCCTACCGCTCGAATTCAGCCTGGGAATACTTTAACAAAACACACCAAAACCTCAGTGAGGTGGAAATAATGGACTATCAACAGACATTTACTCAATAAAAACTGAAGAATCAAGCCGAACTCGTTTTTGTTATGAAGGAATTTGCCTGAGTTTGAGAAAGTAGGAAGAAATTTCAGCCTGGACTGATATAATGACGGTAGTGCCTCAGCTCAGTTCTTGGTCTGAGCCTTTCAAGCTAGCATTTTCGGTAAAAGAACCACCGAAGGCGCACAACTTGCAGTAAATGTCCAAAACTAGGTCAAAACACATGTAGAGCGTGCCGTGTTTCAAGTGTATGAGGTGGCAACACTCTGGAAATTCCGACGCACCTGGGTGTGGCACCGGAGACCGGCATGCGATGGATACTGAATCGTGATTGGTTGTTAAGTCTACGCACTTGGCCAATCAGAGTTTAGGTTGGTGCTGGACCAGAAAGTGCCCCGATCTTCTCTCCAGTCGCGTGCGGGCTAGGCGTGTTGACGGTAGCAGCGCCTTAACGCAAGCGGCAAAGCGGTTTTGGTGAGGAATTCCGCCTAAAAAGAGATCCATTAATATGACAAAAGGCTGCCTCCCACTAGTATACTTGGCCGAGTAAGAAATTTGGCGGTTCCTGAAGTCGTTACCGAGTTTAGATAGCCATTTCACATACGGCATTATCCTTGAATACACGTGCATAAAGATACACGGAGTGGCTGGCCTCCGAAGCGGGTTTGTAGGTGAGCAGAAATCAGCTCATTAGATGCTTGAGCGTAGCTGGTAAAACTCACTCTCTACGCGGGGTCGAAGGCGGTGCAGCGTGCCAACAACAAACAATGGGATCGAATGGAAAACAAGCACAGGTCTGCTGCTAGCTGCAATCGACCCAGACATGTTGGCATAAAAAACATTAACGGCTCTTTTACTCCACAACATTGAACTCAGCCGTCCATGCCTTCAAGTCTTGGCGAATTATCCCGATTCCACAAAATAAATAACCACGCCGGTGATGCTTGTCATCGCACTCTTTAGGTGGGAATCCATATCCTGACCCGAAGCCAATAATTGGATGAATAAGTCGTACCGCAATATGGCGGTGAAATCATGCCAGCTCTGTCTAGAAACAGGAGACGAATCGTCTCATAAATAAATTATCGTTCAGCTGTAACAAACTTTGGGCGTCCAATTGCCACACCACCCGAAGGAGGCACGAAGCCCGGTATACTGTCAGGTTGTCCAAGCCTAAACTGGAGCATTCCAGATACTAGGGTTGGGTTCGAACCTTGGACCGTCTGGCAAGTACGTTCACGTTTTAGCCGCTGGCATATCTCGAACTCAAACAAAAGTGGCAACCAAACGGTTATTCTATAGTTGTTCACAGTGAATATGCTCCTGACCGCTGAGTCCAGTTCTGCCAGGTTATGTGCTTCTACAAGCTTGAACAGCCAATATGATTGTAGCCGTTCTGAGTGATCCACCTGAATTTAAGCACTGAGACCCGTGCTTCAAGGTCTATCAGGCAGTCAGGCTGCTCTGTCAAATTTTCCAAGATCAGAAACGGAGGCTGCAGATTTTCGAGTATGGATTGAGATTAATGGAATAACGATCCCCTTGCTTTTTCTGGTGTTTAGATTCAATCATCAGCTCCAGAATGGGGTTGTTCCTTGCAGGCCAACTGCTCATCTTAGCTGAATCTCTGTCCATTCAATGACGTCAACGAGCGGGATTACTGGATGCAAAGGACCTCGGGTAGAACTTGTGAGTGGGATGTTTACAATGTTCTTAGTTGCCGCCAGTAAGGTACCCAAGTTTCGCTGTCACACAGTGGTCAAGTTGGTACAACAGACCAGTAACCTACAACCCTGATGTGAGCGCATTCGTTGTGGGTGCTCGAGAGCGCTCATCAAGGCAGCGGAATTAATCACTTGTCTCTGCAAGCCGAGTGCTTAATTCGACATCTGTCTCACTGAGAGGGCATTCTTGTGATCAGCACATACTTCATAAGCCATCGATTTGAATGTGGTGAGTTCGTTGTTTTTGAAAGAACGATTAAAGATGAGTGCTTTAGTAGACAGGTTTAGCCTGGGCGTAACGTACTACTCATAAGGTTGCTAACAACTGTTTGACAGCCTCCGATAGGTTTCGTGAAATCTCGTAGGGATTTTCAGTTTTCCAAGTTTTATACGTCTTTGTAGGTGGTTTTCAGGTCCATTTTCAAAAGAACTAAGAGTGAACGTGAAGAACACCTCGAATCGATGTTGAACGGGTTTATACGTTACGCTTAAAAACGAAATTTTGATTAGATAAGGTCTTTACAGGCGCTGAGCGCTGCGCCGTTCCTGAGACTACTGCATTCTGGTCCATATATTTCGCTCAGTGACGCGAATAAAGTTCTTGACATCTTAAATCTTTACAGGATGGAATCCCCTGACGCTAGAGGAACAACAACTCTCCTGGCTAAGTACACCTATTTACAGATCAAACTGAATTCCTCGTTTATGTCATTCTTCAAACGGATATGCTTCGAGACACCCACCTGACGACTTCGTTAGCATGATAGCCGAGGCTCACTAGTATAGTTTCTTGGCAGAACACGCCACTCATATGATTGCTGAAAACTCACCGACAGCCCCCTCCGTTTACGCTCTTCTTGGAGTACAGTATGTAGGCGAATGCCGTGCCAACTTAAGAGTGAGGCGAACTTTGTGCAGTGCACTCAGTTGAAAAATACCTTTAGTGGAAAGTGAAACTTCCTATATCTCCAGTGTAATTTGCAAACGGATGTACTTCGTCCTTTGTATGTGATTTGTTGTTCAACTAGAACATTAGTTTGAGGGCAACTCGAGGTCTACGACTGATGAGCTATCGAGGAGGTTTCAGTGGACTCATAATCAGTAAAAAGGTATCAAAACAACAATCCTTCCCCATAACTCACCTCATCAGATGACGTAAGAGCGTTCTGACAAAACCTGCGCTCTCCGTCTAGGTCAGAATGACATATATATCTTATTATCGTGAAACAATCCAGGAAGTCTTGCCCCGCTGAATTACAGGCTTCAGTTTTATGGTTGACTGTCATTCAGGATGAAGTCCTGAATAAGATATAACTGTCTAACGTCCAATGCCGCCAGTCATAGCAGGCCGACTGGACGCTTTTTTCGTGGTGCAACTGGGTCATACGCAAGTATATACATGCATGTATGTACAGCGGGCGTTTTGACATCGGCAATGATGTGCGCATCCCTGTCAAGTTTTCCGATTCAAATGCCATTTAAATCCTTTTAGCAGCAGAGTGAAAAATAGATGCTGCTTTTCAGCTACCATTCAAGGTCGCTATGCACTCGATGTCTTGGTGTTCTCGAACGGACCCTATGATTCATTTCACGCTTGTTCTCACGCCATCGTCCAGTTGATGACGGAAAACGACAAGAGCAACATAACAAGGTCAGGTAACGTCATTTCGGTGTCCAACCAGCAGATGACTTAAACGTTCCTAAGGCAGTATTTAAAGTCAGTCTTAAATCACTATACAGGGGAAAATATCTGTTCTAAACTACCACTATTTTGCTTCTTCCGTGTCCCGAAAAACTGCACATTTCTCGTTTAGTGTGCGGATTTGATGCCAATCAATGAGACGAAGCGAAGATGAATTTGTGTAAGTCCTTTTTTGCATGATCATAACCGGAGAAGCGATTGAAGTCTTCCAGGAGCAGCACTGAAACAAGCTGGTGGCACTTGGACTCAGAATATCTCACGCCGTATTATGGTTTCGCTGCATTTCATATAGATTCATCGGTGCAGGTCATCTTGCCCTTGGAAATGTCGATCGACATATGTAAAGAAAATCTCCCCCGTAGAATCACACGAATGAGTAAATAGCTGAAGTTTCGTGGGCATGTACGTTTGAAAAATGAAACAACCTTTTCAATCATCTGCGCAATTAACTAGCACGCCTATAATATCCATTAGTCAGGTCATATGCTGTAACAGTAAAGTGGGAAAACTGGGGAAATTCTAGCGAAATACACTCATTTGCAAACAAATTTGGTTTTGCGAGAGACTCACCTAGAAACCAGCTGAATCTCTCGTTTGTGGTGTTTCCAGGCAACTGAATGTGCTGCACTAGGCCGCCTCATGTTTCAGTTGCTACGATATTCGAGATATCGCGATACATGTATAAACGTAATGCACTACTCATAAGATTGACAGAAACTCGGGGACTGCGCCTACCCGATGAGCCCCAAGAAGGGAGAAACCGGTCGTGGGCTGTCGAAGAATTTTCAACAGCCTGGGGAGATTCTGTTCTACTACCTGAGCGTTATGCGACCGGGGCTATCAATCATATGTTCTACCCACAGAATCGTCGCGCAAAAAATGTCGATTCACACATTGTATTAGACATGCCATGGTGAGAGAACATGGTTGAAATGGCACAGTGGAAAAAATGGAGCCAGTCAAAACCCCGGTTTGTCAATACACAATTACAGCGAGTGACAGAATTTGTGGAGAGTTGACATGATTTTGGCGAACGAACTTCACCCGCGAATGCGATCAATAACACAGGCTTCTATGCGAACGCTGTCACCAAAATATGGTCTAAAGTGCGGTTTAGAAAACAGGGGACAGTTGTGAAGTTGATGGGAGCATAGCAGGAAATAAAAGTTAAATATATGCTTCATGCATATTCAGTCGTGAGAGAATGTGAGCGCGTCATTACAAAGCGTGGGGAGACAGCGGGGACCGACTGCACCAATACATCTCAAATTGTTTGTCACCGCGTGCCTGTTTACTCGGCCACGCCATTTTTACACGCATTCACGAAGTGGACGCCTTACCATCAACGATTTCATTCTGATAACCTCTGTGGAGGCCTTTTGTTGGACTGAAACAATTTTAGTTTGCACGACTTCATCTTCTGGCCAAAGCTACTCAGTGCGTCCGTTGCAAATCGGGAAAATACCTGTGGTCGACCGGTACGGAGTGGTAGAGAGGACTGTGTCATTGATGAATCTTATCGGACTTTTTGAACAAAATTAATCTTATCTTCGGCTGATTCAAGAGAGTGACTTTTTTGCACAGCACTTGAGTTTTGGTTGTTCCAGATTTATGACTGAGCAAGGAGTGTGAGCAAAAGCCTGGTATTATTCCCGTTCCAATGTTTTCGTCAAGACTACACTCGCGTCTGAGAATTTGCTCTAAACTCAAAATGATGAAGAACCCCACTTGTTTTAACCCCAACTTGTTTATCCGACTAGAACTTGCCAATAGGAAAGTCATTTTAATCAAGATTTCATCCTGAAAGTAGAGACAGTTCACGTTGAAAAACTAAGAAACGCTGTGCAGCTTTCTCACCCTTATATGAAATCATCTGCGGCACGCATCTCACGAGAAACTCAGAGTTCCGAACCCGCGGCCACTCGGCTAGTAGGTTGAACACTCAACCTTTCTGCAACGAGTGGCTGATCGGCAATTTGACAGCATACAGTTCCACTCATCCTCTGCTCGCACTAGCAGCAAGTGTTACCGTTTCATCTTAATTGAGATAAATGGAACTACGCAAAACGCGAAGGGCGATCATCTTTCCTGTGAACCATCGGCTCTCTCCAGGGTGCCAATTCTTAGTTGGTTGAGCCTCCAAGGTCATGGGCGATTTCGCTATTTTACTTCGTTGAAGCACCAGACTCGTAACTTATATATTCTTACATACAAAGTATGTACTTTCATTTGGAGGGTTTTGCACACTTTTTCTTACCATGTCGTTGAATTTTGATGCATGAAAGAAAAGCGACCAGAGAAAAAGTCTTACAGAAGCTTAAAAGGAGATTTTTGGTACATTAGAACTGGTGAATTTACTAAGATACACATTTGAGCGCATCGCGTACCGGACCAGTCACTTATCAGGTAACCTGTCAATGACATTTGCTTCGTGTTTCGCTCAGATATCTGAACCTCACCTGTTATATGTCACGTCCATCCCTGGTGGACCAAACGTTGGTGTTCATCAGCTCCACCAATGAATCCCGTCTATGTTCCAGACGGTAGTTTCGTCCGCATAACTAAAGGTGAAAGCGGAAAAATAAACAGGCGAATGACAAAATGCCTGAAAATGACACATTCATGCTATTCTTTTGTTCTGACTCGTCTATAAATTATGTTTAAGGTTCCCGCATTGGTTCACTCGTTTCCGAGTATTTTGCGGAAACGAACGGAATTTTTTTTAACTACGAACAATGATTTACCCGAGAAACTCGGTCAGTTAAAGTGGAAACTGTAATGGAGATTTCGTCGTGCGAGTGAAGCCTAACTGTGTCGAGAAGCCGGGTGACAGTCTGCAACTGTTTCATCAGTGTTGGGAGTTTTTCGGCAGTGCGCACGTCATGAAACCCGGGGAATTTCGAATCCGCGATACTCAATCGATAAACATTCTGGAGACCACGGTCGAACAGTTAGGTGCTCACATTATCAACCGGGATATCGCGGGTTCAGACTCCTTACGCACTGTTGATGAATCCCAACGAGAATAAGACAGATTTTCGGCTTTTTAGCAGCAAAGACTAACTTCGCTTAAGGAACAAACTATCAATTAAAAAGGCTGTCTAACCTAGCCAAATGGTTTATCAGAAGACCACCAGTCCATTAGGTACTCTTACGTAACTTTAGTGGAGCAAAAACACGTGGAGCAATCATCCAAACACATCGTAATGACCCAGTTTTTCCCGAAAGCCGTCAACACTAGATGACGGGTTGGCCTGAATGGGGAAATATTCCGTTTTTCTCACTCATCACCAGCATTGTGGACGGGTGTGGGGAGTTTCAAAATCAAACGTGACACGATCTAATGGGTAGAAACAATAGACCAACGCGGATCGTCGCAGAGCTAACGACTTTTTCTGAGCGCAAAACCAGAAAACGGGAAATGTGGTGTGTACAGTATTTCAAACAGTCCTGTGAGAAGAATGACAGTTGTGGCATATCCACACGTGGTATTTTGAGACAACCAAGGCGAAGACAATAAACTGGCTTCAGAAAGCACACAACCGCAAGGGACAGTTTGAAATTGGCTTTTTATGGAATGGGTACCGTAGAGTGGTACCAGGCAACCGAACAAAAGAGGTCACAGCGATGAAATAGATAGGTTAGCCATGGCCACAAAGTTAAGTATTGTGTGTTGTTTGATCATCTTGTTTTGATGTGGATTATCCCAAAGAATTACTGAGATGGAGGAAGTAGGCTTTTCTCATTTGTAGCAAGGAACGTATACGAATTCAATGACGAACATCAATGTTTTTTGAGGTCTCGTCATCAGGTCAGTACATATCTAGTGGTTAAAATAGGAGTGAAAAATGAAATACGCAGCGAAGATTGGTTAGCAAAATGGAAAACGTGAAAACACCAAAGACTGGTTATCTGCGCAACCGACGTTGCATCTAATTGGATGCTGTGAGACAGTCTAGAGGGTCGTTGAGTGATATGATCGGTTGATTCGTGTCACATGACCAACCGATCACGTAAACGAGTACAAGGTACCACTCACATTAACAGCAAACTACTTAGGCAGTCGCATCCATTTCGATAGCCAACATACACGACAATATCAACTACAATTAGGCTCTTCCTTGGTGTCCAGCCACGCAAAAGCCCAAAGTGGTACTTGATTGTGGACAGGCCACCAGCGGAAGATACGTTCATTAGATCTTATCAGTAGATACGAGTAGTCTGTTTCGATGTGAAATTTCGAAGCACAGCGGCTAGTAATGAAGTCCCGGAGGCTGTTCTTGTTTTGATCGCCCGGCAAGCTGGGCCGCCACGTCTTCTGCATGCGGTCAATACTAAACAAATTAGTGAAACGACTTATGAAGTGGCTCAGGAGGCAAATTCACTTGGGTAAAATCTGAAGAACTCTGTGCGTTTTCAATAGACAGGCTGAGGCTACGACCTACATGCTGGTAATCTACATTTAACGGTACACTTCTACCTACTTTTTGGAGAAGCTGTTAACACCACTATGGTACTCATCCTTATCTTCAGCTTTAAAACGGGGTACTTGCTGTACACTGTACTTGCTGTTCACTGATGATTTGGTGAGATGGGGTAGATAGCTGTGCATTGGAAGTGGTTGCTGATATAGTTGATGCGTCAGTTCGGAAGTGTCAGTGGACGTCTTATTGGGGGGATCGGGAAAGGAAGCTATGCACTGAAGGTAACATTCGTGCCATTGAGCGCGCGGCTTGGCCATGTCTGACCATATCTCTAACCATTGATGTGTCACGTTTCGGAATCCCTGGGTGGGGACCTAGGGGCTAAGTTTTCTAATAATATCCTCCATGTTTCACTGCCAAGCCATTGCTTGACCTCCTCTGGCTCGCGTAGTTTACGAAGTTGGCTATTCGAGGAACTTGGTCGATTGGCGTACGGAGAGTGTGACCAAGCCAAGGCAACCTGTGGAGTGCGACCAGTCCATCTATCGTGGACAAGTTATTTCTTCTGAATAACATTCGGAATACTCCAGCATTACTGAACCGGTCTTCACACCAGACTCGGGTAATACTCCGAAGACACTGATGGTCAAACATGGAGGCTTTTAACGTTCTAAGCAAGCAGGGGCCAGTTTTCTGACCCATATAACATGTAAACTCGACCCTTGATAGATAAATCGATATCACACCTGCGCCACAGGTGATGTAGATTTACATAGTCGCTCTGGTCTAAGGATGAAAATATCGTTTTCGACTAGACCAGTGGGACTGATACGTCTACCCAGGTAGACATATTTGTCTATTTCATCAGTCGGCTCATCCGTAAGTATCCCACACATGTTTACAGTAGCGTTCTACACTCTGCTGGTGGAAATCGCATACCATAGTACTACACGCCGAGATCTCTTCTCCATCACCTTCATTTGACTTCATGTGAAAAGCAGAAGATGCTGGTCAGAAGTCTCACCCTTGTTTAAAACATAAACACAAAGCGTCTAATATATCACTTAAGAAATTCGATTGACAACCTTCCGGCAGGACTTTGAATATTACATCTTCAGACCATAATATAGAATGTAGTTGTAAATAGTCGGCATGCTTAATCACCTGTTGTTGATAACAAAACGGGTAACCGGGGTGTCCCTATGAGAGAGCCAAGATTTCAACGACTCCAGACGAGGCTGACCACCCTGTTTGAACGTACTGGTTATATTCGGTAATAAACACCACGATCCAGCTGGCACCTCTGCACCGATTTCAGTCAGTATACAGAAGAGGTTCTTGGAACTCACGTGTGAGGACCATGGCACGTGCTTCAACTCAGAAGCTGCCGATCACCACACTCAAGTACGTGGAAGTTTTGGCACGAACGTGGTCACCAAGGTGGTTTGGGTTGATTGATCTTGCCGTTTTCTGAAGAAGGCTGGTCTGAGTCAACGCTACGGACACATGCATTCGGCATGATGATAAGCCTGGCCGAATGAATACTTCAGGTACTTGCTGGTCCCAACAGGAGCCACAGTCACTTTTGTGACTGGATGACAAGTTATATCCGCTTTGTGGTTCTCAAACTGCCTTGTCGGTCAAACAGTTCTACATGCGTCCGACGGTGAAATTTATTCTACCTGGCTGAAACAAACTGTTCACTGCATTGGGGTGCTCGTCGAATTCAGTTATGACGGGTACCTTTGGGCCTTTGCGCAAAGGTTGCAGTCTGATATCATGACGCCTGATCGAGTCGTCGATCCCGAACCTCCACGCATCCATGACATTTCGACACAAGTGGGAACCAGCCTGTCCACGCCGCTGCCAGTAGGCGTGTGTGTGCCGGTCAACAGAGAGCAAATTCACTGAGTCACTTAGACAACCATTCAGATCTTATACAATCAGAGGTGGAAGAATAAAACGTCTGCTCTGCATGATGGGTCGGGGAAGGAGCTAAAAGAAACTGCGGACTATACTCGGAAGCCAACCAGTGCTGGATACAGGTAGATTCTGCTCCAAAACACTTGGATAGCTAGCCAAGTCGCGTGGTGCTGCAATCGGATCGGAGTTTGACGGAGTCAATTACAAGAAAGAACCGCCGTACGATCCACTTGATGGACAATGTGCCCCCTGATTTGTAAAGACTTACGTTCTGTTTGATTTGCTGGTCCAGTGCTAATGTTCTTGCTGGCTATTTCAACGTGCTGTCATTATCTGGAGGCAACCTTCCGCACTTTTGTCGTGCCGAAGGGCCCCAAATCCCCCTGTCTAGGCTTGGGCAACCTGGCAGTATCCCAGCCCTCGTGCTTCCTTCGTTTGACATGGCAGTTAGGCACCGGAAGCGTGTTACAGTTGAGCTTCAGTGACTTTACAGCTGAGGCTGATTACCTTGTCATCCATTCATACTCCATGTCATCAGAGAGTACTTGCCAATCGCTGCAGCCAAAGATTGAAACTGACTTTATCCTAGTTTGCATTTCTTCGCTGGGACAGCTGTTTGGAGGCTACGTCGCTTTTGTACGCCTTACACCGTCGCCCTTCAGCGACTACTCCTAACCTCAGTTTGAAGTTTATTGACATCTCGAAGGCTCTTGATTCTGTATTGTATGACAATATTGTAAGATTTACCGAAGAATTTAAAACGCCATCGCTTCATTGCACTCTCCTTGGTCAACAGACATCATGGCTTATTTGAACGTTCCCTTTCCTTTCAAGAGGAAATTAGTCCGCAACCACCTACACCAGCTGTTGTAACTCAGGTGAGGTGGAGCGTGTCCCTTTGAAGTCCCATCAACGAATAGAAACCGGAAGGAACCACCTAATACTAACACATTTGCTCGTGTTCGGCCCGCCAGAATAATCCGTAGAAGACTGGATACCAGAGAGTCTAGTTGTGACTGGCTACGTCTACCGAATGACACCCCACTCGGCTACATCCGTGCCGGTAAACAACATGGGGGACTTGGTATTCCAAACTTGAGTTCAACCATCCTGACAAGGCGGAAAGTGGGCATGAAAAAGCTGCTGTCTACGCTGTGCCCAGAATAACGCAGTATGCTTGATGGTCCTGTATTTGGCAAGGGATCTTAGCTTTTTATCCTGGTCCAAGGTACGCGTGTGAACATTTATGAAGAAATGGTGGCTACTTAGGTCGGCAGTCTATAAAACAGCGTTCGTTACTGTGGCTTGCGGGAGTTGGTCGCTTCGCTTCTTCCCAATCAGTGGCCTGCGTTTCCTTGAACGCGGGTTTCCTCGGTTTCCCTCCGCACTATCCAGCTCCGGCCCAACCCACTCGGTCTAGCCATGGTGACCAGACGATCTTCTACTGTGGAAACTGGCGGTAACCGGAGAGTCTGGTGCATATTCTGAAGTCCTATTGAATCATGCGTGATGCTTCATGCCTTCATGATAATCAGGTTGCAAGGGAACTCGCAAAACGTTCCCGTCTTCCGAGAGAGAGAGAGTTGACAGCACTTACTTCGAAGTCTTCCACCAAGCCATCGATTATGATGTTGATTTTTTTGTTTTACAAAAAGAGCATCACTTTCTATCGAGGTATATACGTACCTAAGTCAACCAGGACTGTTAATTTGTCTGTGCTTCCTCGCTAGGTTGGGCATTTTCTTATTTGTGACCATGCTGCTTAAAAATAAACCACAACAAATATGGCGACGTTTCTCATCAATCACGTCGTTCACATCACGTAATCCGATTTTGACTGACACATACGACACGTCTTTTTTGTGCGGTTGCCGATAGTCTATAACATTCCGAAAGCTTCGTGGGATGAGCTGTACAAATTTTTCAGACATCGGCTAATATGCTCACCTCGTCATTCTTGGCCTTCCAGAGAAAAACTGGATCATCGTAAAGAATGAAGTAGCGGTTAAAACTTTAAAAGAAAAAGGAATAATCTAGTGGTTACCCTTATCTCAGAGGAAGCATAATTTCACAAGATGAGTGAAAATTCCATGTGAGAAGTGTTCACTCGAGGAGCCAGTCAACACGTGACCGTGTAATGTGTATTCAGTCGCTGAAGGATGAATGGCGCTCTATCCTGTCTAAGTGCGAACTAATCACAGTGCTGACCAGCCAATTGGGGCTAAGTGTTCAAACTACTGCCTGGGAGGTCGCGAGTGCTCGAGTTTCGTAAGAGGCTCACTGCCGACGATTCCCGATAAGAAAGAAACGGTGCTTCTTGTCTTTCCAGCATAAATTCCTTTTACTGACGATAAAATCTCGACTGGAAACCCATTGTTGCTCACCTAGTTTTCTATCTTTGCCCCGGTTACATGAAGCATTGTAAGATGACGCCGAGAAAAAAGACATCTTACAACTGAATGACCTGAATCACGGTCAAATCCCGTTATCGGAAAAATTGCGGGCTTGTGATTTGTATCCTTCCATATGACTGATCAAACTATTCTGTAAGTAGTCTCGACCTGAATCCAGTTTAGTGCAATCTCATTTACAACCAATATGGAGCCATTACACACACACAGGAGTTCTTACTTAACTGACAGCTTGTGATGACGGTCATCTTAGCTTTCCAGTAATAAACCCGTTTAAACATCCATCAGTAACATGGTTCTCATTGAATCAAACGAATAGCTTTCAGTTTTTTGCGAGGTTTGTAGAATTCGCGTTCACACCACTCTCTTTTGAACAATTATTGTGGAAAGGAGCTCTGGACTTGAATTTCACTCTCATTAGAGGTAATCAGCAGTGAATATCCTTGGCCGTGCCAGAGTTAGATCTCCGGACATGTGACATGCGAGGTGAGTGTGATACCGCTACTCAACCGGCGCACGTCTGAACTTGCGAACATTTCCACACTTGAGTGATTTGGTTGGTTTGCCTGGCACCTCGAACGAGGACCCGGTAGCTGTCATGGTTATGTCGATCGAGTGGACCGCTTGTCAGGACTGCCCCGTCAGTCAGCACCACAGACGCTTGAAACCCGCAAGACAATTTTTGATTAGTTGTTATTGGATGCAGGATTTGTAGAAATCACATTCGAACAGTCATCCCCATGTCCTGGCTCAATTATTCTGGCGAGCCCGCTTCAAAAGGTGAAAGCAGTGGACTCGAGCTGCACTCTTACTAGAGCACCTCGTTAACTTTTCCTGCTAAAATGGTGGTCCTGAGATCTCAGGCGACTTGAATATCTCGCTACCTGGACCCTCCAGGTAAACTGACTATTAATTCGCTGAGACAAGCACTTGACTGCCGGCCAACATTGTAAGGTTTCTTCTTAACTTTCGAGGAAGACCGGATATATATATCAATCCACAGGTTTGGAAGTTAGCGCGATATTTACGTTGAAAGTTTGTTTGTACCCCTACAATCACTTTCGTTCTCGTTTAGACGTACTTTGGGACTTTGGTTAACACTTCCAGCCCCCTACCCACCCTAATGAGCTCATGGTGGAATTCTTGGTCAGAGGGGCATTGGGAACCTCTTACAGAATCCTGATTTCTTTCCAGAGACTTGTTTCTTTCATGTTGGCAACTGGTTTGCATCCTACTTGGTCATGCTACGATTTCCAGCCCCAGGCCTGTTGAGTATTACCAAGGTAGGATAACGTGATCTGCATGAATCAATACCTTATATCTTTCACTAGACGGGTTCGATCGTTGCTCAGCTGACATACATATCAGCTGACATGACATCAGCTGACGTACACATTTAAGTGAACCGCACTCTCACGTTCAGACTGGGTTCATGCGGATATTTCTGCTTCACAAACTACACAGATTAATCAAGCCTATTAACCCTTGGTGTCGAAAAATTCTAACATAACGTATCATCAGATCTTCTAAAATTTCCGTGATTTTGTTGCACTTGTCCGTTACTACTGACATAATAGACCGTCAGTAGTGATAATCTGACAGATGGTCTCGTGACCCAGTTCGAATATGCTTGAACGTTAAGAATTGTTGCCTCGTAGTGCACTTCACTGCAAATAGCATCTAATGTCCGTTTTTCAAAGTCTGCACTGTAGTGGGAGAAAAAATGACTGAACGAGAGTTGTTATTCGCATTCAACACTTTTAAAACCTGAACGGTAGAAATGGCTTCTGGCTATCAAAACACCGGGGAATTTTGAAGAATTTCTACCAGTTTGAAAATAATAATCGTAACCAAACACAGTTAGATCGAAGTCGTTCACGGTACTTATAAAACAGTTAGGTTAATTGAGCAACTTCCAGGTGGCCAGCAAACACAGGAAGTTTGACGATCTGCCAAGTCTTGTCCAGAGTACTGCTTTTGTAGGTTATGCAACAGTTAAGCACCAGTTCCCAGACTCACCTTACTGTATGCCACCGGTTGCAATATTGTGCATGAAGTAATTTAATGAATGAATTAGACAGATCTTGAGGCTGACAATCGGTGATATTTCAACCAAAATCCTGCTTCGAGCACTTGCATTCCGCCTGCTCCGAAAAACCGGGGGATCTACAGGAACGTCTCTAAAAGCACTTATATAGAGGTCTACCAAGATGAAAATAGGAAGAGGACACACGTTTTTTGACATGTACTTTGGACTGTAAGAAACCCGTGGTTTATGAAGTACTGTACAGTTTGTTCCTATTCTCACCTACTTTCACAGTCATCTGGCAGCAAAATTTGTTCACAGCTAAGTAAACCTCACACATTGATTATTTTCGAACTCTGAATGTCGTTGAAGATGCTTTTTCGGAATTGATGAAGTGTGCATTATGCGAAGTTCTCGTACTTGGAAGTCTCATCGTTACACTGAAACACTGCCTCTTTATGGCCGAAATCCACTGTGGCGTTGACCTCAGTCTATGAGTTTTTGTGGCCATAGGGAAGTCCAAACGTTCACACAATTAAGTTTGATGTTCTGGATCCAAGCCTGAATTGGGGTAGCACCGGGACGCACCCCTCCTCTTCCATATCGTCTTTAGCAGCATGCCCACCCGGCTGGTGACACTATGTGGCAGCCGATGGTTGTAAATGTCATGGTGGTACTTGGGCTGGGATACCGACAGGGCGCCCACACCTAGACAGGAGGACGACTGTGGTCTTCAACCAAAGCCTCTGGCTCAGAGGTCCGGCGCTGTTTGGCTGGAAATGCAGGTGCGTTGCCATTGTTATAGCGCAAGTCTCCACACATGTTCTAACTCCCAACCTAGAGGGCTAGTAACCTGTGTTGGTCAAACCGGCAACCATTGACCTCTATGGGTGGCGCATGGATACCACTCAGTATAGCTCAATGGGTCACGGAGGCACACAAACTGTCACACCACTGTAAGGTCCAGTCCATTTGTGACGGCCACCATTACTTGACGCATCATCGAGGCAAGGAGGTCGAAAAAAAACGCGATGGAACAGGTTTGGACGCGACCGAATAGGCTGTTTGCAGATGTAAGCCAGATTCTGTAGATTCGTCTAATCGGTCTGGGCTGACCATTGCCAAGACATTAGCCATCAATCGAGTACCTTATAACCTGATCCACAATGACCAATAGGGTATTCCAAACTGTCATATTACGATATTCATTCTGATTTTCACAGAATTCTGTTTGTCCGTTCAACAAAGACGACGTACTTGGAGTGCAACAGTTTTTGAGTTTCTGGTGACTTTGCGCATGCTTACATAAAGCAAACTAACAGACTAATCGGACCATCGACTACTGAAAACCAAGGCAGCTGTTTGAGTCGATTGCTTTAAAAACGTTGTCAGCGCACATGTTTTCCCACTACAGGCGTCAGTTTACCAAATAGCAAAGACAAGACCGGTCGTATTGTATCATTGCTAACTGTGATCTCTCTATGGGTACTCGTTCTCCACAGCAGGCCTCTGCATTGCTGCCGGTGCTTACTTATACGATTTCAGTTGTTCCAAGAATGTTTGAAAAATCTTCGAGCTGTACTGCAACTTCTGGGGCTCAGTGATGCGAATGTTTAGTTTTCTTCGAATGATCAGCACGTAAAATCACATGTGATAATTGGGAGGTAGTGGAAACACGTTTCGCGCGGTGAACGATATGCATTCCCAATGAACTCTAATGCGAACGGAACTCGAGTTCATCGCTCTCACGGCTTTAGTGTGGCCTGACAAAGACAATTTCTTATCAAACTTAGGCTGTCATGTTTACTTCTTGATTATGTCTTACCGGATCGTCCGAAGTTCACTCGCTGGATACAGACAACCACAACCTGTAACAATGTTGCAGACGAAGTGCGGTGGCCTATTTTGGATTAAATCAGCCGCAGTAAACCTGCTGATAACCAGGTCGTGTAGTAGAGAAGGTCTGACATTGTAGACTGTTTGTGACTGCATTGTAGTACACCACTACATCAAACATTATTGATCAGCCGCGTAATATCGTTTGAGCTCACGCGTACAAGAAACTGTGTCCTGAATATTAGCGAACTAATCAGACAAACAAGGAACATGTAGTTACCAGTGATCAAAACGCCTCACGAGGTACTCTCAAATGTTGTTTATAAATTCACCCACAGCTGCGTTAAATGTTTTGTTAGTTGAACTAATGCAGGTTTGGTAAAAGAACGCGCGCCTTAATGTGCGAATAGGTGGTGTAACCGATCGCAGTCCAGTCTCCTTGATAGCCAGAAACATCATTGACTTTGGTCACGTGACGGATGTCAGCTCCTCCTCTAAAGTGATCACAACAAGACCTTGGCAGCAGTTAGTGACGCTCCTCGGGGCCATAGTTAGGATTAAAAAAGGAATATGTATTTTAAACGAGGACTGTAAAGTTGCTTTCGCCGTAACCCTCGTGAATGAGGTTATACAATGTCAACAAGCTCTCTCCCAGCTCCCTAGTTTCTAGGTTTTGGAGTTCCAGTGGCAAGCTTTTTTTCAGTCTGTATTTTAAATTTCACACGTTTGCAGTTGATAAGACTGTGTGGAATAGTACCATCCGGCGAAATTTGTCTACGATACCTTATCTTGAATACTGGTCTGACATGTGGTTGCGTTATACTATGAATTATTAGGAGGACATCCTGGAGATGCATAAGCATTCGCCGGAATATCGTCTATTGGTGATTGTTGTAGGTGTTTTCAGAATTTGTAGAATTCACGTTCACACTACCCTCGCCTGAGCAATGTCTCTCCTGTCTTGGCGCAGTTATTCTGGTGAGTCTACCAAAGGGGGGGGAGCACTGGACTCGGGTTTCGCACTCATTGGAGCTCATCGGCAATACATATCCTTGGCTGTATAGGGGTTGAACTCCGGACATCTGACATGCGATGCGAGCGTGTCACTTCAACGCACACTGGATGCATCGTCTAAACAAGCGAACAGGTTCACGCTTGATCTACGTGGTTGGTGCGCTCAAGGCCTTGAACGACGACTCAGTAAGCATACTTGTTATGTCGATCGATTGACTCATCTGTCAGGGCTTTCCAGTCACCCAGCTCCTTGAAACTTCGTGGACATAGTGTCGCAAGGTACATGGCGATCGAATCGCCCCACATCACCGACTTGACTTTAAATCGGTACAGATTACGTTGCTATTGGTCCACATTTGTCGCCTCCGTCGCCTCTGTCTCCAGCAGACAGGTCCAGTCCATTGGGGTTCCAGTATTTTTTTTAACTGTTCACTTGTAGAGCGCATGTTTTCAAAGTGATGCGAGAGTGAGAGCAACTCTATTCCAGTCATCCTGACGGAAACTTTGTGCACCCTCTAAAACACCACACTTGGACGTTGATGTGGAAAAAGACATGCTTTGGGGGCCTGTCCTTCGCCAGTCCCCTTGAAAGGTCTTCCAGCTTGTGGGCCTTATGGCAGCTAGGCCACAGCTTTGCACTTTCGTATTGCTGTCAGCCAGGAGAGTTTGCGACGCAAGTTATCCAAGTTTCTTTTTAAAGTGCGTTGACAAGCTGACAGCTGAATTCGCTAAGAGAGGAAATCACATGATGTTTCGCCTGTTCGCAACAAGGCGTTCAATGTCTGATAAAAGTCTTGTTCCAACTAGTTTAGATTGAAATGCGTTGTTTGAAAGTGGGGTTATAAAGGCAAACAAAAGATAATATATCATTTTGGGATTTCTAATGAATTGAAAAGTCTCAGTTAAATTAAGCAGGTGAATTTTACCCGACTGTCCCAACGATCGATATGAGTTTGACGTGCGTGACCGCCGCAATGGTTTTCGAAGTTCGGCTGGTTCCCATGGCACCTACCAGTAGAGGTGAGGCCATTAGACGGTGTTTTTCAGACGGAACTACTGCAAAACACTGCTTATTATGGAGTGGCTATTTTAGTAAGAAAATACATACATACATACATGCATATATTATGTTTGAAAAATATACATAGTGGGCAGCCATTATTGTGTTCGACACCCACTAGACGCTGGCCTGCTGATAGTCTACAGGAACCGCACGACTGTCCGTCCATGTCGGGGATTATGAGCGGCAGCACAATTTGAATTTTCCATATATATATATATATATATATATATATATATATATATATATATATATAATGTCTGTGGCTAAAATGAGTTCTCAGGACAGTATAAACGAGGCAGTCTGCTTGGTTCCAGGTGAATCTCCCGTCAAAACAATACTGGTGTGACGGCGGATACTACTGATAAGGCGTGCGAGTAGTATGTGGTTTTCTCGTAACTCTGCCTCGCGTCTAATGGAAGGCGGGATTTATTACGGAACTTGTAGAAGTGCTTTGCAGCATTCTTTTACAATTGCGTGATAGTCAATGAATATCCACGAAAGTTCAAAAAGGCGCGTGATAATGTTCAGTTTTTTAAAACTATGTGCATATGTGACGTTTACTTTCCTGTCCAATAGATTGTAACCGTTTAGTTGGTGTTTTCTAATGGACTCTACGGCGAAGGTCTTTCATCCTTACACTGGTATGCAGGTGAGTATATAAGCCAGACAGCTGCTAAGCTGATGCATTTCCGCGAACCTTTGTCGTATAAATAGAGTGGTATACAAACATACTGGAAACGATGCAGTTTCCGTCGCAATCACCCGTCCCTGTCTGGGTTCCAACTTGCATAGAATTTCGCACAATCTTTCGAATGGACTGTTTGAACAGAACCGTAGAATTGATGGTCTTAAACCCGTTCCGGTGTTCATGTTTTGATCTTGGGGCGAGAAAACAAGTCTTAGACTGTCGCGTGGCCATGAAATCCACCCGACTAGTATCTGCACCATGTTATTTGAAGCTGAACTGCAGCGTTTACCGCAGGTGACTCCGGAAAAGAACGGCGCACCGGGTAGTAGGGAGAATTCTCACTATTGATATTCCACCTATTTCAAATCAACATGAGGATTTTTATCCACTTAAAGTTCAAGAAAGCTGTTAGGTGGCGACTCCAATCTCCCTGAAGGCTAGTTCTGCTAGTACACTAGTGAAACACCAACTGGCATATTCCATTCAATGTTTAGCGTACCTGAGATTACAGATTTCATTAAGAACTTATATTTGGATTCCAGTTTTACTGGCCAGATCGACTCAGTTTCCGTGCACCAATTTGCTTGTTAATTAACGTCCCCCTATTTTCCTGTTTCAACAGCCTCACTTTGAATGGGCCGATGTTCGGGGTATCAGTTCGATTGGTACTTGTTTTACGGTTTCCCTCCGTCAAAGATTCAGTGGCTGTCTGTGGTCAGAAAACATCTCTTGCGTTTGGTGAACAGAACGACATTGTCCCCCCCCCCACGAATTCGCAAAAATTGTCACTTGAAAACGGAGATTAGTGAATTCCACTTGTGCTGGATGTGACACACCCTTCGAAAGAACTCTTAACTGGTGCTGACAATTCCAAACCAAGATTGGAAGAAGGGTTGTGAGGGTCGGCGGTCGGCGTCGACATGACAGAGGAACAAACATGCACAGTGGAACATCCGTCTACGTGGCAGGTGATACAGCGATTAGCCAATAACATGGAGACTATAACGACAGGGTATAAGGATGTCTGTCAAACTGCTTGCTAAAAATACCTTGAATTTGATGGCCCGACCGAATCCAGAATAGAGACGTTGTGGAACATACCAAGATGAGCGAATGGTCTGTGCAATAATGCACAGTCAGCTATGTTGGATTGACCGACAACCACACCCAAAAAGGACTTATTTACGGTAAGCTGAAGAGTGGAAATCCAACCTGAGCATGGCCTAAATCATGCTATTTCAACACTCATGAGTTTAGCATAAAAAGTGCATTTTTTAAATAAACTCTTTAAAAATTATTTTTGGTTCACCGGAGACTCAACTGAATTCCAGCTGAGTTGATTGTTCATGATTCGGGGACTGCACCTAGCTGATGAGCCCCATGAATAGGTCCACTACGAAACCCGTCGTGGGTTTCCGAAGAGTTTTCGGCAGTTCTCAGTAGCTTTCGCCAAGAATCTCTATTCTTGGTTTCACACCTTGGCAAAGTATGACATTGGACAGAGTGGCCTGACGACCTTATTTGCCCAAAGTACAGTGTTAAGCAAAACCATAGCCACCTGGACGTGTACTTTTCGCCGGGCTCGCCGATCTCCAACGTACTCATTCTAAACTATGACGAAAGTGAACTACCCAAGTAAGCCTGTCGCATCTGTGGTCAACAGCCGATTTCTAATCAACACCTGTTCAACTCTAATTTCCTTGTATCCGACGAAGCTACCAGCACAGATAGAACTAGTGTTTTGCCACCTGACAATCTATTCTCATATAAATGATGCAGTAATGTACATCCCAGGATGAACACTATTCTGGTGATTTATCGGGGGAAAGTGTGGTATTCCACAGGAACTGACCCAAAAGTTCAGCAGTCCAATGAGATGGCAATAATTTTGGTGCTCGTTTTTATATCATCATACTTGGGCTGGCCGGTGGCTCTCTGCTTTCCTGCTTGCCGAACGTATTCTCCCAGGTTTACATCAGTATCAGCGGCTTGCTCGTAGCACCACATTGGGTTCCGCGCAAATCATCTGCAGTTTAGTTACCTCAACAAGCGTCCAGTGTATAAACCACGGTTGACCATCAGATCCGTTTCGGATACCAGCAAGACATACATACCTGGAGGCTTGATCACATGACATCACAGAGTATAAAGGTAATCTTAAGTCACAACAGGTTAACATCTATTGCCTCGAGCGATTGGATTTAATAACGGATTGCGTGGGCTTCGGTTCGGTCATCACTACAAACAAAGTCCGCATCGTCCATCGCTTCTAAGTGAGGGAAAAGCCGACACAAATGCAACGTGCGTCATCATGCACCAGGAAAGTGTTAGTCGAACAGGATGTTTCGCCATCACGAAAAAGTGTGCCTTATCACTGGATGTGTTTTTAACATTGACACAGTAGTCTCAGAGGGCTTCCAGGAGTTGAACTGCTCCTGTAGTATACCAGTTAACCGTCTGTAACATCACCTGACTCTTTTCGTGCAAGAAAATACAAACCAAACCACTCCACACAACTTAGCGAAACCAGTCGTGCGCTGTCGAAGAATTTTCAGCAACCTTATGAGTAGTGTGTAACTCCACACAACGTTACAAAACTCAAATTCTATGTTTCCTGATCAAATTTAATGAAAGAAACGCTTTTCACGATCCCATTATAACGTCTGTGTGACTTTCGGTCTCCTGGAATTCCGTAATGCACAGCGTCACTCCGAAAAATTTGTGTGAGCAATAATCCGGCCAAATGACATACGCCAATTTGATTCATATGTTGTTGACAGGTATTACACATGGGCGCCAAAAATAACAATACGTCAGTATTCACTGGACACATTCTTTCCGGTTTTTCGTATCGGAAATCAAAAATCTCGTCGATAGGTAAGCAAATGTGGAATGCTTTTCTGAGTACCTAGCCAGGCAAAATATTGAATATTTTGAAAAATGTAATTGATTTAGAGTACGTGTCAATGTGATTTTTCCAAAAACATCAAGTCTCTCGCTAAACCATGGCGCGTGATTTCCCACAGGAAGCAGACCACACCCTGCGTGAACTAATATTCACTGTTTCTGGCGACAAGCTGATAAAACAGAGATTGAAATTATTAAAAAAACAGCTTAATATAATCAATCAATAAGTGTTGCAGGAAAGAGCGACGACCATAGCGTTACATAATTTAAGTAATTCTGTTTCTGATTTGTTAGGCTCTATGGGAAGGTTTGCACTGTCAACCGTATGCTTGTGTGATCAGAATCGGTCTGGTAAAGACAGACGGAAACAACTGTCACCAGCGGTGACCTTGAATGTTAAATGAGCGGCGGAAAAAACAACGTTGAAAGACTTGTGAATAAAACAAGAAGAGATCTGCGTTAGAATGGTAGGTTAAACTGTTGTGTGACAGAGCTTTCTACACAAAGAGAACTACGATTTACTTAGAAGATTTGAAGTTGCCCAAAAGATCATCCAAGCGTGACTCGTGGCCTGTTCTTACACGCCACGTATGAATTTTGTTGTGGGAGACAGTCTGTTGCAAATTTGGCCTCACCAGAGATGTCTGTTTCAATATTCGCCGTACTATTAATGAGAAGGAGGGTAGCTGAATATATATGGACATACTCAACATTTCATGGTTGCTATTAAACACCGGCAAACACGGACATACAGTTTGTACAAGAGGATCCAACTTTTCGGGTGGTTGCCTTCGATGGTAGTGGTGTCAGTCCACCAGAGCCGATTTCTCAACTAATGAGATTACACATTTTTGCAATAAATGAATCGCTAACTGCTTACCAAAAGTTGATGAGGAAACCACCGATTAATTCATGTGGAAGAATGACAAAGAGTCATGGCCAAAAGCCCATGCAAATCGGGAAAAAATACATTTCCTTGTTGATGTCGATATTTTTCAGTTCACCACCACAGTAATTCAATTCATACTCCTCCTTTCAGGAAGGTTGTATTATTTCTTCATCCTGCCGCTGGTCGGAGGACCGCCCCTCGACGAAAAAGCCAATCGGATTGCAGGAGGCTTGAACCCGCTCTACCTAGAATATATACTGCTATTTCGCGAATATCGTCCCAACTGAAATATGAAGCGGCCTTATGCAGAATAACCATTTGGAAAATATCACAAACGAAAGGTTCGAATGGAATCCAACTGAGTCACCCACCAGGGTCATTGGTATTCGAGTGTATTCCGCAAATTGTGTATTGACGTGGAACACAAGGTTGACGGGACCTACCTGAAGCGCCCGAAGGAATGGCGGAAACAGTCGGGATCGTTGGAAGAGTTTTCAGCAAACTTATGAGTAGTGTGTGGCCTAGAAACTCGTACGATCGACTGGACTAAGGTACGTAAACACACCATTTTATATGTCCCAGTACACGTGGCGTAATCAAGTTTACTAACCTTACAAATGGGCAAGCCAATGGCTTGTCTCAAAGTCCGCTTTTTCAAACATCAACTTTGGATTGCCAGTATTCATGTTTCTCCGGCTTTTCACGGATCGCTCAGAAACACAGTTCAGCCAACAGGCTAGACTGTTTGGGCAGAAAGAACCTGCGGTTACAAAAATTCGTAAGAATCCGAGTTCCTGAGAAAGAGTACAGGAGGCTTGTATCAAACCATCGTAGTGCACTAAGCTTAGAGAATGCCAATAAAAGTACACTTGCAGCAGTCATCAACAATGCCAAACTAGACAGCCGCGCCCGATTCAAAATACCATTGAGATACAGTAATCTGACACAATTAGCGCCCATCCGGGTAATGTACCAGTTCTGTTACAGTTGTGGAGACAAAGCATGCTACGTTTCATCAAAACACGCGGTTGAACGAGTACACTACGGTATCTGAAGCGACAGTACAGCTGAATACAAAATATTTGGGGGTCAAATCGCGAGCGGGCCTGTCTGTTCGTCAAGACCCTGTTGTAAAAGAATCACCAGACAAATCCAAGTATTCAGTAGACCTTTCATCTAGCCAATGAAGCTAATCTATCTTGAAAAGTCGAGAAGCACTGTGCAGCTTTTTCTGTGGTTTTCCGTTATTGAAGGATGAGTGGTGCTCTGTCCTACGTGAGAGCTAGTCATACCACTGATCAGCCACCGGCTGATCAGTGTTCAACAACTGACCGGACGGTAGCGGGTTCAAAACTCTCTGAGTTTCGTCAGATGATGATGATGATGATGATGATGATGATGATTCTCAACAAGAATGAAACAGCTGTAAGGTGTTTCTCGGCTTTTCAGCATAGATTGTCCCCTCTGACAGGAAGAAGTATCCACTGAATATGATTGAATATCCTCAGACTACTCTGAAATCCAAAGGACTCGTTTCGTCTGTTGCTATGTAGCCCTAACTTGTTGTTCATTCATTAGTGTGTTCACAGAAGGTTTTGAAGCAAGACACCTGGCTTCCCTGGTTTCAAACATAAGATTTTTTCACGGTTGAATGTCTGATCTTTCCACTATATTGCCTGATGTTTCATACACACAACACGCATATCTTATTTGTCGCGACTGATAGGATTATCACATCGTGATGAAATTTTTCTACCAATGTAAACAGAATAGATGAGGGGAGCCCAGTGATGAAAATAGGGGTAAATGCCACAAATACACTCATTTGCAAATTAATACGGTTTTCACGGGAGACTCGAATGAATCTCTCGTTCATGATACCGTTCAACCAAACGTGCTGCCCACAGGCCGCCTCGTGTTTCAGCTGGCACGGTTTCCGAGATATTGTAGTATATTTTCATGAAGAACCTTTCATGCGGCGACCTTTGTGCAGCACACTCAGCTGAACAATATCCTAAACGAGAGATCCATTTGAGTCTCCCGTGAAAACCAAATCGACTTGCAAATGAGTGTGTTTATCGAAATCAGTTCAATTTGAGTTCAAGTAGTACATAAGGTTGACGGAAACTCGGGGACTGCTCCTACCTGATGATCCCCAAGAAGGGCGAAACTGCTCGTGGGCTTTCGAGGAATTTTCAGCAACCTTGTGAGTAGTTTCCTTCATGAAACTAAGGACAAATGCTTTAGATTTCTAGTCGCATGAAAGTCTGACGTACAACCTTGCCCTGAGTAACAACCGGAGTTTTTGGCGGGTAACATTTTATGCTTTCGCCAAAATAAAATAACTTCTCCGCGATTTTGTTAAGCTTCCAAACAATACACTGTGTTTACAGAATACTACAATATTTCGAAGAAAGGTTCTTCTGAATGTCGGTGGCTGTTTTGGGTGGTTCTTTTAGACCGTTGCAATAAACGCAAACTGCACAAACTCTTATCAAATCCAGTGAATGACCTTGAACATATCAGCATAAAAAAGCGAGCCCTGAAACGAGCTTCAGTCCTAAATATTCGCTAATTTTTCCTATCTGTTTAACTATCGCAGATAGGTATTGGTTTTATGAACCGTGTTAGGTCAGGTAAGATAAACGCGGGAACGTTTTCGTGCTGTCTTGGAAGAGGTGGGATTTTGGTGATCCGTTTAGACAGCCATCGCTGATTTTATAAATAAACAATGTGAGGATCGTTCGAAATAGTAATACGAATGGGCTTTCAAGGGGGAAGTTTATATAAGGTGATGCTGTTTAGGTCGATACCACCTTAAACCATGGTTGCGCATTTGTTGTAGCTGACAGTGTTGGTTTGGAAAAATAATTAAATTGGAAACCTGAGCAAGATTTTGATACAGTTTGAGATTGTGACGGATGTACACATTTGTAGAGATCTCCACTGCTGAATTCTCAAAAAACGGTTATCTGCTTGGTTGCCAACATCCTACCTCAGCGCGACTACTAAGTGAAATCATCGACGTCTGAAATTTCGAGTCTAGGGACGAGAACAATACTACGGTAAGGTTGTGGACGGAAAAGAATGCCTTTGATAGCAACTGCACGGGCAAGGGGTTAAACAACTACTGAAGCCTCGTAGAACACAAACAGAAACGTCGAAATTTCGTGAAAGTCTAACGAAACTGGAGTATTTTGCTCAGGCTGATGGAATGAACTATTCCTGCTTATTGTCAAGGAAATCATCGCTCCGAGAAAGCACGGATTATTACCGCTGATAAGTGTTGGTCGATAAACCTTTTCGTGAAGCGCAGAAGGACAAGTCTTCATTGACAAAGAAGACACTGAGGAGGATGGAACGCCCATATGGCTAATGTGCTAGTTAACCTAAACCATCCTGCATATGTCCATGCTATAGAGGAGAATTTCGGTAGCCCAGGTAGCGTAGATGGTCATCGGCGTGTTCGCCGAGCTGGCTGTGGCACAACCAACCCATCGCTAGGCACCACTGTGCGTCTTAACAACGCACTAATGATGTCACTTCTATTGGTGAAGAAACGTCTGCAATCAAATTGGCCAGCTCAGCGAACAACCAATGACCATATACGTGCTGCTGGCCGGGGCTGACCTTCGATAATGATCAATTGTTCGGTCGGGCGGTTCCATTGGTTGCTGTGTTATCCTGTGTCCTGATTGATCGATGACCACGTGACCTTTGAGCTTCGCCTCCCCTGCCCTCGTACTCTGGTCAATGCTGGAGTGACCTCTTTCCTTGACCCCTATGGGTTCCGGCTTGTGACCTTTACTGATCCGACTCCAAACTATTCCTTGTTTCTTGGCTTGTGAAACCGACATTCGGCAATCCTTGAGTATTCCGGTTGAAATGTTGATCCTTTGCACGTAGTGGTACGTAAATTGGATCCAGTTCAATGCATCGGTTGATCAAATCCGCCATTGAGTGCCACGCTTCACTTCCGTGTCTGTGTATCCGTATGCCGAAATTTTTACGTTTTCCAGGTTGAATTTGTGGCACACGAATAAAGGAACAAAACGCTGCCGTCAGGTGGCATGACCCTCTCTCCTTGATATCGATATACGAAGACTAAAAAGAAGATGAAACGTTTGTACTCAAATTGCCCAGCTCAGCGGACACACCAACGAACATATGCTCATGTATTTCTGCATTACATCCAAAAAGCCATTCACAATGTTTCCAGGGCGATTTTTGCGAGGAAGACATATATATACAGAAAAACGATGTGTACAAGGCAATTGGGAAAGTCATAGCTAATTGAAGCCCATTGTGAATAGCAAGATGTGGAGAGGCCGGCTACGGTCGATGAAATAGTGTGGAGCCCTCTAAGACTGACCAGTTCTTTCCTTCCGCAGCAGGATCCTTCTGAAATACAAACAGCGGATTAAAAGAGCAGCGGAAAACGTCCAGCCCTAACCTTTCTGTTCCATACTGAAAATCCACTGCAACAGGTTCGGGGTGACGTCTGCGGTGGAACGCTACCGTCTGTACGCAAACCGAAATGATTCTCCACGATAACTGTTCTATTTGACAGTTCGTTTACAAACTTTTCTTCATTTGACATTGGTGTAGGTCTCGATGCTCGGGAACATTCACACATTCCCTTAGGCGGCAAACCAAAAAGAGATTTTGAACTTACATCTTTAAACTCAACAGGTTTTCTTGCAATATGGTCGTGCGGTATATTTGACCATATTCGACCACTTCGGAAAGATTGTTCTCACGAAATCTCTACCCTCGATCAACTTTATTCGCTCTTTTAGAACTGTGGAATAATCCGACAATTTCGCTTCGACTGACAGGATTAACGGTAACTGTAGACCAACTGCGTGGTTCTTGAGTCCCCGACTGATTTGGAGCTGAATTACGTGAAGTGCGCTCAGTGCTCTCAGGAGACCTGACGCACACATCATGCTGTAAACTAACAGAAAAAACTGCGCTACTTTTCTTTCGAATGCGTAAGAATAAACGGAAGGGCTCCCCGAAATGTTGCCCAAATGTCATCCCGGCTTCTTTTAAAATGCCACTTCTGACTGGGGAGCTCCGATAACAGCTGTGTTTTCCCTTGAGTGCAGCAAGATATTCATTTTAGTGAAATTCAACCACAGACTACCAGTTGTGTATGTAAGATTTCAACGACTGGATTTGCGCATTTTTACTGAAGCCAGTTGGATGGCTAAAGGTGATGGCCGTACTGATGTATAAGTGTTTTCGGAATTTCAAAAGAACAAGATGCTTTGTTTTAATAACCCTTTTTCAAGGTCACCTTGTGTCGAATGACGGCAGTCTTCCAGTATTTATACAATCACACATCCAGTGACGTTGAGCTATGGTATGAGCTACTGTCCAAAAGGCTCGTTCTCAAACACCTTAGATAGAAATGGAAATACCTCGCGGTACTGCGCGTTCTACGTCTCAAAGTCGACGTTTTCTGAGTTTTCTAGAATGGCATTACGACTCTTGTTTAGTGGTCGGGGATGCCGGTGGACTTTGCTGTGGCTAGACCAATAAAGACGCGTGAATGTTTCACACACGATCACGCTAACGACAATCAACTCGTTTATTCAGTGTGAACCATGGTGTTTCGGGGATTTTCAGTATTTTTACATGAATATTTAACTTTTACCTGTCTAGTCACGAAAATGTATCACATTATTCAATTGCCGTTTGCCTACCACTGTGAGATGCCCTCCGGATAGTGGTTGCTATGCTACCATAGGTGATTCCAGCCCCTAGTCACCTCCACCTTAACTTTCCCAAATCTATTCAGGCATGTTATGTTTTCATTGTGTTTCCTGCCTCCTAGCTTAGGACTGATTAAGAACTGCTCCCACTTTGGATTCCTGCAATTGTTTGTTTCTCTGATAGCCGCATGTTCGCGTTTCTTCCCAACAGTTTCGTTTCAAAAATTCGCCGAACTCACTCACTCAGGGCGATACATAATGAGGCCGAATTACAACAATCTCTCACTCCAGTAACTGTGATCTTCTTCCAATATGTGAGCGACTGAGGCACTGTCCCAAGCTCAGTTTTGGCGTTTATTTTTTTCGAAGCGGAGATTCAGGGAGTGTCCTCCGGACAAATGGAACCTGCTTATAAGCATGGTCAGGGAGAGAGAGAGAGTGGGATACCCGTCGTACTTCGCACTCCACGCTGACCTCGATGCGGTAAAACGTGGTATGCATTTGAGCGGCTTTGTAGTGGTAGGTCAATGTCCAGACAATGAGGTCGTTGAAAACTCTTCGACAGCCCACAACCGGTTTCGCCGTTCTTGGGGCTCATCAGGTAGGCGCAGTCCCAGAGTTTCCTTAAACCTTATGAGGCGTTATTCCTGTCTTTTCCACGCCCGACCATTCTTTGGACATGCCGGTTTCCACAGAAAGTAATTTGTCTTCGAATTTGTGAAGTTTTTGGTCTGCATTCGCCTTCTACTTTCAACTAATTGTCCCACCAACCAACAATTTTAACTGGCTTGTTAAATTTTTACAATCTGTTAGCAGTTATACCAAATTCTGGCTACCTCAATTTCATAAGCAAGATGCCAAAAACGTCTGCTTGAATGTCCCAAACTCCTGAATTCTTTTAAGAATATGCCTCGGAACTTGTTGGTTGGAGTTTCTGGTTCGTCTGATTCAACGTACTTTGTTTTCCCTTAGAAGATTTGATACTTCGGTCCAAGATGTAGATGGTATGACATACGAGCGTTGTGTTTACGATGATGCGTCAGGGCTTAGTTTACACCAGGTCAACTAACCTGGCGGCCCGAGAGACGGGAGTCCATTCAAATCAAATGCTCCCCAACGTTTCGACCGAGATCGTAGACATATCAGGGCATGTGACGGTTAACAATCTCTCCTGATTCCCTAAAATGGCGACTGACTCGGAACATCAGGGTGTTACCCTTTTGACCTCTGCAAACTACGCAGCTCCCACTACCACCACCTGTAACAGTTTAGAGGTAAACCGACAATATAGCTTTTTCGTTTTGCTTGCTGTAACGCACTATCGCCTCCATATTCAAAGAAAGTATAAAACTTCGACCTTTTAGCTCCTCTCGTGAGGTAGTGTTTTGAAAATGCCTAATTTTTGAACGATTGGTTTGGTATTTGGGCCAATAAACCCTATCAAAATTCAACACTCTGTCACACAGCATCATAACTGATGACCTTGCCTTCTGTGAAAAAAAAACAGTGTCGTCATGGCGCAAAGTCTTTTCTGGTCTAATCACCTTCTATTTCAGGCTTATGAAGCAAGATAACTTTCTTGCATCTTAGGATCCATTCTCTTCCAAGGAAAGTCGTTAAAATACTGTTGTCTAGGTTAAACACATGAGGTTACTGATAAGTTTTCGATATCCCACGACCAATTTCGCCCTTCTCAAGGGTCATTAGCTAGGCGATACTTCGAATATCGTAATAACTCAAACGTTGGGTGGCATTTGTACAACATGGTTAGTTCAAGCGGACCTCATAAACGAGTGATTTAGTTGGATTCATTTGAGTCCCCTGTCAAAACCAAGTTTTTTGTTAAAATGCTTTTATTCTATAAGTCTTGCAAGACTGACTAGCGTCTTGTGCTAACCAGTTAAGTAGACGTTATCTGGCGGGGGGCAATCTCAAACTGTGACATTTTGAAACCCCAATCGATTTCTAATAGGCGATCAAGACCCACCATTCTTGTGTGTGGTCCAGATGCTTGTCATCCATTTTCGAAATCACTTCATGTGTGCCTTTAGCTAGCTATCTGCTTGATATACTATGCACGATATAGTTTTGACCAAACATAATTAAGCTCTGTCAGCGCGCTGAATCTGACCGACGCCGACCAAGTGTACTTTTGATCCCCACCTATTTCGCTCTTCTGTACCCGCCATTCACCTTCCTGCAAAGACCACCCCAGCCGACACTAGTATACCACTACGTTTGTGTCACTGAACTGCTTACCCATGCATGGTCGTGTCCCGTGTGCTAAGTCTGCCCTGGCTTGTTCTGCCGTGATTTCCGAGTGATCGCACTGCCAATCAGAATCACGAGACTGGCCTCGGAAGAGACGATCACAGCCCACACTGCCGAGTCAACATTCCGCTCACCGTTTTCTGGTTTGTGGACCGTGACACTGCACTGCACTGCACCGGTCAGTGACAAAATTGCGCACATGCTGACGCCACGAACGTTGACAATCGAAGTTTGTTGTATGATTTTGTGTAGATTTGTGTAGCCAGTACCGGGGGCTTCCGAACCCAATTCTTTCTTTTCATATGTGCGGGATCGTCTAACCCAAATGTGAATCAAAGTTCCGTATCGGGAACCGCAACAGACCGTAATATGGTAGTGTCCCGCTAACTTAATTTCTGGCCATTACTTGGACCTGGCTGGAGCGGTGGTACTTAGTCGAACTGAACAATTTGGGGACTTTCAACCAGCAGACGTCGCTTTCTGAAATGACTTTGCAAATGAACGTATTCAAACATTAAAAACGCGTCAGAATACAGAGTATCAACCAGGAGTAAAAATTCTATCTTCTCTCGAAGTGTAGCTTTACACCATTTCGATGCTTTTATTTTTTGAACAACATCCGAAAAAGTCTTTTTCAACATCCGCAAATTGAAGATTCGAAAACAAGCTTTCAGTCATAGCAACATCGGTTGATCTACGTTTTATAATCTTTCACAAGTTGGAGGTAAATTAGATCTAAACGCAGTAGGATAGGAATGGGGTTTGAGTGCAACTGAGTAGTATCTCGTAAACACAAAAGCGAACCAACGGTACTGGGTTTCAAGATCAATGTACTTCATTCGCACTGCTTTTAACAATAAGGTGGACGTTGTATATGACTTACTGCGTGCATAATTTTCGGAAACGTTTTATTGATTCAATAGAAATTTCACCCGAATTTATGCCAGAAGAATCATTCGCTACCCGTAAAATTAAAACAAAACTGCTGGCTGCGTTCATAAGGCTGAAAACTTGTAACTATCATTATTGATCCCGGTATTGCACTGTAGAAAAACCTATGTGGAAAAAAACATTGTTACCTTCCTGCTGCTAGTTATGTGGATCATCAAGGGTGAGAAGCTTTTTACGGGCTGTCCACGGTTATTTGCATCTGACGGATCACGCAATAATTACGCTGCTAATGGAAATTTAGTGTTCCAAATGTTTGAATGTCCCGGGACAGGAAACCGAATCTCCCGCAGAAGTAGGTTACAAAAAATCAACAAACGTTGGGTTGAATGTTCTTCTAGAAATTAAACGATTAGGTTACCCCGATTAAGTTTATGTCACGTACGAAACACGGTTAGCGTTATGTCTAAAAGGTACAGCTAAAAAGTAATATACTACTTAGTTGCGCTAAAAAACTAACTATCATTATGTTTTGACGGGAGACTCAACTGAATTCAACTGAATATATTGTTTATGATGGTCCCTTTCAACTAAATGTTTTCAGCAAACTTATGAGTAGTGTACTACGTCTGGATAACTACAATTATGGTTTATTCAATCGACGTTTCATCACGTCAATGAAGCTCGTCCATGCTGAAAAGCCGAGAAGCTATTTACAACTGTTGTATCCTTGTTAGGAATCATCAGCAGAGTGGATCATACGAAACTCCAGAGGGGATTTTCGAAACCTCATACGTTTGGGTCTCATTTAGACACTTATGATTGGTATCTCATGTTTGCCTCTTGGAATATGTCGTCCAGCCGATAACAGTAAATGCACTCAAAAGCAAAATTTCCGCGACTCTCACACGATTTTAGTTGTTAGGTTACCTAGATGGGAAATCCATACTCATATATATACGCAGACAATAAGCAAACAGACAGTTCCTGTGATTTGAGGCTTGGAGATTCTTGTTTCGGGAGTCCCGACCAAGCGACCTTTTTTTTGAATTAATGAGACGTCGAATGAACGGCTTTGTAGCTGGTTAGAATCCCTAAAAGTGCGTCGGACCTTGTTTAATTGTATTGTTTTTTAAGTGTCAGTTATCATTAATTGCATTACTTTTTTCATTTAGTATTGTTATCAATTATCATTCATTTTGTTGGTTTCAGCCGCAATCCTGGCGATGTGAATCCGATAGAAATACCAAACCGGATATTTTATGCCGACGGTCACAAATACCTTGCCCAGGGAATTTGCGTCTGGAAACCTGGAAAATGATTTGGGAAGTCACAGAGAGTGCAACGAGTGTGTTTTAGCGCGTGTTCCGTTGCTGAATATTTGGATTAATATGGCGTTTTTCTTAGGAATACGAAATTGTTCACCCTGTCATCACCACCCCACTAAAGCAGTTTGTTGAAATCGACTGTGAGTTCTTCCAGAAACCGCATGGAAGAGCTCAGTTGGACGAATAAAGTACGCACGTTGAAATCCTGAAGTTGTCGATACGCTACAGGGCTTGACGAACATATTTGGATGCTTAACTTCCTGGTCGTCAACTTTTCGGGTCAGATGGAGTACGTTAGGGCCTGTGTCCGCTTAGCCTTCGTGGAAATGTGAAAAGTAAAACCGTCTTTTTGCTCAACAAATTAGCTCCCACTGTGGCGTGTTAACCGCTTGTGAATATTCACTGGATCTGACGAAATCCACTCAAAATGTCCAATCAAATATTCTGGAAAAGCTTCCGTCAACTGGAATCTTAGCGTTGAGTTTAGGGATTCTTTGCCACGTTTGAGCGCAATACTGGCTGAGTTTTTATAAGATCAATTCGCAACTAGTCCGATGAACTGTTTCACTCACCCAGTAGGTTACCACTGCCGATTACAATGAAGTCATTTGAATTTTTGCTGGCTGGAAGCGACCCAGCAGTTCGGTCCTAAATGTCAGAATACTCGCAAGTGATGAAGTGCCCTAGAAGCGTTACGCTTGATAAAGACGGTTAAACTTTGAAGATGTTGTTCTCCCAAACCGAAAGACAGCATTGGTAGTATTTTATGCGTTAGGACGGTGAAAGGCCTCAATGCAGCATGCAAACGAACCGTTAGAGAATATGCCTGGATGGTATGGCATTTCAGAGAATTCACGTGTGTAGTTTGTCACAACTGTTGGGTACGTCTGAACATGCGGTTCAAGCGGACGTTCAGACAGACTGGCTCAAACATAATGACGTCAAGCTTCATCCTTTGTTTATGACTTGACGGCTGCCATACTTTAATATGAAAGAACACGCCCAGAACGTGCTAGAATATTCACTCGGATGAAACAACTCATGAGGTTGCTGAAAACTGCTGGGGTATTCTTCTTCAAGAAAATACGCCTTGAATATCGTACCGGCTGAAACGTGAAACGGCCTTTATGCAACATTTTCAGCTGAAGAACATACTATAAGAGAGATTCTGCTGGGATTCAATTGCATCTTCCTTTGCAGACCTATTACGAGTAGATTTGTCCTCTCTGCCCTGTTACTGTAACCGTGATTCTAACTGAGCTGTCCGGTCCAGTGCTGTTGGCCAATAGCGTCGCTCCATAGATATTCGTTTATATTTACAGGATGTTTAGCAACACATGTGAAGGTAGGAGAATTTGTAATTGTATAACCTGAAGGGTAGTTGTAGGAAACATGGGTTTGTCAACAGTCCCATCTTCTGTGACTGAACAGGAAGTTTTGGTTGACATCAGTTAATCACTGTCATCTGTCAATGATTGTGGGATTTGACGAATTCAGATTCACATCACTCTCGTTTGAACAGGCTTCCTCTTGTCCTGGCGTAATTACCTCGTCAGTCCACACCAATGGGGGAGCGCTGGAGTCGAGGTTCGCTCTTACTGGAGCTCAGCAGCACTACACATCCTTGGCCATGCCGGAGTTTGAACTCCGCACATCTGACATGCAAGGCGAGCATGTTATCACTACTCTACCAGTGCACGCTGGACGCATCTGAATTTTCACGTGTGAACGGGCGGATCTGTTCACTCTTGACCGATGTGACTGGTTTGTCCGATGACTCGAACGACGATCTAGTTACTGTGTTGGTGACGTCGATCTACTCACCCGCATCTCAGGTCTTCCTATCAGATAGCACCACGAACACTTGAAACCTAATGGATGAATTTTATGAGTTGTGGGTGATTGCAAGATTCATCGATCTTACGTTCACGTCACTCTCGTTTGGGCAATGTGCCCCAGGTCTTACAGCATTTATTCTGATGAGGCCAAACCAAAGATACCAGCACTGGTATATAGCGTAACCACGCACCATATCAGCCGTTTCTGAAGATTAAACGATGAGCGATTCGTAATTCTCGAAAAGTTAATCTCTGCTAAAATGGTGCAGTTTACAGCATAAATATCGCAGAGGGAATGCGAAACAAATCGTCGTAGCTAAGAAACAACACTTCAACAAAGCTATACACATGTTAAATTCATAGAACCAAAGTTTTAATTCCATCCTCTCTTCGGACTTTGATTTTCCTGCCTTGTGGTGGTCACAAAATGTGTTCAGGAGAACCAAACAAAGCGTTTGTCTCTTCAGATTTCTTCTTTTGAGCATCATCATCATCATCATCCTCATCATCATCATCCTCATCTTCGTCAGGTGTAAAAACCGCTTGCCTGTTGGAGAACAGTTGTAGCTGTCACAATTTTGTTCGTCCATGGGTAGGTAGAGGTGAATAGCTGTGCATTGAAGGTGGCAGCTGATACAGTTGATGTGTGAATACGGGAATTTCTTCTGAGTATGGGTTTGTCTGTTTTCAAAATGACCATTTGAACGTTTCCCAAACCTAAAGCAACCATAGTGTTTTGGGAGTGAAAATTTCTAATTCTTGTCTATCCGGCGACATTCCGTACAAACTCACTCCTGATGATTATTCGCGGAACCCGATCAATAACACTGATTTTCGCTAGCTCAGTTTATCGTAAGTGAACGGCAAGGGGAGTAAAAAACGTACTCGGCGTAATTAATATCTTTTCGGAGTTTTGTACCTTACAAAACGTGTGCCAGGTGGTATATAGTATGGAAAGTTTAAAGTTTAATCACAGCTTATTGAAATACGGTGTTATAACCCGACGTTTTGGTTGCCGCAGGCACTCATTTCACGTGGCCTGTTTTCATCTGATTGCAAAATTCCTTCAAAAACGCTGCTCACAGCAAACAAAACGTCGAAGTATAGCAACGCATTCCACTGCGGTGTGTTCTGACTTTAAACTTCCCATATTCAACATCTCCCCTCGGAAAGCACTCAGAACGAAATGTCGTCTTGCCTGATTAGGACCAGGTCTGAATTTTACGCTCCCAATTTTGCGAACAACGCAAGCTTCAATGTGACATCCAATTTGCCAGACAAAGAAGGTGGAACTTTATCCTTTCTTGGAACCCTAAAATGAGAAATTGCGGTAATAATAACCATGATTTTGCTCGAAAATCTACATAAGCCTGGTTTATTTGGTTTAAAATTAACATAACGAAGACCATTGGCTGTGAGATGCATAGATTTACTCATTTATTAAGTCTGTGGAGATGATATGTGTTCACGCATGAATTGGTGGCTTCATTCAGACCCCGGGTTTCTAAGCGATGCCGCATTCAACATGTCCCTCCCCATGCCCATCTGGTTAAACCCGGACCATGTCCGTTTAGTAAATTGCTTATAATTGCCTTCTAGCATGGTTGTTACAATGCCTGATTTACATCCACTAAACATTGGAGTAGTGGATATACCCCTATAAACGCTTGCAACGATAACACAAACGGAAAGGGATTTTGTCAATTGAGATTTCGCCCTGTCAGTGAGGCCACTCTGCGCAGAAAATCCGTGAAGCACTATACAGCTATTTTTTCCCTCAGGGGGGAATCATCGGCAGTAGGCATTCATAAAAATCCACGGGGCTTTCAACAAGTTACTAGTTTGAACACTTAACCGTCCGGCAGTGAGCGGCTGATCAGCTGCGTGATTAGCTCCCACTTAGATAGAACATAGAGTAACTCACCCCTAAATCATGGAATCTACAACACGTGGTCGCGCATTGATTGGTTCGTCTAGTGACAATTTCTCAGAACGAAGTTTCATCCATTTTGTGAGATTCTTCATCTACTTAACTAATTATTGATCACTGATGATTTGATGAGATTTTGCGGCTTTCAACTGAGATGTCAGCTCGTCAGTGAAGCCAGTCTATGCCATGTGGTACAGCGAAAAAGGTCAAACAGTTGGTATCATGCGTCAATGTATTTACCTTTCTGTACATTCCGCCACTCGAGTTGCCTTGAGATCAGCACATGTAGTTCGGATTCGTTGTTTCCACCAAACAAATTCAAACAAGAGCATATGTTAGGAATATGCCTCGAAGGATCAACTAAAAACCGGAACTGGGTTTCTCTTACGTCGAGGTTCGCCAAACGTTCACTCTGAGCACACTAATAGTGAGGACTGTGAAACTTGCCATGTTCACGTCCGAACCTGTTACTTTATGGGAAATGGCCTTGGATTTGACATGATAATAACGCATTTACTCAGCTTATTTCCAACAATATATAAGAGAAATTGAAGAAACTAACATTCACACACGAGACAGGTGATCAGAACGAAAATCCACTGAATTTCACCAGCAATGAAGAGACATTGCTTGTGAACGCGCTTCTGATCCCACATTGCACAAGTTACTTTCGAATTTCTCCCATCTCATGGGGACATTAGAACCGATTGGCACGAGCCGTTTTCCCTGGGCAACCTGCAACAGCCTCAGTCAGATTGGCGTGTGCATCCGTGATCTTCATATTCCTAGGTGGTGGTAACACTTTGTAGGCCCTACGTAGGGCTACAATACAATGCTGAGAATGGTGGATCCCAGTCAATTTCCTTGAATTTAGCGAAGCATGAAGTCATGTGATGTTTAGATGTAGACGTCAGCTGTCAACAGCTATTTCGCAATCATCGACTGAGGCTTTCCCTCTGCGAGAACTTCAGTCAAAGCCGTCATAGATCGACCCACACGAGCGCGACTGTTGAAGCCCAACTTAAATGTTCATGCGTCATGCCCTGTGTACATTATGTTGCCTAGACTATCCACACTAACCTTTCACTTTCATTAAAGATCACATCAGCGGAGGTTTAAGCAATGACTTTGGTCATTCGTGGAAATGCTCGCTATTTTTATCTTTTGCCAATGCAAGCAGGGTCGTCGCACACAAACGCAGATCCAAGGAACCACCTTAGATTTGGAAAAATTGCAGAATTATTTATTTTCTCGACGAGAAGTTCTTTTTTGGTTTTACGCTATGTGCTTGAAATCTAAGCAACGTCACTTAGCCAGCATCTGGAAAGGATCATTGCACTGCACACCCTAACCTCAAGCAAATTTCACGCAGCCAAATCTGATGCTTCTCGCAAACCGCTGTTATCGGTGTACATTCGGCGGAATAAGTTGGGTGTACAAGCAGGCAGTTGCTTTATGAGAAACACCAGTCCGCCTTAGCATTAGTTTTCTTGCACCAAGATGCTGGCGCTGTCTGTCAGTCCTTTCAACTTCTTTCAGAGGAACACCACACTTCCGTCAACCAAACTGCGATAGAAATTTTTTTCTCGCGGATGTCCAATAGCGCTATTTAAACTGAGCTGGATTGCAAGGTGATAAACTAGCAAGCGTCTATTAGAAATGGGGGAAAATTTACCTTAGTCAACACACAGTGCTCCTAAGTGACGAGTTCGATCCTACAAAAGGATGCTCGCCGAAAAGCCGTAAAGTTTCATGTGGTCTACTTCACGAACTTCGCGCTTGCGTTTAGACTTTAAGTTTTGCTAGGCTTCAGATTCCTCTGGCACGCAGATCGCTCTTCCAAGTGGGAGTCTTTCCTAGGATACGAAAACGCACTTTGAATATTTCATAACCACGCGGAAGTTGTTAACACTGCGATGATCCTCGAACTTTCGATGCAGTTACTGTCCAGTCGTTTTACGTGATATATTCAACTTAGCTATTTGTCAGAAAAATGCACTGCATTCCGACGTTAGGTGGCACTGAGGACTTCAGAGTCCTGGATTCGATCTGACTGTTGAATCCAAAGAAGCAGCCGTAGGTAATGTTGGTTACTCCTGCCCAGCAATCAGTCTTAGCTGTGCTTAGACAGAGCTTCTGCATTTCCGTTTCACACAATGTTCAACTGTTTTATGTTTTCATGCGTAATCCTGTGGCTACTCAGCATTGAGACTGTCTGCCAGCATGAGATAGACGACTTTCATCCGTTTCCTGCACATGACTGCACAATTTACAGGCCCGGTCCAACCCTCAAAGTGATTGGAACTATGAAGCTTAGGGTCGCTGAACGCATACGGATTGTATGCCCAAAAGACACTTCCTGTTTATCACCTGTGGATATATTTGTACTTGGTTACCTAATGGTCGTTGTAAGCATTTTATGGAGTGCACCCATAGCACGAATCGAATCCGTGGCGCATTCATCAAGTAGGATTGGCCTATTTGCCTGCGCGCTTAGACGAAAAATAAAGTTTTCCTTTGGGCTCTCAAATGTACCATGAATCCCAGAATATTACGGAAGTAGCCGATTCCTCTCTCTGCGAGTTTTCAGCGTTATCTCTCATGACAGGAGTCCATGTTTTTACAGGGATTTTAAACTTGTTTATACAACAACTAACGCGTATCACTCACTGATTAAGTGTAAATCTCAACCGAGTTTGCTGTCAAACTGGCTGGCAGTGTGTTAGTACTAATCAGAAGTTTCTGTGTGAGCGAGTGAACAACTTGAGACGTTTTATTAGAGATCCAGTAAATTTTCAGTCCAATGAGAAGTAACTCAAATCATTGTAATGTTTTACAGCTTTTACTCCCTGAAATACGACTTGTCTTCCGGCCACCAACCCGAAGCAGATCGTCGTTCTACTTTCCGAGATCTGATTGGCCGACTGATTGTCCAATAGAACAACGAAGTTCTGACCAAAGCAGATTTGGTGAGATAACAACGAGAATGACAGCAGTTATGAATAGAATAGAACGTAGTGGGGAATACGATTAACCCACGTTATAAAAAATGACACAAATCATACCCACGAAGCTTTCATTCCTCATCAAATCGGATTAGTTTCTCCAAAATGGAGTAAGTAAGTCAGCCGAAATTACGAACAGACATTCACGGTGTACCTGCCATTCGCTCTTTCCCAAAAGGGTTTTTTAGTAACAACGTAACTAACCAGCGTTGTTTTACATAGATAGCTGAACTTGACTGAAAAAATGTGCTATTCAATTATTGCGTTTCTGTTTAATTTTGAATATTGTTTTCAAATGAACTCATGGTCCAATTTTCGAGAATTAACTGAATCCGAATAATAATAATCCGATGCTATCTGAAGTGCAAGGCGTTTCTTAAAATAATGCCTCTATGAAGTAGGTTAAACGCTTATACCTTAGAAAAACTGTCACCACACCGGCACTAAAGAACCTCGCTACCCAGTAACGAAGTTTTTCTGTGTTTATTGTTCTTTATGTGGAGGCGCTCGTGAAATTGACGAAAACCCTTGAATCCCGCCTTTTTGGAAGCTCATCAGACGGACCGTCAACTTCATACCGAACATCAAAAGCAAACTGTATGTAATGGAAACTAAAAACTCGCCTGAGAATTATTCTGTTGTTACCGGGAACCTAAATGAATTTCAAACAAAGCTTTTGTTTACAAGATTCTTCACAAGATGACTTTCATGTGGCTTGTCCTTCTGAAAGATACTTTACAGAGGAGATTCCTTGGTTAGTTAGTTAAATATCGCATCAATACTGTTCACATTTGCTGTTACTATACTTTTCAACTCGCATATGAAAAATGGATTTGAAGTTCCGATATGCTGGTTTTTAGTAAATGCATAAGTGAATAATGCCAGTAAAGAGATAAATGACAAACAAATAAATAGTAATAATAATAAATAATAAATAAGTAAAAAGCTAATGAATCGGTTCATGGATGTTAAATATGTGTATGAACAAAATTCAGCTTACGAGAAACACTTGTGTTGCTAATTGGGCCTGTACTAAAAATAGCTGAGTACGGACCAAATGGGATGAAACAGTGCCACAGTTGGCTCTTTAATGTTTCACGAAACCGAATGCTTGCGACACCAAAAATCACAGGTAGAGGGGAACATTTAGCCACAAGTGAACCAAAACTATGAGCGAAGTATTTGTATCTTACCTGATGAGGACAGGTAGTTTGGTTTAGGTCAGAAGACACCATAACCAAGTTTCGTGATTTGGAAAGAAGTCGGGGTTTGGAAAATGTTTTCCAACACCTTCTTTGGGATCAATTCACCGGTGTTGGCGATGGACACAATTTATCCGAACTTTTTCTAGAAGCCGGTTTGATTGTGGCACATCCAACCTAGATGAAAAAATTCCACCGGTTTAAATGGAGAGTATTGTCGCTGAAAGGAAACCATGCAAGAAGGTACGATGAGCGGTTGTTTGGGGGCGAGGACATACTGAGATTTTTCTTGACCGAAAGCACTACTCATAAGGCTGTTGGGACCACTTCGAAAGCTCTCAGTCACCACTCTTGTAGTTGGCCTGGTGGATACTGTCTCGGGTTTCTACTCGAACCCGAATTGTATGTAAACAGCGAACTGCACTTAGTTGAAAACTTAACTGACGAGTAAGGTAGTCCATCAAGCAAGTATCTTACAATATCTCCGATATCGTACTAAATGAGTCGGTCTTTAGGCAACATATTCCCATGAAGAATGCCTCAAACGATAGACTCAACTGAGAACAGTTTAGGTATCTCTTTAACACCAACTCGGTTTTCAGATGAGTTTATTTCGCCAAAATGGAATTTTTGTTTGGAAATCGTATATCCCTGATTTTACACCAAAAAATCGATATTAGCAGTATTTGTGCTCCAAGGAAACTGGTCAAAAATATGCATTCACGACAATTTAAAAATCTGCCCAAATTTCACCAGTAAGCTCTCCTGAGGAGGAAGAAAGCATATTGATTACTCCATGGGGGGTTATTAAACGGAACTGCACAAACTTTAGCAGTAACCTATCTGGACGTCTCTCACTTTCTTGTACTTGGTGTTTGAGATGTTCACTAGCTAAGGTGTGAAATTGCCGACTGGAAGGTCGGACCAAAACCTGGAATCTCGACTACTCCTGTCTAGGCTTGGGCAACCTGGTATTATCCCAGACCTCACGCCTGCTTCTGAATGCACGAAAGCTTATTACAGTCAAACGACCAGTGTCATACTATTATCGTTACCGCTGCTATTCTCAATCTCCACCTCGTGAGACCGATAATCCCGAAGGAATGAACAACCAAAAAAACGGTGGCTAGGTTTGGTTGCCAGTTGATGAAAATCAGTAGTCGTTTTTGTTGTTTTACGGGCATGTGCCAGTCGTAGGCAAACAGGTTTTAAAGTCAGTCATTTTGTTCCGCTGGTCAAATAATAAATTTTACTGATGAATGCACATGGTCAAGGTTAATTGCACTAGAAACGAGAGTTCACTACAATAAAAGCATTTGATTTATGGTGAAAAAAGGAGGGGGAGGGAGAAAATAACGCATTTATGGATGACAGCCCACCGCGACAGTTTGTAAGTTCAGTGCACCTGGAGCATAAAACAGTACTCAGGACGTTGTGTTTATTGTTACCGAACTACCTTGTCTAAAACTAACAGGAAAAAGTTCTTGAATTTTCAAAAATCACCTTATGGAGCCAACAGAAGCAGGTTTTGTGTTGGGACATTCAACATCTTGCGGACTACGCTGTTCGGGGTTTAAAAGATACATCTGGCATCCCAATAAATTTCGAGTATCAACTTTTATCAGGAGTGATAACTTTAACACTAAAGACCACATAAGAAACACACAGCTAGGAGTGAGTTTTTGCGATTTTTTCTACAGTGAAGCGTAGAAATGAGTATCGCAATTTTCAGTTCGATTGTGTTACCATCTGACAAGTAGCCATTTTCGATCGACACGATATAGTCGGTGGATGACCGGCTTACTATCGCCGTTGTACGAATACGCATGTTATGGATTCCACGAACTTACTAAAAAGACATTGGATTTGCTACCTGCAGTGAAATTCATCGGTTACTACGGTTCAGATGTCTCACACTGCTTCATCCCCTACCAGTACAGGTCCAACGAAGTACACAGCCCGAAACCGTTCCTTGTAGCCTCTAGTTTAGAGTGATATTCCGAAAATCTCACTAGTCCAGTGTGAAACGTTTGAATGCTCGGTTTTCAGGGTCAGGATTTTCGGATATAGGGAATATACAACTGGCTACTATTTTGTGTTGTTTGTCAAGCGGTAGTTGGATACCACCGTAAGATAGTGTTGCAGATTCCTTCTTGTATGTGGAGCCTAACTATAGCTGAAAGCTTGTGAAGCACTGCATAGACGTAATACACTACTCACAAGGTCATTAAAAATTCTTCGACAGCCCACGACCAGTTTCACCCTTCTTGGGGCTAATCAGGTTGGCGCAGTCACCGAGTTTTCGTCCACCTTATGTTCAACTTCAACCCAAATTGCACATGAGTGTATTTCGCTAATCTTGTGAAGCACTCTTCAGCGGATTCATCCTTGTTGGGAATAGCGAGCAGTGCGCATCTCACGAAACTCAAGGAACCCGTGGCCTTTCGCCTCATGCATGAAAAAGTGTTAATCACATTGTTGATTAGCTGCTAGTCGCCGAAAAGTTAAGTGTTCGAACTACTAACCTGGAGTTCGCGGGTTCGGGACTCCTTGGAGTTTCTTGGGATACTCGTTGCTGATAATTCTCAAGAAGGATGAAGAAGCTGTACAGAGCTTTCCGAATTTTTTCACTTGCAGGATGAAGTCCCCGTTAAAAATTCCCAAATCTCCCCAAACTACTGACACCGTAAATATTCCAACCAACTTTGTGTATTAAAACATGGTCTTCATCGGTTTCAAGCGTCACAAACGGCACCATACCTATGGTAGTGCGAGTCTCATTTTCGAAACGCATGCTATAGGTTGAAGGTTTTTCGTCTTTTTCCTAAATCATCTTGCTTGTGTTGTTGTCCCTGCTGTTAAGGCTCATTTTATTGACTAACAAATCGCTTCTTCTGGGCTTTTTTTTGTTTCTCTAAATTGCTAGTCCATATTTCCACTTCTTTTAACTTGTGCTCATAAATCGCTTGATTAAAAGTAGGCACTTAGCACAGTATGTTGCCTATACACTCGCCAATCAATAGAGAATACGAATGATAAATTGTTTGGGAAATTACTGTCACCCTACATGAATTGGTTTTGACAGTGCTCACACTACTTAATGCCGCCGGCTATGTAAAAGTAGTCGACAAATTCGGATGGTTGTCAACACTCTTACATAACGACTGCATTTGAAAAAATCTGAGTAAACAGCCAGAAACCTATCCATCGCATGCGGCTTTACTTTAAAAGTGGTTGGGGATTCTGTGGAAGGACTTCCTTTCAGTTTGATTATGCTGTTTGAAAGATGAATCAAATCCACGGCTGCGTGATTTATTCCAAACTCGTTCCAACGAAATTCGGTGTAAAGTTTTCCTCCTGAGAGCCGGCACATCAACGAGCATCTAGTAAAGTCTCGTTGAGGCCTAGGTAACCTTTCCTCGGCCCCAAAATACCTTCACATTTGTCAGTTTTTCAAGGTGATTTCTCGGAAAATATTAATAAATTATTAGGATAGTTGACAACTACTATACCTATTATGTGGCCTCCAAAAGAACTTTAGTCCATTCTGAGCGAGTGTGGATGTGGGAAGCCAAGTGCGTCAACGAAACAATGGATCCAAAATACAGCTTTCTCAACGATGATTCTGCAGGGCTCATTACAGAATGCTTTTGTAAAAAAATGGCTATAAAACGTTCCCGTCGCAACCAAAAGTCAAAGTTTTGTTGCCGTGGTTTCCGTGGGAAAATCATGATCTTCCTTCGGCAAATTTGGGGGAACTGTCGGGGTTCCAGTCATCCTTTATATAACAACGACGATTATTGCACACGTAAATCACACATCAGTCAGGTCTGATTGTATCATCTCATGAAAAAAACTGCTTGCAATACGATGTTTTGTGCTCATTATGGACAGCAAGCATATTGAACGTGCTATTTTCAGACATCTCGTCTATAGAACTAACACATCTTTGTGAAATCTGATAGTGTTCCAAAATAGAGTCAACTGTTGTTGAATGACTGCTCCTCGAAGTTTTTTTTGTTTCTTGGTGGTTCTCACTATCCCAGATGGTATCAATTTAAGACGGTTGATTTCCATAGAGAAGTCGAGTAATGTTAGTACGAAAAGAACACAAATTGTCGTGGTTACTAAGGGTGTAATAGAAATGTGGTGAGGCAGAACAACGAGAAACTGTGCCAAGCAAATTAACAGTGATTCAGATAAAGGATGGAAAATGTACTACTCAATGGAATATATATTACTTACATATAAATCAGGGTGATACGCATTGGCTGTATGAGACTGAACAGTTATTAATGAAAGTTTTTCCCCAAATTACGATCGAATGCACGGGTTTCACTGTACATTCCCTTTCAGGAACGAACTATTTTGTCTACGAAACAACCCGGTGTTACCTCATAAATGAGACTACACGCTCTCCAGGTCAGCTGGGAAATCACTGTTTCTTAGTGCCCATTCATCTAAGACGCTCAGGTTTTACGCGCATAAATCTGCTCACGTTCACAAGAAAATGCTTGATAGTTATTCGACCAGTGCACCTGACCGGGCCTGATATGATATTTGTTTTGTTTTGCTGAAATTTTCTAACACGGAAAAAACCTGAGTTACTCTGATCCATTTCATCAGCTGGAAAAAAGGTTACATATGTTTTGATTTACGTTTAAAACCTCTTGAGCAAAACCGGCAATATGTAACATACAACGCTGGCGGAGAAAAAACCGTGAGCTTCAGATATTTAGGAAAATTTTTGGCAAGGTCAAAAATTTTGTCTCAAATATATAACGTCAACAGCCACATATTGGTGAAAAGAGCCTAGGAAAGGGCGAAAATCTACAATAGTCATTGAAACACAGTGAAGTTGGCTTAAAGTCAACTGGATGATCCGCAGTGACCAAATGTTTAACAACTGGCAAGGCAGTAGCGCACTAATCAGGTCGCAGGTTCGAGTTCTGCGGACTCTGAATTTTTACATTTTATGTCCTTGGGTAAAAATTCAAGATCTTTTGCATCACCGTCCTTCCCACGTCTATTCAAGACCGATACTCTTTGAGCATCTGGGCGAACTATGCCTCTGGCCCACTGTGGAATTTACTAAATAGCTGGCAATGACAGACCTATGTTCTTGACCCACTAAATGGAGATGTGGGGAATCATTGTGAACTCAGGTAACATGTGTGACACGAGGCATCGTCCGTTGCAACTTAGCTAGTACAGCACTCACTCGCTAGGCAAGAGGTTGCGTGCTTGATTTTCGCTGCACTGTGTCCGTGTTCAAACCCCCGTTTTCCCAAAATCGACAAGGGACTCCCTGTTTCAATTTTGCTAATAGGGTTTTGCTAAACTATACATCTTTTCATTGAATTTGTTCGGGGGTCCGCTGAACCAGTCTCCGGTTTATTCTGCTGCTTAGTTTTGTAACCGCAGTCGCGCCTACGTAGCAGAAAAGAGGACCGACTGATTCCCCAGGACCCTGAATACTTACTAGAATGACTGAGGGAGCAAATGTTGCCGAATGCTCTCGATTAAATCGCAAACGGTTGTATTTCAACGGATAATACAGGGTCCAGAGTTCATTTTCAAGGTGATGAATTGACAATGTCCACATTTTCTCATTCTAATTCATATAAATTTCGCATCCGGCACCAAAGGCAGAAAAGATGTTGGCTCGGCAAACCTAGTTAATATGGCTATATTTCCCAATCCCTTTGACGTTTGTGACCTTTACCAAAGCACTTGAGTTATTATTACCATGGGATGGTTTTGCGTAAACGATTGGAAAAGAACTAATTGGAACATCAGCATACCGTAACATTCGCCTTCTCTCTTTGTCTTGATAAACTGTGTGTAGGTGAATCATTTTAAGAAAGACGGTGAACCCGGAAAGTTTTCCACGCAGAATATTACCCGTGCCAGACTGACACTTGCAGTGCACATTGGTAGAAAATTTCATCTCTTCTCTCTTCAGTGACCTAATCTTGCGATTTCGGTATGCTTGCCTTTGTTCACGAGTTCCAAGTAGTTTGATTAGCAGTGAGTGCAGCTAAGTAAGATATTGCGTCCAATGTACCTCCAAATTATACCACTGTGTGGACTTTTTCGGTGTGGCTCCCATCACCTGCTGCAAATCTGTCAGACACTAGCCCAGAGAGTTTTCCTTCCTCAACTGAAAATTCATCACACATAATTAAGCATGCCAGCGAAAAAGTCAAGATGCAACAGACGAAAAACACCCCCGATCTTGCTACTCGTCTGCTCACCTGCAACAACTACACATGGTTTGTTTGTGGACAGTGTTTTCCCGATTTCACGCATATGTTTGGGACGGTTGAGAGAAAATGAAACACTCATCAGTTCTCTCGGGCGTGTTATAAACACGCCCAACCATTGAGTAAAAGTCGTGGTGCGCCGTTGTGTGTACAGAGCACATCAGACTGCTACGGATTTTGGACACGGTGAGTTTTTGGGCATGATCGGTTGTATAGCAGACGGAACTTAACCAAGGTAGAGAGACTAGTCACGCCCATAACCTGGTGAAATTTGCAACGGTTGTCGACAAGTTGTTGATGAACGTCCAATAAGTTTTGGAGTAAGGAAGACGTAATCGACTAAAGTTTGCATTCCTCCGTAGAAAGGCAAATTACGCAACGATTAGGCTAAAACCTCGTCACAGTTGTCGACTAATCAGCCAAACGTTTAGGAACTAATTCATCGCAGAGTAAACGTTGGTAGAATTAACAAATTACGAATTGTTATGCACAAATTAAAAAACAATATAGGTATGTTTCACCCCCCCCCCCAAAAAAAAACGGATTGACATTTTCACAGAGGAAACTACTCACAAGATTGCTGGGAACTCTTCGACAGCCCACGGCCGGTTTCTCCTTTCTTTGGGTTCATCAGGTAGGCGCAGTCCTCGAGGTTCCGTCAACCTCTACTTGAACCCGAATTGGACAGATTTCGACAAATACACTCATTTGCATACCAAGTTGGTTTTGACGAGAGACTCGCCTAGAACCTAGCTAAATCTCTCGTTTCTGACGTTTTTTAATCAACTAAATGTGGTGCACCTGGCAGCCTCATTTTTCAGTTGGTACGATATTCGAGATATCGCGATACATGTATAGACGTAATTCACTAGTCATAAGGTTGCTGAAGATCCTCCGACAGCCCACGACCGGTTTCGCTCTCCTTCGGGCTCATCAGGTAGACGCAGTCCAGGGTTTCCGTCAACCTTATGTTAGCCAAAAGAACTGAGTCTCAATTGTGGTTTGGTTTTGAAAACAGTGATGCCTCGAAATCAGTCGCCTTTTTCGGTAATCTCCCGCGACGTTCACTTGGGTTGTGAGTGGCTGAGCGAAAAACGGGTAGGTATTTTTGAAGAAAACACCACAAGCCCAAGAATGGCTGATTTTGTCGCGTTAAACGTTGCTCTAAGAACAAGTGATTGGTCTAATTCATGTCTTAAATGGAAGGTTTTTTCACCTGCTAATATTAAATTACAGTGACCCTGAACATTGAAACAAGGCAGGAACGGGTTGCTTAAAGGGACCTAAAGCGGAAAAGTTTGAGTGAGCACAAAACTCTATTAGCCATTTCTACTTATGGAGACTAAATCCTCAGGTAAAAAAAATATTGTCTGCCAAATGGAGGTAAACTGATCACCTTTACGAAAAACAACTCCCACAAGGCAGGATTAGAGAAGGAGGGTGATGATGCGTAGCTGATGATTGCAAGTATCTCAACAGCCAGTCTTGAAGTTGATGATCAGTTACGAGGAGTTGGGTGGATGATTCTATGGCTCGATCAGTAGACAAGCATTTTTGGTTACACGAAAATCGATGGTGCTCTAATCGATGCATTTCTTGTTAGGCATCTGTTTTTGGGGACCCAAAGGAGGTTTGTCTGAGAAGGTTCAGGAACACACCTAATTTTTGGGAATTGTCGATCCTTTTTAGGCGTACTCAAAATGAGTACGGCCAGAACCACTCGAATGCGAGCTTTATATATANTATATATATAAAGTCTTTCGCATTTCATCAGTAGTTATTTTCACAAGCCACAAGCTGAGACCCTACTGTCTACCATCTTTCTTATAGTCCCCTTTTTTATTCAATGCTGCCACTTTATTGCATAATGCGATTGGTTCTTCCAGACGTCGCGTGACATTGCTTGACAAGTTGTATACATCCTTAGCAAATTTAAAATACATTTTATTCGCCCGGTGGTGAACGAACAACCGGAAGCAATGACACTACCTTTTAGCAGCCTGGTAATTCTAGTTCATTTGTGGTAGTTTTGAGGTCTCCACAAGCCATACTTCATTGAAAGCATACAGCAGAATCCCTTGATGCTCTGCCTGGCATTTTTTTAAGCTGATCAGTCAAGTTCACGTTGTCTTTGGTCCATTACTTGCGGTGGAGTTTAACAAAAAACTCTGCCCCTTATGATTTGAACCAACAGAACTGGATGTCGGAAACAACCTTTATCGAAGCTGACCACCACATGGCCCGACCAAGTCAGACCGCCCGAAATTGGATAGCATCACCGTAGAAAAATAAAAGATTCCATTTTTTACCCACTGAAAAATACGTCTTTGCATGCCAGCGCTACTTCCTCGACGATACCGTGCAATTTGGGACACCCAACGATATTTGGACCACTGTAAACGGACGAACTTACATTAACAGTGGTTGTCAATTTTGCTGTGATTAAACACTTTTCTGCACGTGTGATTTAACTGACAACTCTAAAGAATATATTCAAATTTCGCACCATCTTTGATAGCCTAATGTAGCCTAATGTAGATCTCGTAATCAATATATTTATGGGTGAAATCCACCACACGAATAGAATATTTTTCGAATTTTAGAGTGCTTTGAGCCTTTGTTCCTTCTAGTTGTTTTTTCTTACTTGCATCAGAAAAAAAACGGAAATCTCACGTCAGCGAGTTTATGTCATTAATTTTGATTGGAACGTTTCCCTTTGAAGGCACGTGACCATTGCAGCAGTTGCTGTCTCGATCCACTGAGTAGTGCGTCGTTGTGCGTATTATCATTGATTTGAGAAACCAGATCAGTGTACAGTCATGTCCGCTACTCCATACCAACCCATCAGTTCGGGTACTAACCGAGTGAATCCTCGTAAAAGTTAGGAAAAACATTAGGAAACGATTTAGCAGAAAGATTTTCTGATGGGGATAGATCAACCTGGTTATGCATGACGTTCCGTCTTATCCTGAAGATTTAAAACAATCCCCAGGGTATCATATAACAAAACCAGAATAACTAGGGTATTGATTGATTGTCTGGTCCTTTATCTTCAGTGACAATAACTTGTAGATAGCGCGCTGTTCCTTTTTGTCTTCTGTCTTACACTCAAGCCCACTTCAACCACGCACCTAATCACTTACTCTCGAGAGTCCTCAAAGTTCCAAAACCACCGACTGTGTCAAACAACCGTTTCAACGCCGCATGGGACTAACACTAGTTGATGCTCAGTTGTACTGAAACGATCGATCACTGGTCCAAAATCTGGGCCATATTGGTCAAATTTCTTTTGGAGACCACCACGGTCATGGAGATCGATCTAACACATTGTGCTCCGGCTATTGATTAGTCCCCCATGATACCGCGTTTGTCACACCGAACTAGAAGTGAGTGCAGAACAAAATAAATGGACTCGCTAGAAATCCTCGTCTACTCGATACTTGTTGACCTGGCATATTAATTAGTTCCCGAGATTCCATGGGTACGCTTAGAATGTGTGTGTGTGTGTGGAGTAGGCGCCCACAATCAGGTTGTGGTCAAAGTGGGGTGTAACCAAGAGAGACAATTAATGATCGTATTTGCAATTACATAGGTCAAGAACGGCGCCAGTAAAAAAGCTGTGAGTTTGTCGACAGCGCGCTCATCTATTTTGAAGATTAGCCCTGATCCGTAGATGAATCAGACAACTGTTTTTTGACGAATGGGAATGCTATTGACCGAGAATCACACGTCCATTATATGAGGAACTCCCTTTACAACGGGACTTAATGGTTCAAAAAAAATACTGATTCGTAGTTTAAAAGAAGGACTTGTGCATCATTTAATCCGCCATCATAGTCAACTAGGTTTAAATCTGTACTAACAGATACATAGTCCCATCCTCGATTACTCCTTCGCTGTCCTGTTTGTTTAGATGTTAAAATCACGGAAAGTCACATCAGATGTAGAAGGGATGTCGGTTGACACGGGCGGATCTTGCACGGTATAGTGCGAATTATCCTTACTAGGTGTCTGCAGAGGGTAGGGTAGTCACGACACTAGATTACACCCGATTACAACTGCCAAACCTTTTTTACAAAAGCCTTTCTGTTAGTAGCGTTTTTCAATCTGAGTGGAAATGGAAAGATTTTGACCCTGTGTTTGGCCAAAACATCATTGAGAAAAACAACTTGTGTATACTTTCACAAGGCCATGTGTTTTCCACATACAATAATTAGATTCAAGGGTGTAGCTAGTGAAGTTGGTGAACAAACTGACGTTTCTAATGTGCCGGAATATTTGTAGGTCAGGTGAATTCTTTGATAATTGATAAGGTGGTGGTTGATTGATCCGTTTGCCAAGCTTGGCAAATGAGTTGCATACGTTTCGTCACCAGTCGAAAAGATATCTTCAGTGCACTGTTGGGTGGCTAGTTTTTCTCTTTGTGCCTACGCTTATAAGGCCTGTAAAGAGCAGCTTTGAGCTTTAACCTGGTTGGCTATTGATAATCATCACACTTAGAGTGTGATTGGCCTGACTGTGAGTTATGTTGCGTTGTGGTCCGTATTTCTTGTGTTCGATTGCCACACTATATGTTGGAATTGTCGTCCATTATTTCCTCTTCTGCTTGGTCCTCTCGCGATCTGCATTGCATCGTGGTCCACGTTCCGAAAAGTGACGATGCATCCTCCAGTCAGTTTCCAAACTCGGCGGACATATCTACAGCCACCTGATCAATTACTTAATAGAGGTTTGTTGCTAGTGTGAGGAGAATAATTCACACAGCGAGAGCAGCTTCCACCTGCAAAGTCAAAGAGCCAGTCAATACGTGACCGCGTAGTGTGGTTTCGTGATTGGAGGGTGAGTTGCGCTAAATCCTGTCTAACGGCCGCTTATCAGCCCATCATGGTTGAATGGTTAAGTGTTTAAACAGCTAGCCGGGAGATGACGGGTTCGAAACTCGCTGAGTTTCTTGGGATGCTTACCGCTTATGATCCCCAACAAGAATCAAACAGTTGTACGGTGCTTCTAAGCTTTTCAGCATAGATTGGTTTCACTAAAAAGATGAAATCACAAGTGAAAAAATACTTCGTTGTCTTGAAATTCATTCCAACTGAAATATGAAGCAGAATTTGTGAACCGGGTGGATCTCAGCTAAGTCACCAATCAACTCGAACCTAAGTGTAAAGGGGTGTCGGTCGCAGCATACGTACATGTTGTCGTTGGTAAAAACTCGGAAACTCGGCCAACCTGGTGAGCCCCTCGAAGAGTGACACTAAAGCGTGCCTGATAAACGCGCATGCGCTCTTATCTGCATGTAAACATGATATCAGAGGAAAGTAACCCCCACAGGTTTTTTGTAGCTTCTTTCTGTGTTATTCTTCGATTCATGGATAGATGGAGCTGTTTAGCTGTTGTCAACGTGCCCAGTTAAATATGATGTAGTTTACGGTAGGCACCACTAGTTAAGGGACTTAACAGAATAAGTGCAAAAGTACAAAACGTCGATAAGACACTCTTTGTAGTAGTATTCGGTTACCAAAAGTTTTCTTTCTCGTCGCTTCTCCACCGCGTTTCGTTAGAAAAATATCCTTCTGTTCCACATGATAAAACGTCCCCCGACTGATTCGTCTACCACATTCAGTGTTTTATCCCCACGCTTTGTAAATGGCTGATGAGTTCAAGCATCAATGATTTTTTTAGGCAACAATGTCTCAAAGTGGTTGCTGTCCTTGTTCGGTCAGATTAAATTTACCATTAATTTGTCCATACTGGTTTCAGTGTGTTCCAGTTTTCTTCGTTTCTCCCCTGCCTGAACACATTCTCTTGAATGAAAGCTTGTTTAGTACTCCACATGACCTAATATTTCTTTCTTTTATGTGGGTAATGTAAACCACTCTGGCCGGTGGAAAAAGCGGATTTTGCCTAGCAGAACCTAACATTTGTAAGTCGCTGGGACAAGATATCACATGGGCCAGGCAGTCAACACAATTACCCACTGCATTGATTCCGAGGCACGTGACTTAGACGGATAATAGACGGAAACTGCGCAGTTCCTATGCTGCTTTACAACTCAATCCGTCTAGCCGTCAACGAAGAATCATTTGCTACAGAATGGTGTGACGGAAATTGGTGGAGGGCGTTTATCTTCTTTTATTCCACAAACGTACCATTCATGGTTATCTAAATAGCACTGAGGCTTGCCGACCCTCCAGAACGTTTCTGCAGTACACTGGAAAAATGCTTACGGTAGATGCATTTGAGTTCATTCGAGAATGCCAATTGAGTAGGTGATATCTCTAAGATACATTGATTTGGATGATGCCTTGAGAAAAGGTCAGACACTTTGGTTTTTAGTCGTTGGGTGGTTATGCAACTCAAACTTCCAGTTGAGTCTCAGTACTGGACAACACATTGGAACAACTCACCGCGGCAGGTCATTTCATTGATGAAATACATCGTTTTCGCGGCCTGAAAAGAGTCCCGCAAGTGGAACTGAAACAATATTGCGGCCATTTTCGTTGCGTGGAAGTCACACTGATGTTATTTCTGCCTGGAGGTGAAAGAACGTTGTGCCAGAGTGTGGATAAAAACCAGAAGACAGGTGCTTCTTTCGGGTAGCATCGCAGCTATACACCGGAAGCGTGTGTGTGTGTGTGTTTGAACGATTACCGTTACAAAAGGACAGGTGCTAGGAATGCATTAAATGTCACCGGAATAGCTTAAGTACGTGAGGATTTATCTAAATGTTCAAGCTAATAATTGAACTAAACACCTGCTCTCTCCATCTGAACGGCTCTTTGAAAAATGTATTTTCGGTGCTGTTGAAAATAAACTAGGATAGTTTAAAACAGGGTCCGTGCGGCATAACATAGAGTCAACATGCCTCCACCTTGATCTCCGTGTAGTTTGAGATAGATAGATAGATAGATAGATAGATAGATAGATAGATAGATAGATAGATAGATAGATAGATAGATAGATAGATAGATAGATAGATAGATAGATAGATAGATAGATAGATAGATAGATAGATAGATAGATAGATAGATAGATAGATAGATAGATAGATAGATAGATAGATAGATAGATAGATAGATAGATAGATAGATAGATAGATAGATAGATAGATAGATAGATAGATAGATAGATAGATAGATAGATAGATAGATAGATAGATAGATAGATAGATAGATAGATAGATAGATAGATAGATAGATAGATAGATAGATAGATAGATAGATAGATAGATAGATAGATAGATAGATAGATAGATAGATAGATAGGTGCAGATAAAAGAAATAGAAGCACAGGCAGGACCTAATGACAGCATTCTCTTGTCATCAGCCATCCATAAAAATAAGGGCACAAAAAGGAGTGAATTGAAAATGCCCTGCGAACTGGAGTTTCACCAGTGTGAAGGTTATTGAAGTACTCAGATAAAGACGGGGCAACTGAGTGCGCTAAATAAGGGTATGCGTATTCATAGTCAGAATGCAAGACACTGCACAAGATGGATCTTAAGGAAGAGTATTTTGAGAAAACTCGTTGTGAATGAAAGAACAAATGCGAATGAAGACAAGGAAATTTTCTAAACGCGATTCATAAAAATGGATACGTGTTTTAGGTCATATTTGGTAAGAAGAGGGATTAATTCTAACCAGGTTAAAATATGTGACACCAATCAAGGTGATGTCGTCCGGGCTGGTGTTTCCTTGATTGTTGAGTCTTGATTCATTCAAGCACCGCACCCAAACTACCTTTATTCCGCAACACTGCCACCACACAAAATTGAGAAAACAATCGATCAGATTATTTATTGGAGAAACGCGGCTTTTCTTGGCAATCTACAGCGCGCTGTAGGTTGAGAACGTTTGAGGGAGCGATCGAAATAGATGTAAACTCTCACTCTCTACTCATCGTTTGATGAATCTTATGTATGCCTGGCAAGTACTCACACACAGATGCTTTCTACATTCATGCCGATGTTTTTTCCGTTTATGTAATCGTTTCGGACGCGTGGAGCGAACCACTGTATTTCCAGTCCTGACGTTTTGAAGGAAAAAAACTGTCATATTAGTGTCATATAAGTCATATAAGTTTCATATATATAAGGGCAGGGGGTCCGCTTTGGTGGCTATCATCAGTCCACTACTATATGGAGCCATGAGCTGTTTTAGACGACTAGGAATGGGGGAGCGACATTAAAAGGACGCTGGAACCAAACATCATGCGTAGATTTTGGCGCGAAAGAAACCAAGATGTTTGGCGAGTTGACGAACAACTCAGAAGAAAGGTCACAGAGGCACATAAAGATATTTATTGAAGATGACCCCATCAACGCTGTCCGTTGTCCTACTGACGCTGGACCCTAACAAAAAATTCTCCTGCTGACATCCAGTACCGATTTGTCATTTAACTGATTGGTTCTCTTGCCGACTGAAATCTCGTAGCCTGGTCACTTGGCCTGACGAAGCTTTAGCGTAGAAAGTGAAACGTTACACAGCAACAGACTCTACCGATTACGTTCCATACCTTTCAGAAAATTGAAACAAACTTTTCCGTCTACACATATCCAGCAGAAATCTGAAGAGCTTTGTACGGAACCAGTAAAATACATGCTTTGTCTGACCTAGGATGTAGTCATACAGATGAATGTCAGCTAATCAGCATTGTCACTGGAATCAAACTTGAACAAATAATTTCCAGATTAGGTAGAAACAAGAGTAATCTTACCATGGTTCATCATATTCGGTGCAACACTAGACTGTGTGACCTGCTAATCCACCATAGCTCAAAAATCTCCGTACTTCTCCAGGTCCACGAAGGTGTGGTTTTTTATCTTGTAATCAGTAGGCTTCGGGGTCTCGGTTGCAGTCTCGCCTTGTGTGGTGTACACTGGTTCTTTTTGTTTGAAACAAAACAACTTCAAGCTTTCTCCTGATTCTAGAGAACAAATTAGAGAATGTGACCGTCGCGTTCTGGGCGCTGTGTCGTTTCAAGGTTAAATCATCAAGGAAAAAGTTCACGCTAATGAACACGCGTCTTTCCGTTTTGACAGAAGACCATCACAACGTCCATCTACAAATTGGTGTATTGAAATGCTCACGTAAGCAAGCGTTCATTGGAAATGCAACACGGAAATGGTATTGATTCGTCAACTAGTTGTAATCTGATTCCTAAACTAGGTGTGTAGAATCTTCCTAGGTAGGTAGCTTTACAGCCCACGAGGTTGTTCCATTTGAAAAGGCTCATGTTCCGGTCAGGTGAAAGGTCGCTCAGCGGCTGCATCTGACAGTGGGAGCTTTCTGTGGGAGCTTCCACATAAAAAGCAACAGCTAATAAATAATATTACTTGCCATTAAGAGTGGTTCTCAAGTCCAGTGTTGCCATTCTTTGTCGGGACTGACACTAACTGAAGCAATAATCATTGGCAAAACAATCCCGGTAGACGTAGTACACCACTTATAAGGTTGCTGAAAATCCTTCAACAGCCCACGACCGGTTTCGCCCTTCTTGGGACTCATCCGTCAGCCTTATGTACTACTTGGACCCGAATTGCACGAAGTTGGCAAAATACACTCATTTTCGAACCAATTTGGTTTTGAACGGAGACTTACCTGGAACTCAGCTGAATCACTCGTTTATAGTGTTTTTAAGAAACCTTATGAGTAGTGTATTACGTCTATACATATGTCGCGATATCTCGGGTATCGAACCAACTGAAACATGAGACGGTTTAGCAGATTCAGTTGCCTAATAAAAACGTAAACGAGAGATTCAGCTGGGTTCCAGGTGAGTCTGTCGTCAAAAACAAATTGGTATGCAAATGAGTGTATTTCGCTAATCCCGGTAGAGTTACCTAGTTAATTCTCGTCTGATGGTATTATGAAGAGATTGTTTCGGTTTCTTAGAGATCTCAGCGTACAGTTGAGGTTGCTCTTTGCTGAAAAGCCGACAAGCACTGTACGGCTGTTTCTTTCTTGATGAGAATCACCAAGAGTGCGCATCTCACCAACCTCCAGAGGAAATGCCAATATATGTAAATATGTTGCCAGTTATAGGGACAAGCTGTCACCTAAGCAGCCAAAATCCTGACTGCTCGAATTTAACAATATTTGCATCCATCCCATGCTTTTCAAGTTTTTAAAAAATAGTTTTCTGTCCTTTTGACTGTCATAATTAGCCGGACGTGAAGTTTAAATCATACCGACTAATTAAACCCGCATACTGAAGTTAATTGGAATTTTCCGACTAACCAGTCACGTGAATAATCTCGTGACAACACTTCCCGGCCTATTCAGGATTTTGAAAAGCCAAACGGTAACTACGTATAACCCACGGCTGTGTCAAACGTGCAGGCGATTGAAAGATGTCCGATTAACAAATCGGCTACGGTTGCATGGTTACACCGTACTAAACTCCTTACCGTTACTCCAGTAGACAACTCTGTTGTAATAAATGATCGAAGCAAACATTCACAGCTCTTTGCTTAACACGTTCATTGGCACAACCCTTTGGCCTTCACGGGAAACTCAACCGAATCCCGGTCGAATCCCTCCTTCATGGTGTTCTGCTCCAATGGAATGTGCTGCACAAAAGTCACCTCAAGCTGCAGCTGGCACGACGTGGTAGTATATTTTCCGAAAAGTGATCGTGGCCTGTCAAATAGATTTCACCAACCTTGTGAGTAGCTCCATTCAAGGAATTATACCGTGAACTCTGGACTACCGCGCCAACTGAAACAAGATGCCGTCTTTGTACAGCACGATCAGCTGAGAAGTAAGATATCCTAGAGATTCGGCTGCGATTCGGTCGACTCTCCCAGGACGTCCAAACTGGTGTACAAACGTGCTTATTTCGCGAATTCGATGCAATTTGGGTTCAAGCAGAACATAAGCGTGACGGAAACTCGGAGGCTGTGCCTACCCCCAGAAGGGCGAAACCGGTCAGGGGCATTCAAAGAGTTTTGAGCAACCTTATAGGTAGTTATATCCGGGAAAATTCACACATCTTATTCACCTAATCGTTGCAATATATCAAATAGGAATTACTGACGTCGACATCTTTGTCGACAGCACGAGTCATGCTGAGATATCACTGGAATTTTAGATTCTAAGATTCGTTCAGCAATACACAATGGGATCCCACAAACTTAACTTATATGTTTTTTCCAGGAAGCCTGTGTTTTTCAACCTCAGCGTCAAGCTGATAAATTTGTACAGAGTGCTTTTGCTCCAAACATCGGCTTCTAAAAGCTGTCTTCAGTAAAACTAAACATGAGTCTGGGTTTGTAAATAGCGTACCAGTGAATTTATAACCCGAACCTACAGGTCGTGCATGGGTTGAAAAACACACTGTGTTCAATATATTTTTACTAGACGAAGCGAAATCATCTAAGGAACGTTAAACACCTGACAGATAAACTAGGTAGCCAAACGTCTTCCACTATTGCCGCATATGACAGCTTGACACAAGTAGTCTCCTACAAAACCAACCTCAAGAGACTGAAAGGTTTCATTGCCTGTCTCTCGCCGGATTGTTAATTCAGGAGAAGAATACAAGTCAACTTCAAAAAAGGGTAAAAAGAAGGGTCTTTTGGAGATTAAATTTGTGCGCAGCTTGTCCCAAAGACCCAACACACCTTGGGGATGTTCGTGACTGTACATCATTCCGTCTAGATGGGGATTTCCCAGGAGAGAGGAAACTACGAATTCGAATTACGTCACTTCAGACTGACATGGATTAACTTGATTTTATGGTAATCAATAAACCTCAAGTTTACGGTGTGAACCTTTGACTCCGCAAAGTTCCAATTCTTCCTAGCAGCCGCTGACTATAAAATGAAATCAGACTTCGAAGGAATATTTCTTGCCACTCAGAGTTTCGACGTCATCAACTGATACTGGGGTCATTTTATCAACAGACACGGTCGTTAGTGGATATTGACGAAACGTGTTTAGAACAACGGATGTTTTACTGAAGCAATTTATATACAAGATCCTGCTTCCGAATTTTTATACCTCCTTCTAGAGACTGCATCGGATTCCACTTTGCGGGAGCGCTTGGACATGAGGTGTTTCAAGACTCAGCGATTCACAGATCAGACAGTGACCCTTGTTCATAGTAATTTATTCATATATCCTGGAGAGTTTCATACAACGGATTAGCCAGACGGTTGGGTCACTTTGAAAAATAAAAACAAACCGACGAGTATTGCACGATGTTTTCGCTACGTCTTCTGTGCCTAGCAGAAAAAAAGGAATGTGTATGGCTGGAACAACATCGAGTTTTCGGAACAGATTCGACAACAAAGTACAAGTGCCACTGGACAAAACTGATCATCAGTCTTTTTTTTCGACAAGGTTCCAGTTAGTATACACAAAAAGAAGGGTAGATTCTACCAACAGTGTTTTGCTCCCACAAAGGCTCGAAATCAAACTAACTAGATTTTGTATTTTGCGAAAGTGTAAGCACTGAATCTATGGTCCCCCTGAACGAAGGGCACTCGCTGAGTGTCCCAAGTAAGCCTAGTCATTGGTTAGTCGTTTTTTGTAAATGAACAAATCTGACCCCTCACACAGGTAACCATACAAACAAACGTTATGTAGCTTAGGGGAAGCTTTATTAAGACGACGCGGGAAACCTCCATCTAAGAAGTGGTCAACTGAGGAACCAGTAAACACGTGACCATATGAAATGAACACGGTGAGAGAAGAATGAACGACCTTCCATCCTGTCCAGCTTCAGGCTAGTGGCATCATCAATCGTGTTGTATTCGTGGAAAACGGGAAGCCCGTAGCCAAAAGAAAAACACTCCTATCCAGTGGGGCGACCTTTTAGAAAGACAGTGAGCATGATATAAACAGATTGATAAAAATAGTTTTTTTCGAAAATTTCGCGCCTTATTAATGCGTGCTTTTATTTTCGCCCAGCTGTACTAGCAAGTCGCACCTGCGTACGGTGGATTCGTCCTTGTTGGGAATCATCAGCTACGGGAAGATTCTATCTCGAAACTCGCCGGTTGGTATTAGAATAGTAAACCGTTCGGCCAAGAATGGTCAATAATCAGTGACGAGCCTGCACTTAGATAGGATATAGGTCTACTCATTCGTCGGTCACGAAATTCACATCACGCGGTAACGTGTTGACTGCCTCGCTGAGTGACGATTTCTCAGATAGACGGTCCACGTAACTTGTGAATTATTGCTCTCATTGTTTGCCGATGCATCAGTCGCATGTTCCTCTCAACCTACACAAAAATTCGACCACATCCAGAAGCGCAAAAATCCCTCCAAATTGTGGCGTTCAGCTGACAATCCGAGATTAAGGACGTATTTTAGAATGGCATCTTCAAGCTATATTTTGATCAGCCTACTTAGAGTACCAGGAGCTCAGTGTTTTAGACGCATTAGCTCCGCGTTCAATTCAAATCACACTGCCGATTAGCCGTTCGTGACAAAACGGTTAAGTGCTCAACTACTAGCCGGGCGGTCACGGGTTCCAGACTCCCTGAAATTTCGTCAGGAGTGAACGACCATAGGGTGCTTCTTGGCTTTCTGACATCGAAATCTTGGTTGAAAATGACCAGTTATTCACACAGTACCAACAGTGGGCTTCGCAGTACAAGTTTAAACCAAGTAGATTTTTTTGTGGCAGACTTGGACACGGGAAAAATTGGTGGTCTAATTTCGAATATTCTTGCGTATTTGCAGGTTGTGCGAACAACCTCTCAGGAAAACCCGCAGCCATTTCTATGATATGCTATAGAGGAACATGTTGGTAGCTCAGGTAGAAACAGCAAGAACAAGCCACCAGACGGGTAATTCTGCCTTACGTCAGGAATATACCGGAACTCGTAACCAGATTATTAGCTCAAAAAGGAATCCTCATAGCCCACAAACGAATGCCACTCTAAGGAAACTAATCTCAAGATCGAAAGACAACCGATACAAAACCAAGAACAACAATGTGATATGCCAAGTCAACTGCAACAACTGCAACAAATTCTACTTTGGTAAAAACCGGGAGGAAGTTATGCACACGAATAAAGGAACACAACGCGGCCGTCAGGAGACACGACCCCTTATCCTTGATATCCATACGCAAAGACCAAGCAGGCCACAAATTCAATCTGGAAAACACGAAAATTTTGGCACATGGAGGCACGAGACACGGAAGATAATTTATGGAAGCATGGCACTCCACGGCAGATTTGATCAACCGATGCATTGAACCGGATCCAATTTGCGCACCACTACGTACAAGGGACCAACATCTCAACCGGAATACTCAAGGAGAACCGAATATTGGATTCACAAATCAAGAAACAAGGAACTCCTTGGAGTCAGATCAATAAAGGTCACAAGCCGGAACTCGGAGGTGTCAAGAAAAGAGTTCACTCCAGCATCGACCACAGTACGAGGGCATGGGAGGCAAAGCTCGAAGGTCACGTGGTCATCGATCAATCAGGACACAGGATAACAGAGCAACCAATGGAACCGTCCGACCGAACAACTAATCGTGATCGAAGGTCAGCCCCGGCTAGCAGCACAAATATTAACACACACGCAACACTACTCAATGCACATCCACCAACCCATCGCTACGCACCACTGTGCGCCATAACAACGCACTGATGATGTCCCCTCGATTGGTGCTGAAACGTTTGCCCAGCTTAATGAACAAACCAATGACCACTTCTATAGTATATAAAAAATATGGCAAGCAGGGTACTTAATCCGTAGGGATTTCAAAAATCTTAATGTTTTCTTCTTCCGAGGATGATTTCGTGGTATGAAGAGCAGTTGTGATGTTTGTGAACTATCGATTTCAGAGGTGACCAGTTATAAATATCTACTGAATCCCAGTAGAACCCTGAAACAACTGTTCTTATCTGGTCTTTCTAAAGGGAACACCCGCAGGCTTTTCCTACAAGGGGAGAACTTATCACCAGGTGCAACAATGAATCTTGGAGGGAAATATCTTTGATATCTCGGGCTATCTCACAATACTTACGTAGGAAAATTAGTAATGATTGCATTCTTCGGGAAATGTCCTGAGTGTGGTGACGTGTACTCCAAGATGACTGCTGCTAATAAATGGCTATCTTAAAAGAGAAGTTTAGAACTCGGGAAACGTTCCAGCGGGACTAGGAGATGATGTTTTGTTTGCATTTCTTCTTCAGGTTGGAATGACCAAATTAGGGCCCTTCATATGCCTCGTGTTCATATTTGACTGTAATGCGGCTACCTGGAGTGAAAACTCGATTCATACGTCTCCTACTCTGGTCTGTTATGTTACGGAGGTTTTTGGCCATAGAGAAGTTGGTTGGCCGTTGGAAGATCCTTCCTGAGTCTAAATTTCTAAAGTAACTCACACAAGATACCCACACAATGGTCATAGCTGCCACCGACCTCACTTTCGACGGATCTTAGTATGGAGACTACTGATTTGTTCAGCAACAAAACTACGGATTACAGTTCACTATACGCTGACAAATATTGCACACTCAGCTTTCCTAAGAATGAAGGGACCGATTCCTGGATATGACGCTAAAAACGAAATCTTGGAAACAAATCTGGAAGATATAGTGTGCAAGTGAGACTACTTGTCGAATTTCGTCCGATTTGGATGCATGGAGAAGACGAGGTTCAGGGAAACTCGGGGACCTCGCCTACCTGATGGGCCCCAAAATGAGGGAAACCATTCGTGGGGTATCGAACACCTTTCGAAAAACCGTATGAGTAATGTGGTAGGTCTAGACAACTTTGGGCAACATTTATTCGTAGTTCAACTGGAACATCTAGATTGTTTGTTATTCAATGGCCCATTGTCACAAGTAGTCGGAGGATGCTTGTCTGAACAGGTCAACAGCTGGCTGGAAAAAGTCTGTCATCTAATTAAAATTCAACAGCTGCACAAACAGGTCTGCGTAATCATGATCCACAGGGCAACCGCCTCACTCTAGTAACCAAAGTGTTAGTTGTCTGATCTCAGTTCGCCCACCCCATCGGTCCCTGAAGCAGGGGTGGCCACTGTTTCAAAAACTCAGAATAAATTAAATCATCGGAATTCGACAGGGATCGCGTGCATATATAAATTAGGATGCGTAAAAATTTTGAAACATCGTCTCGCACATCATAGGCGAAAAAAAAACAGATTCGGGTACCTAGACCCTATGGGTCGACTGTTTCATCAGGTTCGGATTGATGTGAAATATTTCGTCCCAACAGGCGACATGTGTGCGATTTCACAGCGTCGGCCCTCAGCTTATTTAAGAACGCGGATTTACTGAATCGGTACGATATTGCCTGGGCGATTTCGGAACCAAGGAATTCAATAAAATGAATAACTGTTCACGAAGAGTGAGTAGTTTTCATTTTAAAGAATAATCATGGCATTATCGTGGTGGCGCCATGATAGTTTCCAGCTGCCATGTAGCCTGAGGAAGCCGTTAAGGCTGACCTTTCGCCAGATGTTCCATACGGTGAGGTTTGAATATTTGTTGGTGTGAGTCAGGAACTATCCAATGAGTATGTACGCGTGAACAGTGACTACGCACTGACGGTGTCTCCTCGACTGCGGACGAAACGTTTGCAAGCTAATTACGAACCTGGACGAACAGAACAACGGCCATCTGATCAACGTCCAACGAACGCATCCCATAGGAACAATGCAATACAGGTTTCGGTCTGACTGGAACTCATCACATGGTAATTGCAGCATTCTACCGCTAGATACCTCAGTTCCCAAGTCACACCAATAACCCCAGCACTAGGAAGTCACTTGACTTGAAGTATGGAGCACAGGAATTCGAAATTCTCAGTTCCTTTACGCTCGGTCCTTGGAACAGCAAGAAGACATATCACATCAGGTGCTAGTATTTCACTATCCTGGTCAACGGACGGGTTGGGGAGTAAGAGAATCCGTAGAATAGACGACAACTTCCAGTCTTCCCCATACAGACAGAGCCGGTCATTTGGTTTGGGACAGAATGGCCTAACGGACTCTCGGGCTCGCATATTCGGATTGTGTAAAACGTGAACAAGAATGAGTGCCTTTTCTGACCCAAGTGACCTGTTTCCATTACGTCATCCGCTGTCGATGGCACTGGAGGTGTGTGACGGTCGTTAGGTTGCGTTGACCTATCACTGCAAACACAGGTGAACTGTTAAATGAGGCTCGATGAAGACCTATTGCTTTGGCAGCTGTCAACTTTGTATGGTGTGAGTGACACACAAGAGCAATGCTTTTTAGTTTTGTGTAAAATGCTAAAATGTCAATGCTGGTGAATGATAATTGCCCCAACCTTCAATTGTGTTCAGAGAGGGCTCGATTATTAACTAGCCGGGGGGCTTGTAGTTAAAAAAGGTGACAAGTAAAACACGGCATCGATCAGGTAAATACTGCGTTCTGCAGCAAGTTATCGTTGCAGGCTCTGATAAGTGACTGATGGAAAGGGTGAAACATGTTGTGAATTGGAATTCTCGCATCATACTGTCACTCCAGAATCCACTATACGTAATTTTCTGTTTTATCGAACACAGAGTAAAGTTAGAGGAGTCCCACGAAGAGGTCTGAGGGAGAATAAGAAATCTGTAAACGTGGCGTGCGCCCAGAAAGATAATTGAATATGGCAAAATTGTCAGAGAGGTCAGATTCCTGAAGGTAACCCCAGAACCCGCGGAACCTACTGAGACCCTAAACCTCCACCAAAATCTCAATAGGAAAGCCGGCAAGCATCCAGGCCAGTCAAGCATTCAACCAGTTCACTAAAAGCCGATGAGTGTCCAGGCACGCCACGGAGGCACGACCGACAATGATAAGTGTTCAGGCATTTCATAGAAGCACGGTCGATGTTGAGCGGTGTTCGCCAAACGTCGATCAGACAGCCTGGATCAATGTCAGAAACTGCCCTTTAAATAGCGCAAGGCTGTTGTGACATATGCACTCGCTTGTTTGCAATAAACCTGTTGTGTTGTTTGTTGGCGAGTGTTTTTACGGCACCAAGGCACTGGAGCGGCAACAGTAACTAGATATAACGGAAATACACTCATTTGCATATCAATATTGGCTTTCACGGGAGACCCAAATAAATCTCTGGTTTATGCTGTTCTCCTTGGGCTGTTGAAGAGTTCCCAGCAACCTTATGGGTAGTGTGTTCCGCCTACAAATGAATATAGTTCAAACTGAAGCTTCTTTCTTTTGAGCGCCTGACGAATTTTTAGACTTACAGACTGAGAAAAGTGCTCACTGAATGAAAGGTTCACTTCATTTGGATCAGTAGGGCAAATAAAAGTACGTCTGACATTTGTACTAGGTAGAGACGACACCAAGTTGATCTGAGTCTCTAATCGGGAACTGATTTCAAAGTACATTCGAAATTGACGCTAGAGAAACCACTGATAATTGGTTTATTGACAGCCGTTCTCTGCAAACTATCCCAGTCTGAAGCAAGCTTGCGTTGTAAAGTTCTACAGAGGAAAACATCTGGTATACCTGTAACATATGGTGGCCTTAGCAACACATTTGGCCGTAGTTTGGCTGCCACAACGTTTTGACATCTGGATTGCACATTATTACCTGGGACCCGTTGTGAAAATGAATATTTATCTACGTGGGCATTTTATAGACGTGACTGGATCCTTTCTGTTACGGCCAGATGATACCATGGCAAGCCTTTGGGCAAAAGCATTGCAAAATACACCTACAAATGATTTCGCCTCCATATAGTTACTGGACTGTATTGAGTAGACCATTAAGTGAAACCGTAATAAATAACAACAACTCCGGGTTGTCAACTGGATCACTGTGCTCCCCCGAAGGGCGCGCGCCTTCGGAAACGACCAGAAGTGAAGTGGACCTGCGAACGCTTTGGGGAAGCAAGTTACACAGTTTTTAATTATGTTCTTACAATCGGGAAAGGAGAAAAATCGATATTCCAGTCATGCTGAACGAATAAGAGGTTCGGAGAATACTCTTGGACATCAAATACGGGATTGCTCCCTGGAGAACGACAAGTGACTTGGTTTTATGTCCGTGAATTTGCCGTGATGGTTATTACCATACGGGTGGGAACAAGCTCACTGACGACGATGAGGAAAATTTGAAGAGACCAATCAATAACGGTCGGTAAAGCGGGTTTTCTGTAAAACCTGACAGTATAGATTACTGTGGAGAGTAAAAAACCTGCGCGATCAAAATATTTATGCTTAACACTAATCACTTTTAAATGCAAACAATGTTCTTCACAAGGCATCCTCTTGATAAGAACCGCCAGTCAGACGTACTCGGTGTTTCTAAATTCGACATAGAGCATCGCAGAAACTCAAGTCTGAAGGAACCTAGCACTCCCGCAGAAAGTTATAAACAATGAGGAATGATGGTGGGTTGGCGACCCGGATTAATGGCGATGAATTGGTCTTCCGGCTGTTCAGACGTGTGCAAAGTGCATATTCTACTCAAACTGACGCAGTCCGCAGATTTTGTACCCAGCTTATTATTTACACCCGTCTGTTCGTTCTACGTCGGTAGGACTTCCGGACGCGAGTGAAACTACTTTGAAGCCTATGAACACCAGCTTATGCATAAAGCACACTCGTATTTTCCTCCAATTTCTCCGGTGTTTTTTGGAGAAACTTGCTCAAACCAATGATATTCAACGCATTATTTTCGGAAAAGTTTGGTAACAATCGGTAGATTTATTCAACGCAAATTTTTCACTGAATATAGATAGACAGACAGACAGACAGATGGAGAGGCAGACAGACAGATAGATGGATAGATTAGATAGATAGATAGATGGATAGATAGATAGATAGATAGATAGATAGATAGATAGATAGATAGATAGATAGATAGATAGATAGATAGATAGATAGATAGATAGATAGATAGGCACGTAGGTAGATAGTTATTTTGTCGAGTCCTACCAGCTATAAGACCTTTAAGTTCTTCTTACTGTTTTTGGTAAAACGAGTTACACTTGAGTAGACTGCGATTTGCTTCCTCCTATACAGCGAGCGAGTCTATCAGTCAGCACGTGGGAATGATCTGATTCCCGTTTGTTTAACAGACAATAATACAACCATATAGGATACCTGTATAAACGTAATACACTACTCATTAGGTTGCTGAATATTCTTGGACAGCCCACGACCGGTTTCACCCTTCTTGGGGCTCATCCGGTAGGTGTTATCCCCAAGTTTCCTAGCAACCTTATGTTCTACTTGAGCCCAAATTGCACGAAATTAGCGAAGTATGTTTGCAAACAAATTTAGAAACATCATAAACGAGAGATTCATCTGGGTTCCAAGTGAGTCTCTCGCAGAACCAAATTTGTTTGCAAATGAGTGCATTTCACATAAGATACCACTTGCCAAGACGTTCAGTTTGCTTCACAATGTTGCTTTTAAGGTGGGAGCATTTTATAAGGCAGGAAGTATTTATCTACACTGCGGAACCTATCACACTCATTGGTTGCCTCGATTGCTATCGGCTCTCCTATAGAAACCGGTACCCTTTGTTTGTGTGTGTGTTCCCTTCTTCCAAAAAGCCCTTAAACCTCATAATGTCCGCAGTCTTTCGGCTTTCATACTACTATCCGTAGAGTAGAAAATCGAAGTTAGTAACTTTTATTCGTCAGTATGCGCAATTCATTATTTATAGAGTGAGAATCGCGTCCATTTATACCATCCAGATATAAAAATACTACATAAATCACACGCACTTGAGGGAATAAACATTTAAGTGTGTGCCACAATTATCCGCAATCCATGTTTTGTTTGTGTTGCCATGGCAATATTCACATATATTGGTTTCGAGGATTAGTAAGAAGGAACTTTGTAACAGAACCATCGTGGGTACTTCTCCTCTTGTTTGAGTCCTTTCTCCCAAAGGCGTTACTTCCTTATATGTTGTCTGTGTGTGTGTGTGTTCGTCTTTTGAAAGATTCATCACTTCCTGGTTCATTGTACATCCACAAACCTCGTCTGATTGTTGTTCTGCGAGAAAACTCTTTCCCAGTCTTGGCATATGGGCTTCTACATGTTTCTTGTTGATGAGAGAGTAATACACTCACTGACAGACTTGGAAATTGAAAACAACAGGGCAGTTTTGGACAATATTCTGGGTTTATTTCGCTGCCTCGTCAGACATGTACTAAGGATTACCACGGAAACCCCGCTTGTGGGAAAAGCTGCTTTTGCGTACATTGACCTGACTTCCATCTATAAATACCATGTAACTTAGTAAATTTTAAAATTCCGCTCTTTTCTATGTTGAATACAATATGAAATGTGATCGTTTGATTGACGTGATGCTTGCTTATAATCAGAGGGTTCGATTTTGATGTGGTGCCTGGGTGGTCCAGTCGTCTTCGTGGTCTCTGGGCCAGTGTGAGAACTGTTTACGTCACGGCCTGAGTGACCAGCAGTCACGTGAGCAGACCACGTAAGTCCCGTTGCGCTTTAGGAGTGCAGAAGATCGGGTTAATTGGACCAATCCCGACTGCCTCCACTGTGATCAGACCTTGGTGTTCAATGGTTAGATAGGCGCTGGGCACAGTACTCTAAAAGTGGCAACAGAACCAGTCATATGACTCATATGGACCACGTGAGTGACCACTGCGATGGCAATAGTCCTCCTCAAACAAAGTGCTGGCGAAAATAGGTTATACTGCTTTAGTATCTTGCGTAACTGTGATGTACTGCGCTGTACAACAGCAGGTGAGGGAGTAGACTGTCATGGTTTGGATTTGGACCGACAGCTTTTCTTTGACATGTTGGCTCATCAGTTGAGCACTTGTATACCGCACTTTGACAGAAGCAAGCGAGATGTGTTGCTGAAGTGTGTGGTGTGGAGGCCTGGTCACGGCGTCTGTGGGTAGATCCATTTTCAGAGGGAAACTGATGTAAATGGATTTCCTTTTGACCGAGTCTGCTTTGGTATTCTTGGTTGTAGTGACCATATGTTTTGAAATCAATCTGTCTGGATGATCACTCTCACAACGTACACTTGTAAGCTTCTGGAGTTCTGCACTTTTCTCTTGCTCCGTCACTAAAACACAGAGCTTCGTTTATGTTTCAGCGCGTCATTCCTGTAAAAATAAATGTATTGTCTAGTCCAGGTTGGTTTTCAATTAAGTGAGCTTTCAAATGAGCCTTCAGGTACTGCTAACAAATGTATGGCTAGGAACTGGAATCAGCATGAGAGTCTACTCATCCACCTACCGTTGAACAGCTGAATAAATAGGGCGCACGACATATCAGTCATACAAGGAAATACAAGAGCATAACCTATTTTGGTTAACAATTGATTCCAGGAGGTCCTTTTACAGCACACTGGTCGCCCATCTGGCTGATACGAGTCAAGTGAATAGTTCTAACACAATCTTTTAAAAAGTGTACCAGGTGCTTACCTATCTGCTCAGAATCAGTTACATGACTTAGGCAACTGCGACTCGCTCACGTGACAAAATTTTATGGACTTCGAAGACGCTCGTACGTGCACCGGCACTCCCTTGGTCTGTTCATACGACGACTGGTCATTCAGGACGATCGATCTTGACGAAACCGGTTTAAACACTTCACCCAAATATTCCACTTTGACCTTCGTTTACTTGTAGGTATCGGCCGTTTTTTAGCTGCATAAACTCTTGGTCTGTATTAATCACTAGGGTAGAAAGCAAAAATAGGAATTTTTGCCAACTGGTGTTTCGAATTCCACAGTGACTGTCGTGTAGGAATATTCCTTGGTTAGTACTTTGTTAAGAAATGTCAGAGTTATCTTTCTTCCCCTTTTGCATATCAGTATTTGCGTGAGTACCTACCCGGAGAGTACTCATTTGTACAACGCATCTTGTCTGTTCGAATTAAGCAATTGTTAACCCTGTCTCAAATCAATATAGTGGGTTGGTGTCAATCACGAGTTACGCAGCCGTTTAAATTCAATTGATACTGAGCTCAGCGTCACCCAGCAAGCAGATTTTAGGGTTGATAAATCTTGTCCTCATCAGACAGTAGTTTTGCGCATCCAATGAGAAAATGCAATTTGCAAAGGGTACTTTGCAAGAACACCGGTCGCGATATGTCAGCTACGCAGAGTCAGGCATCAAAGCCAAATATGCTGAAGGTGATCTGAGGTGTTCAGTCGTCCAAAAAAAAACAATATTACACTTCTCCAGCTGTTAGGGTATGTCTGAAAGTGAAGAGAAACCGACTAGTTCCAACTGTATTTCGATATTTTCATGCAGTGTAAGTATCCGTGGAAATTTAATCGAATATATTAGTCGTTGTGTGTATATTTAGTCTCGTTCGCTAGCAGTGAAACTATACGATGTAAGATGCCGGATGGCATTTTGTTCTGTCTTTCGTTCTTTGAGTTCAAGTGACTGATTCATCAAGTACACAGATTCAAAACCCAAAATAAATGAATGACTCGGAACCTGACTGTGTAATTTAAGTGTTTATTGGCGTGTTTATGGAGTTATCAACGAAGCCACAGCTTTGTTGTCTCATTCAAAAATGGCATCGAATGATTTCTGCAAAAATACCACCCAGTGTGGGTCAGTCCTCAGGCAGCAGTCTGCCTCACACGATCGAACCTGGAGAATTGACCACAGCAAACATCAACACAATTAGGTTATGCTAATGAGTGTCTCAGTTAGATTGACAAAGTGATGGATGCCTTGCCTAAATTTTTATGAAAATCTCCCCACGGCTATGCCTGGATTGATGAGAGAGAAAAAGCGTCCTATCGGTTTTCAGAGGAAACATATCTGAGCTTTTATAAGCTTGTGTGAGTGCACAGAAATGCCGTCCTTGTTTGGAAATTACATTATCATTCATTATGCTAAAAAAGCGGTCAACCTTCTATGAGCTTCCTCACACCAGCAGTTGAAAACGTGAGAGCACCTATGTTGCAGAGCCTCTCTTCATTATGGATATCGAAGCTTACGTAACAGCTTACAATAACTGATTCTCTACAAAACAGATATTTGGTTTCTAGTCGCATGTATTCTCTTTTTTCATTTCCCTATGCTTGTGATTTGAGTCCCCAATAGAGACGGCACTGGTCTCACTAACAATATCGATCGATTTTGCGCTGTGTCTTCCCGATTACCGCTCAATTAACTGGAGTTTTCAAGGCCGGCTTATGAAAACCAAGCATTCTAACTTCGCGACTAGCATGACGTAACACAGTCACACCCACTCTGTTTCGTATTGTTCCAAATATTTCTCTGATTTTTTATCTATAAGTTATTGATCGGCCTTTAGCTCAATTGTCCATCACTTTTAGGCTCCAGAGAGTTATTGTGTTATTCCCCTCAGACGTGAAATTTACGAAGAATTTCAACAGATGAAACCCACTGGCTGTTTGTCAGTCGGACACGCATCCTGATAGGGTTGGATAAATTCTAACTCTTCGAATTCGGCTTGATCTGTGTTTACTGAGCCATCAAACTCTGTGGCCCTGTGCTTCGCGCTAAGACCTAGAACGATGAATTAAGTTCAGCCGTGTTGATTATATGCCTCGCGTAGACGATTTGATCCTGGATTCGATCAGCATTGGGTTCCTTTGCTAAAGTTTCTCTTGCCGATACAATTTTCACCGCAGCTGAAGGCGAACTGATGTATGCAATGAGCCCTATATAGACGGAAGTCGGCATGTTAGATTGGCGGTACCAACGTAGTCCGTGCATATGCTTTCGCACATAACTGTGCTGCATTGTAGATCCGGTGCGGGGGTGCGTTTACTGTCTGTTTAAATAGGCTGAAAGCAAACGCACCAGTGTAAGAAACTTCGATGTAAATGTTCTTTTTCGGTAGTGTGAGTGAAATTTTCGGTTCATTACTCGGGACGAGGTTCTTTTGGATGCAGCGCTCAGGACAGTTATTTGATCGGATTACATCGTTCAGAAATTCAATTTCTTCCATATCCGAGGTGTGGATCTGTCTAACTCCACGGAATAAGGTCAACATCAATGTACGTTTTTGCCGCAAGGTAAAGAAACTCGTAAAGTTCAGATATTTTTCAGTTCGCGTTAGTTTTTGATACGCAGAGCGAGACATGGTGCCGTCGGTATTTCTAGTGATCGAAACGTCTAGAAAAGGAAGTTTGTTGTCCTGCTCAGATTTACAGATGAATAAAACGTCCTTTATACACCGCTTCGGTGAAAAAGCCTTCTTAGTTGATTAGTCAGTGAAGAGACACTGACGACGCGTGGAACCCTGCACCTCACCGAAAGATCTTGTTTGTACTATTTTTGTGGGTAGCTACGTTACCAGAAATGTTGCAGGTCGGTGGCTTGCATTATCACGTGATCGCACAAGACCACATACTGGAAGGGGTGATAAACAGTTTACTCAATGGATGATGCCAACTTCAGGCTAATTTACATCACGTATTTCCCTAAACCTAAAGTGGCATCCCTTCATGTAGCCAAAAGCGAATTTGCATAGCCCATAGCATAAAATAAAATGGAAAGTCACAAATTTACCGGGTTACTTTTAGTTGCTATCTTCGCTGAATATGTGGTCTGATATCCTAAAATTGGCGGTGCCATTGTTATAAGGACGAAATGATGTGAGGTCGTGAATTGGAACTATCCTTTACCCAACCAACAGACAATGGGGCTGTTCAAATGGCGGAATGATAAACGAGGTATATTGCTATTGACCACAGTTGTTAGGTTTGTTTTATGGGATAATGCTACCAAGAAGTTCTACTTGGGAATTAAAATTCACATGTGTTTTTTGATCGGCAAAGTGGTTTCCTGTGGATGCTTCCATTAGATACTTGTCACATTTCCTTCATTTTATACGAACTCGTGCAACTGATTTGTGAAACAGGCCACAAGAAGTGATTCCAATCATTTAGTTGCTAATGTGGTGTTTTCCATATAACCCCGCACTCAATCAGTAGTCTATATAAGTAGTCGGTTGATGCAGAAAAACGGTAATGTTCAAAAAGTCCGAAAACACTATGCTTGAAGCTTCAGATACAGTGCATCTGATCTCTTGACTCCCTGATTTTCACATCACGTGTGTTATTTCTTGGGATGCATTTCTCTTCCAAGCGTGTATCTTCACCGTTTAATGAGTAACTTCACGTTAGATAGTCAACAGTGTGACGGTTAATTAAACCTGTGTGACTGGATACCAAGATAAGCAACGGTGCTTTTCACCAACTGTCTTAAATACTGACTCATCTGAGCCACTCACAGAAATTAGTCATATTAAAGGAGCGGAAATTGCGAGGAGGAATGAACCGGTGGATACTTAATTATCATTCATCAGAGTACTGGAAAGTGCTTAACATCTCATCAAGCCTGACGGGCCAACCGTGTAAACCGCATAAAGTTCAACAGAGCTGTGTTCTCCCCTTTTGTGCATCCTCTGGTTTCCTTGTGTGAATTTCCACCTTCTATTTTCCAGCTGCGTCTTTTTAATTAGGGTCGAACAATTTATACCTTTTTGAATGGTCCTCGTGTGTGGGCACCCTAATCGACTGCGTGTCAGCTAACTGACTTGCACGTAATAAGATACACCACAGCGGAGCTTGTCTATCAGTCTACTCCTACGTTGTCATGTCAGAGATCCTGGTAGTCACCACAGGTGTTCAACAAGCTATTCAGCCGGCTACCAGTGCTTGATGATCACCGTTATCCAGCTCTTTCATAGCCCAGTTCTTCTGTTAACTTATTGCAACAGCCAAGATTTATTCTGTGATGTTCGTCTACAACTGTGAACAATGTGGCTGTCTGTGGCCCTCCGAAAGTCGATTGTCGCAGCGCAATGCACTATTTAGTGTCCACCGTTGTGAATGTTTCAGGCATATTAGAGCATCACCGGGTTGGACTTGAACAATGTGTCGACTTTTATCTCATCGTGGCATCACACAGAAAAGCCATTGTGCCACCCAGGCAAATCCAGATAGTCGGCGCACCATCAAATGACAGTTAATGGAAGCTCGACAGCTATCTAGCTATATTCCTACAGCCCTAAATTCTTCTCGGCTCTGTACGCTCGATAACATCAGTGAGGTGTCCTGCGTCAAATGTCACACCCATAGTGTTTAAACACACCTTGATTCCCAACAAAATATCAGACCCGAATGAAAGTCCATAAGATGTATTTGCTTTGAAGGGGCTTCAGATCCCGTGGACTTCACACAGGTCGTCCAAATAAATTTTGCGGGTCAAAGAACCAACATCAGGGATGTTTTGTATCAGTGAAAGCAACCATTAGTCTGTATCTTTCTTTAGGGAAGGTCCTCACAAAAATCGATCAACAAACACATCGTCATCGACCCAGCAATAACGAGCAAAAGAACTATACAGTCACGGGACTCTGAGCCACTAGGGAAATCAGGAAATCTAACGACAACCAACGGACCAATGAGTTTAAAGGAAGAAAACTACTAAAAACAGAAGGCCGCTCAATCATCCAATCAAGCGAACAAATTCAGACCACAAAGCAAGAAGGAAACGGCCCAATTACAACAGAGGCACGGAACTGTCGAATGGAATGTGCCCAAAAACCAACCAGATACAAGGGAGTGAGACCAAACCCATATTCACAGGTGGCCAAGCAAACTGCGCGAAGACCGCCTCGGGACCAACCGATCACTTCAGAGCTACCAGATGCTGTTTAGAAACTATATAAGCACAGGCAAAAGAGCAAGAATTCACCCACTCAACCGCGCACTGACGATGTCACCTCGATTGGTGATGGAACGTTTGCAATCCAACTGACAAGCTCAGCTAACAGACCAACAATCGAGCAGTGAACCCGAGCTACCTATATTCCATAAGCATTTTTCTGTTTTATACGATTAACTGACCTGACACTCGATGGTTTGAACCCACGCACAAGCAGTAACGATAGACCTCAGTAGGGGCTCTTTTAAACGTTCCACCGCTCTGCTGTTTATGACCAAGTAAGTCCTCATAAAAAATAGCATAACTGACCAATCGATCATTTAAGGGCTTTCCATTCTATTCAGTGCAAAACATATTTCTACCAGGCCAGCTAATTTTTTTGTTTTAACGCTTTAAAATAGAACTCGGTCATCCCGCGAAAAACATCTTCCTACACTTAGCTCGGTTGACAGGTCTCCGCTAACCGAACACGTTTAGGCAATAAATCCAGGGGAAACAATAGTGGTGGGTGGGTTTTGGGTGTCTTTTGCACAAAACGTTGAACAACTCAGTTACAATGGATAGGCGCTAGTTTCCTGCGGAGCGAACGCGAACACCAGAGATAAAAGCTTACGACTTGTGCGTTCGCATGTATGCTTGCACATGTTCAAAGGCGTGCCTAATCGATTCCATATAGCAGACCATGTCGCTGCGCGCCGGAGTAAACCGTAGTAACTAACTGTTAGAGGGTCATTCTCGGCACAGATGTAGTCCAGGAGCATGGCAACCTTCTGTTGGACGCCAGGGTTAGTTCTTTGTGTGTATGCACCTCATCACAAAGGACTAGCGATAATTGTGTGTGTGTGAGGGAGTGTGACTGAGTGTGCCCTAACACCGTAGCACAGGAACCGGCTGGCTAACTAGCCCGATATGAAGAAAAACTTGACTGTACACGTGACATGCGTCAATTAGCTGGCGGGCCGAACAGGTGTTCACTGTTGTTGCATAGTGTACACACAAGTACATGGGTGATATAAAATTGTAGTTGGGTGCATTGGGGTGGTAGTTCAAACTTGCATGATTGCTTTCTAGTAGTTCTCTACAATTAAATGTGGGTTGTAGGGCAACTGCGAGAACAAGATTGAAAATAACTCCTCATATTCGGAAGGAAGAGGCTCATCGATTCATACTTGGTGTTGATGTTGAGTTATGCAGAGAACGCGTTGACAAGTTATCCAAAGAAGGCGTTTGAAACCGATTGAGAAATCATCGTTTCAGAAGGGTTTGATAAACAATTGGTGGGTTTGTTGCTGGACCACATTTCGTCTTTGACAAGGAAGCTTCATCAGGCCAATTTGGCCGACTTTTGGACAGTTGGGGCGATTTTGAACTGCTCGTGCGCCCATCCTGAGTCGGTATTGGCTGGTATTTTCTCATCCTGTTTGGCCGATTAAGGGCCTCGTATGCAGCAGAAATTGATCGGAAAGTGGCCGAAGGAAACAAAGTACTATGCACCCTGCACTGGTGGAATTGAATGATCGCATCTCAGTGAATAAAACCAGGGAATATGTTTAAAAATCAAATGCAACGACTGCACTTAGGTCCTTGAAGGACAGAAGAGAAACCGAACAGGTCGTAGATGAATATCGACCTCACTATACACGGAAAACAAGAGAGATTTATAAGATGTTGAGTTTTGAGTTGGGCACTACGAGTCACAACACAGCAGCTGATGGCCGACGTGGTGGGAATCGCCAAACACCTCAGAGTGAATAGGACTAGCAAGTGTGTGGAGAACGGCTCTAGATTCCTCGAGCTGACATGTGGTGGTACGCGATTTTCAGTGAAGAGTAGTCATCAACAAAAGTGTGGAGTTCAAGCCGACTTAAAGTCCACGTAATCTCACCCTCCCCAACCATGTCGTGGCACGTACAAACCCACATAGAACAGACAAAATCTGCCAGTGCAAAGAAACATCAGTTGAAGTTCCACAAACACGATGATCAAGGACCCAAACTCGATTAAACAGATTTTAATTCACCCCAACTCACCGGTCATGAGATTTGGCACCCGCAATAACCGATAGAACTCCTTAGTGGGCATCCAACACCGATCTAATGTGCGAATCGAAAGAGATCTCACTGACTGATTCTCCATCTGTGCTAAAAACTCGGCCGATATGGCCTGACGTTGGTCGGACAAAGCTTTTGTGTAAAAAGCGAAACGTTGCCGAGCGGAAGACCCACCGATTATTCATACTTGTTTAAGTTTAGGAGATTTATGATCATTGTCTTTTTAAACCGACATTCCACCATTACTTACACCTTGTAGCACATGCTATGACTCGGTGGAGGCAAAGTGTAAATACAGTGGAAAGCCAAGGGCGGCGGTCCAGCAAATTTTCGTTTTTAGAACAGTTGTTTTCGATATCGTCGCAGTCACTCCTTTCTGCTTGGTTCAAGCCAACTGCGAAAACTGAGTCTGAAATTCGACAGCCCTGGACACCGGACAAGGTCCACGCGGGTTAGCGAAAATTTACCACCGTACCGTAGCTCGGCGCACGCACACCCTTTCAGTTGAATACTTACGTCAGGTCGGCCTCTGCCGTACTAGATTTGAGCATCCTCCTCAACCAGGTGCGAAGCAGCTTTTAAAGATGTCTTTACCCGAAGTGATCGTGAGAGGCATCCATCGCCAGTCTTTAGAATCTAGTCTGCATCAGTAAAGAACGTCTTGTACCTCAGTGATCAAGCTGCTCCTGGTTGAGTGCGGTACTATCATCCCCGCTCTGTTGTCACCAGAAACATCACGTGACGGCTTGACTAAATATCGTTCCTTTTTCATCATTTCCAGCAGACTGCTATAAGTAAATCCATATTTGACACCCTTAGTTCACATTCGTTTAATGATTCTGGGCCCATTAGATCACGGTAAAAGATGATCCGCCATCGTTTCACTGGATATAGTCACATGATCAAAGGTCATTTATTACGACTGCACATTTCGGAGTTCACAGATGCCCTAGTACTTGTCTCTCACTAGAGAACCCGAGAGCCGCCTAAACATGGCAGTTGGTTGGAATTGTTTGGAGAGGAGCAATTGGTCGACCAAGGAAAAGTCAATGCTTTCTCGTAATGCTGGTAAAGTGATGTTCGTTTAGCTAACGGAATCGCCAACGGCAACGATCGTTTCAAACAGGGCTATGTCAGTTTAGAGAGAAGAAACACTCGGGAAGCACATCTGTATGTTATTGCCACCAGCGTTTTAGAGTATCGTGATGACTGTGCGTAAACCGTTGCCCAATGAGGATACGTGCTCACATCGAGCACGGACCGTAGTTTACAACCCTGCTTGCGTGTATTTGGAAACCCATAGAGGCCGGAACCTACTGGTCTCAGATATTCGCGTTGAGAATTTGTGGGGGGTAACCACTATCCATCCACCGTTTTAAGCAGTCAGTTAACTGTGTCTTCAACATTTTTTGCTGGCAGCTTTTTCATCTCTCTCGAGTTACTCCTGACATATCGTCCACGTAAACGAAAGTGTACATCAGAGGTCGAAGTCACATCATTCCCATCATGTAGATGACTTTGTGTTCTAAGGATGATTTGTAGATACTGATATTCGAAACGACTGATGAACATTAGCTGGCCATATCCCATATTCTCAGTAGGGTAATCTCCAATTTCATCTCGAGATAAACAAATTTCGTTGAGGCTGTGATGCCCAATGTACACGGACCCAGTTTGTGCGTACAAAGGCCCTAACACAATCTATCAGCCTGCTCTCAAGATAAGAACTAAATCTGGTTAGACCAGAAGCTGGTTCACTTATGGTTCACTTCAGAGCACTTTTTTTTTTACCTTTCCACCACATTTCTACCTTTTTCCACTATGGTTCTGAGTATCTTCGACATAATGGATGAATCTATCCTATTTTCTAATTCAAAACTTCTTTCACAATATACTTTTATAATTGGCAGTGTTCTCCACTCTGAGCCACTGTCCACTCGATTTATCCAAGTTCACGTTCACTGTCTCCCGACCACCTCCTAAGTTGATCTAGTCTGCTTGTGTATAATCAAATCCCAGAACAGATTCACAGAATGTTGGAAGGACATACTTCACAGACAGTTTTGTACGAGTTGTGCCGGTGGCTGTGTCAAAAACAAGTTAAAAACCACTTGATAACTTTGTGCTCGTGACTCTTCAGTAAACTGCCTAATAGCACAACCATTGCATGCATCTGAAAATTAATCGCGTCAGGAAACTTAGTTTTTTTTCAGAAATGGAATGGAAATGGAAATCTTCTTGGATGACTACACAAGTGCTGTTGTACATGTTCTTTGCATCCAAAGATTTCACGTGACCGACCATCGGAATTCTTTAAACGGACAAGAGCCCAGGGCGGGCAGGTATCTAAACATTGACAAGGTAAGACAAGGTAACTGGATCAGCAATCTTCCGGGCTGTGTACCGCATGATAGAGTAAAAATCCTTTGAATTGAGGCTTGCAACAGATGGCTTGCAAACGTTTGGTATTCACCGGCATATCAGATCTGGAGGGTAAAAGAACTGCCGGCCACCTCTATTCACAACTGTCGCGGACACGTGCAAGTCGCGTCCTTCAGTAGCTTTGAGGATAAGCAGTACCGAACAACCGATTTGTCCCGTAGTGTGGATACTACTTTCATTGTGTTAGTCGGCAGAATATAATCTACTCTGGTGGTTGGGAATTTAGTGCATTTCTGGCTCAAGTAGAACACAAGGTTGACGGAAACTGTGGGACTGCGTCTACCTGGTGAAGCTCTGCAAGAATGAAATTTGTCGAGGGGTTGTCGGAGAGTTATGAGCGACCTTGTGAGTGGTGTTCCTTCAAGAAACGCAACCATTCTCCAAAACCAAGGCGGTCTCAGGATAATCTAAATGTTTCATTGATCACAGAGAGCAGGCTTGAAAAAAGTATCTAGGACGACCTCAGGGGACTTCAGTCTCTGTAGCCGTTTGCTTCTCGCCAGTACGTGCAACGATGAGATGTGTTCAGCTCTCCATCGATTAGATATCTGACGATCGATGATTCGCCCCTGGATTTGACCAGAGTTGATTTGGGATCGGCTGATAAGGTATGGATTTTTTTGGGCACATGGACATTGCCAGACTCCAATCAGTTTCACCTAGACTCCAGATGAACAGGTAAGTATATTGACCTTCTCAAAACCATTCCTTCGCTACGAGTAACGTCACATTTTTTATCTGTTACCAAGGTACTTGGGACCAGGTGTAGGATCTGGAAGCTGGCGGGCTTAATTTGACGGATATTATCACCAGAGTGAGAAACGAAACTGTCGCTCTATCAATTAGTCAGCTCCTAATGAAGACTGTTGCGGTCGTCAAGGCTGTTACAAGAAAATTACTCAAAATTATAATGTCACAAGAAGGTCATAATTTTCTTACCTCATTTTATGTTAACGTTTTGTTTAAAAAAACTATTTCATTCTAATTTTCAGCTCTTGTAAACTATTCTCCTGTCTAAACCAACTGCATCTGTGAAATGACAACTCAGGTTCACTACCAAGTGACCAAATCAGACCTCACGTCTGGCATTAATGACTGTCTGACATCCGCAAAAATTCAGGAGGCTTCCCGCACTTTGGAGGAGTCTGAAAGTTACGACCGAAAAATGATGCCTAAAATTGAAAGAAGTGCTTTGGGGGAGGAAGTGATGGTGGAGGAAGATGGGGAGCAGCACGGCGACAATCAAACCAACCTTATCGTGAACTACCTACCGCAAACCATGACCCAAGAGGAAATGCGAACCATGTTTTCGAAGATTGGGAAACTGACCAGCTGTAAACTGATTCGGGATCGGACTTCCGGTGAGTGATGCTATCTTGCTTTGTGTATAGTGTATTAAATGCAAGAACTTCAGTGAAATCTAGGTGATTTTATGCTCTTTCAGGATTGGGAACCTGGCGGCATATTTTTTAAAAATTGGTTAATTCTTACCATAAAACGAGAAGACCTGGAGGCACACCCGAACGAGCCGATGCTACAAGTGTGGCATGCCTGGCCACTGGAAGAATCAATGTCGTCGTACCCGACCATTTGTAAATAATAAAACCTTGGACTACTCCTCTTTTCCCGGTGGTTTGCGATTAGTGCAGTGACACAAGCTACGATACAGGCCGTTATCGAGATAGACGGGAAGAGGGGGCTGTGCCTAATCGATACAGGAGTAGGGGTATCGCTGAGGCGGGGAGGGAACGAAGCTGAATGTAAACCGTGGGCGCTAGCCGTGCGAGCAGTGGGTGGATACCGACTGAAAATTGACGGATTGTCAATGCACTCAATGTGCCTAGGCGACAGGTCCGTGCGGCACGAGGTCCTTATCAGCCCAGACATAGAGCAGACAATCTTGGGAGCAGATTTTCTCAAGAGCGCAGAATCCGTGGTTGACCTAAAGCGGGGAAAACCTATACGGTTCTCTGTCGTGTGAATTAGTGCATGTGTGGGAGCCCATCAAGGAAAGTCCGCAACTTCCTGGTCAACATGCTTGCTGCACTCGATTCCGCATGAGCTATCACGGCACAGCGATTACTGCAATCGTTCCGTCGAATTCCCGGCCATTTGGCATCTTTTAGGAGAAAACCGGAACCTATTGAAGCTCATGGAAGCTCGTACAAGATAAACGACTGCGCGGATCACGGCTTTCCTGCTAAACAGACGTCCATTGCCTACGATCGCGCTACTAACGCGAGATGGAATTCTTTACATCAACCGTAAACCAGGAGTGTGTTTAAAGGTAGTCCCAGCGCAGTCGCAGAATACATTCAAGTTTTATTTCTCAATCGAAGCCGCAAACTGATTATGTTGACCGATTCTGGGAGCTCACCTCAACTACACAAGCCTCATCTTGCCTAGTGCAGATCGCTTGTTTGCGTTCCAATTCTGTCAAAGGTGTGAACCACTCAGAGTGCATCGCAGTTACTGATGGGTCCATGCACATCGCATCCATTTGTTGCACATGAGATGACCGAAGTTTCCTCATAGGTACAGATTATGGATAGATGACTCCTATACGTTTGAACGTACCTTCAAAGTCGAGCGTTCCATTGAAAGATTTTGAATATTTAACTCTACCGACGCCTGAGGACTCAATCACCCCGGTGAGAATACTAAGCAATCTTTCTCCTAATCATCTTCAGTGTTCGCAGCTAGATGCCGTCGTGGTTCTTCCAGAAAGGCCTGGATTCCCTGGACAGCTCTTGATAGGATACAATTCAGGCTTGAGTTTGATTTTCGATCTCAGAGCTGACCGGATTGTTGCTTTGCTGCAGTGGAAACATCACCTCGATGCAGTGACTTGGTGTGGAGGAAGTGTCTTGCCATCGCGGACGGCACCTCCCAACGCCTATCCAGTCCACCTGGGAATGCGTCTGCTGACTGCACATTCAGCGGCATATATATATATATATATATATATATATATATATATATATATATATATATATAATCCGTAAAGATGAATGGTCGATTGCCGATCCTTCTCACCGAGAACTCAGTCAGCAGCTAACTAAATTCCATCTCATCGATCGATGTAGCAACCAGTGGATAGTTTATTATGTTGAAGATTGTAAATTCACCAGTTTGCGTTCAGTTCATTCCACCCTAACGTCAGGGAGTCATTAGGACACGCGCTGTTATTCGGGTTGCCCCATCGTATAGTAGGGGATAGCGTAACGTGAACGAAATACCAATCCTCAAGTACAAATTAGAAAGATAGCAAAATCATAAGTCAGTGATCGGAAATGAACGAATGGACACAGCGGCCTGATAAACTGTTCAAAAAGGGTATTTCATTAAACATTCTCAAATAGTGAGGTAATATTTGTAGCCAGGAATGCGGTACGCTTCGGTGTCAATGAAATCTCTCACTGCGATTTCTAATTTGGTCGCTAAGTTGCGTATTACCTACCTTCTGGTGTCTCCTAACCGAAACTTATTATAGACAGGGGGACAAGATGATGCGGGACACGGACGATCGAAGCAAGTCACGGGGTGCGAAAATGTTTACACACCACCTTGGTATGTCAACGAAAAATCAAGTGCATTGCAGTAAAAGAGCCAAGTAATACTTGCTGGAGTGAGGCAGATCCGGACGAACTTTTGCCTGAAGGCCTTGTTCTTCGCCGGCAGTCTGATTAAAAGTGGCTTTATCCCTTCCACCAATAATCTTGTCGTCAATTTTGACGCTCAAATTAGTTCAACCAACCCAGAATCCGTCGAGCTCTTTCTAGTGGTTTAAATGCCCAAACCAAGTATGACAATGTTACCACCTAGCCTTGCAACAGAGGCCTGTATTTCAAACGTTGCCAAACGCACACCTATTCTAGTGGCGTAGATGTTCAAGTAGCCTTTGAACGATTATGGTGCGCAGGAAAGGCCTTCATCAAAAAGTAGGAGCTATTTTCTAAAGCTCTAGACGACATTTACCGAGATGTAGTAAAATCACAGCCATGCAAAAAATCAAACTAAGGTGAGCTCGAATTGAGCTGAACTTCGTCCTGAGCAACTGGGTCCGGCAAATGGCCGGTGAAGTACAACCAATGTACTATTCGAATTTGTTGCCGGGCTTGCTGAAGGCTGCGTTCGATACGCTCCTTTTTGCCTGACCGTTTTGAGCTTCCCTGATATTTGTCAGCCATTCGAAACCACCAGATTACACTGCAAAGACTTCAAGGCACAGTAAACGGAACGATTCGTAATGGTAACCCTCATGTGGTTGTCTGTCAAAAACACTCTTGCCATTCAACTATGTAACTTATTCTTTCTGAGAAGATCTCTTTCACCGACCACAACACTCTTCTCATAAGGTTGCATAAAATGTTTCAACAACTCACTACTAGTTTTGCACTTCTTGGAGTTCATCGGATAGGCACAGGCTGGGAGTTTCCATCAAACTTGTGTTCTACTTGGACGCCAAATTATACGCAGTTGAGTACCCCTTTGAAATCAGACGGCAACTGAATGTATTTCGCTAGCTGTCCAGGTAGAACATAAGGCTGATGGGAACCCGAACACTTGGTCGATCGAGTGTCCTGAAAAAGGCGGAACATGTACTGGACAGTCGAAGAGTATTCAGTGACCTTATGAGTAGTGTGTCATGTCACGAGAATATACTGCAATATCCCGGATATCTTGCTAGTTGAAACGTGACACGGCCTTTTCCAGAGCATCCAGTTAAACAACAAAGGCGAGAGTTTCGTTTGAGTATCTTGTGAAGACCTGGATATTCTTCTGGTTAGTGGACGCACCTCAACGCGTCAGCTAACGTTAATGACAATCACCGAAGAAAGTCTAAAATTTCGAACAAATCTGTCTTTCCCTCAATTTCTATATGAGATGAGCAGGTTTACAGTCGTCCGTTCAATCCAGAAACAAACATGGCCCGGTTTTGTTGGGACAGTTTGGTTTGGTTTTAACAACTGTTTCCTACAATCAGGGCATTAGGGGGGAAATAAAAGTGACATGGGATCCATTGTGCGAAAACCAGACGGACAATCAGCTTAGATCGTTTTTGGCTATTTGAGGAGACAGCTGTCCTACAACCGTTCACATGCAATCAGGTTGTTGGTATTTTTTGTCCTCGTGTCTAGCAGCAGGTTTCTGTGCTACTCTGATGCAGATTGAGCATTCCGGAAATTGGAAATCTTCCTTGAACCGAAATCCATCGAATCCTACTGTCTGTTCAGGTAGAGATTTTTTTGGAGGATTCTTCAAACTAACAGTTGGGTCGTTTATGTGCCTGATGGTAGGATGAATTTTGTTAATGTTCTTCTCACTGTTTTGTGTCAAACCACAAGGATTCTGTGCTATCCCACGCAGTTATTTTCCCCCTGGCCAAGTGGATTTATTGCTGTCTAGAAAGCTCCTTGTACCGAACGGGAAACTGGTACACTCCTGGGAGGGTCAACGAATTTGAGAGGATTGTCTCGAGAGGTTAGCAACTACCGGAGCAATCTTGGAATCATAGTCGGATTTTTCTGAAAACAGTTTTTTTAGAGCCCACAGTTTAGTTCACTACCCGAATCGCAATCGCTGAACAAACAATCGGCTTGCATTTATCCGTTATGTCTACCGACTCACGTGAAAAAATGCAATAAACTAATATCGTTAATATGGACATAAGATACCCCTGAATTATTGAAAGAGACTGATTTTCGTACACTGCTTAATTAGGAACGCCTTTGAGAAGGACACGGGAAGTGACTGAAGCATGACCTCAACATCAAGCATATGACTTTCAAAGCGTTCCGCGAAAGACTGTTTTTTGTAGACAATCTCATGTACAAATGAACTCGAAGTAAAATCAAATGCAAGGCCAAATGCTCACGCAGCGTCACCGCGGGATCACTACCACAGTCACGCCAAGCTGACCTGCTCCAAACGATCCAAAGTGCTAAAGTCTCCTGTTTCATCGCATGTTTAGGTGTCTAATTTACTCGGGCTGACTGCGCGACGCGCTTCCATCACGTCGCATGGTTTGATTCGCTTCGTTTTGATTGCATTTTATTGCAATTTCTATGTCCTTAACTAATCTGTGTGTTGAACCTTCGCTTCGCGGATTCAATGAGATCATCACTGGCTCGGACTGGACCTGACTAGATATTCAACGTTCCATGCTGTCTTCAATATGCGTCAATAAGCAATGCCTAGTTTGTCCCACGGGAACAGCAGTTCATCGCCCTTTTGTTTGGAGTAAAGCTCATCAAGTAATCATGGAAAGATTCGGTTGTCTAATGGTCAAGCACAATGGCAACCAGATCAGCTCCGACTGACAGCAAGGAACACAAGCAACAAGGTGTCGCGGTCACTGTTACCTATACAATTTCAGAATTTAGGTTCATCTGTTACTGCATCCCAGCGGTAGGTGACTCCAGCACAGGAATTTACACCAGGAGGGATGTTCTGACTAACATCAATTCCGAGGTTTTTGAGGTTCAGCAGTTAGGCTTAAGATTATTTGACAAGAGGATAAAAACCAAAGTTCCAGTCTCTTACATCTGATTGCTTTTCCCGCTCCAGTGCCTGGTGCCAGAAAAGAACTCACTGACAAGGAACACAACAGCTTTATTGCAACGAGCGAGTGCGTGCAAGTGCAAAAGTTCCAACAGCCTCGCGCTATTAAAAGGACACTTTTTGACATTGATCCACGTTGTTTGGTAGGCATTTAGTAAACACCCATCAGCATCGATCATGTTTCTATGACATGCCTGAACGCTGATCATATTCGGTCGTGCTTCTGTGGCGTGGCTGAACACTCATCGGCTTTTGCTGAACTGGTTGAATGCTTGACTGGCATGGATTCTTGCCGGCTTTCATATTGAGATTTTGGTGCAGTTTTAGGGTCTCAGTAGGTTCCGGGCATTCTGGGGTTACTTTTAGGAATCTGACCTTCCTGATACAGTCTGGCTCTTTCTTTCCCCAGAGTGCACTTTGAGCGATGAAGCTGTTTTACGGAATACCAATTCAAGCAAAATTTTCAGTACAGTCAGACTGAAAATGCAAGTGATTAACAAAACACTTTCGCATTTCGATACCCTCCATTTTTTTTTAAAGAAAGTTGTCACCAAATACGCTCATTTGCATTCCACTTTGAATTTCACGGGAGACTCACCTGAATCGCCCCTTTATGATGTTCTTCAACTGAGTGTGCTACACCAGACCACGTCACAGGTGTAGCATATTCATTTCAAGAACATCATTAATGAAAGGTTCGGCTGCGATCCAGTTGAGCACCACTTGAAGACTAAACTGATATATAAGTGAAAGTAACTGTTGAGTGTCATGCAATTTGGGTTCAAATAGAACACAAGGTTGACAAAATTCCGGGAAATGTGCCTACTTGATGAGACTCAATAAGGGCGAAACCTGTCGTAGGCCGTCGAAGAGTTTTTTTAGCAAACTTATGAGTAGTATGGTAATTTATTTCCGATTTACATGAAGTTGGATTTTGCGCGCACATATGGCGAGCACATCTAACCCGCATTTACATATAAGGCCATCAAAGTAATCCGCCGGTGAATGTAAAGTCACTTGTCTCCAAACCAGCTTGGATGATGTCCACAAAACGTTTATTTCCAGCTGGAGTGAAACAGACTACGTGAAAAGACTTCGAATGACAAACGCTTGTCTAAACGACCATAACAGTTATCAGAAAATCGAGATATTGTTGACAAGAGTCTCAGCCGGAATTCACCGAAACCTCTGGGCTATGGTATTCCTTAACTGAATATGCTGCACAAGGTCTGTCTCACGCCTCAGTTCGAACGATATTCAAAATAGCGACGCATGTTTCAATACTACATATGAATTTGGTGGAAATTTCGGACAATATTGCAAACGAGAGATTCTGGTGAATTTCATTTCAACATAAAGCTTGTTTGTCGCAGCATATGTGCAGGTGGGTTGTGACGCAAGACTTAAGTTGCTGGAGACTCGCAAACGCTAACTTGTGGGCCCGGCGAAACAGGCCGTGAGCTGTTCAAGGTCTTCATCTAACCTAATATTAGTATTCAGTTGTAATTTTCCCTAGGATTTGACCCCTCTGAAGCGTCAATCGTCCTCGGTTGTTCTCTAGAAATGCTCCGTGTTGTTGAATGCAGTAAGAAGTTCCGGGATCTTGTAACCTCCATGTTAATAAAGCACGGTACTAATACCAATGTCAGTTTATTTTCGAAAAACCTAACATGGCCTCACAAGATCCTAGTTGTTCATCATCAAGCCCTTCATCAACTATTTTTCCAAATATCTGGATTGAGAGATGGTGACCGTGGTTATCGAAATAAACCACATATGGCCTGCCTGTGTGACAACCACTCAGAGTAGATACCTTCGAGTATTAATCCACTCGTCGCTGCCCGGGGTCGTCTCTTTCATGAAGTTAAACTATTCTGTGATATTGCAGTTCGACTGATGCACAAACTTGGATAGCAGCGGGACGTTAAAAGGGTTCAAATTTGTTGTTTAGCTATCGAGTATCTGGGTGTCGCAGTAGAGGGGGGCTTCTTTCAGCGTGACACTGACAAAAAGTTTTCATTAACAACGACAGTTTATGAATAGTGTGCTATTATCGATCACTGTGTTCTTCAGTCCAGGTTTAACTGTAGTTGGTTGACACACAAAATGACATGCCACTGCAACGTAAAGCTTTACAATCCTCTGGTTGCCTGGCTGGATCATGAAAAAATGTCATTGCCCAAAACCATGCATTCGTTTCACACCTTTCCCCTTCAGGTCAAAGTCTGGGCTACGGATTCGTGAATTACGTGAATGCCTCTGACGCCCGGCGCGCCATCAAATTGCTCAACCGAATGCGAGTTCAGAACAAAGTCATCAAAGTGAGTTGTTCTCACAAACTTTGCTGGTTTGTTAAGTAATGGTGACGAAAGATTTGGCGGATACTACTCGTGTTGCACACGTAGTTTTGAGAACGACTGAATTACAGCGCACTGAAACGAAGACATTCGCTATTAACGTATCGCGAATACTCGGTCCCGCTGAGTTTACATGTCATGTGACCTGATTGCTATTCAGTCTGCTGTCATTCGGAGAATTGTACATACATTTGGTTCGTTCCAGCTGCGAAGGCCAGCTGGGAAATCACCGAACACAGCCGTCTGCATGCTCCTGCGTTCTAATGGTTTTTAAGAATACCGAGTACAGTGTGGGACAAGTGGTTGTTTAAATAACCATCCATCGTTGACAGTAAGTCAATAGCCGGTCACTTACAAGATAGAAGGGCAAACTTCCATGGTTTCACAAGCGCGGCACCATAAATTTGAAGCAAACTGAAATAGAGACCGTCGTTTGATGAGAAATCACCCTGTGGGTTAAGCCAACCTATGCTAATACGCGAGAAGTACTGTAAAGCTGCTTCGTCCTTGTTGGAAACCCACAGCGTTGCCTTGTGGCAGTGGGAGTCTACGACCTTCCGGTTTGTAGCTCAGGACTGTACCCAGATGTCTTAACTAACTACAAACTACAAGTAATCTACCAGGATGGATGCCGATCAGTCATTCGTTACCGAATGAAGCAATGCTTACCTACGGAACTGTAGGTAACGTGTTCGACTCCTGCCAGGATTTCGCCACACGGAACCTGCACACAACAGCATCTATGCAATACTTCTTAGCATAAGTGCTCATGATCGGCAGGATGAAACCTGTATTGGAGTATCAAATTCTCTGCTGTCCGCATCGGATCTCCAATTTCTAGGTGGCTTGTCGGAAGACCGCAAATGACATACACAGGCTACACGTTCCTGTTACATCTCATGCCCTTGCTTATGTCTGGAGAATAACGGAGATGCTAAGCTCACTTTTCAGTTTGGAGAACGTGATCCTGTCAAATCTGTGGCATGTTCCGAGCTATACGGCTACAATCTTTGCATGTTCCCTCAGGTGTCCAGATATTGGGGTCAGTTGGGACATTTTAACTTCACCAGGAGACAGTTTTAGGCTGTCGGCAAAGCATAAATAAGCTAGAAATTTTACGTAATTTTCTCACTCAATCCCCTTGCATCAGCTGCATCGCATACGGTCGACACGGAGATTTTGGTATTACCTTTGTATGCATTACTGTGACGACTGGCTAATCCAACCCGTAACCCAGTTTTTCCGTCTACGGCCGCAATCCCCGCATGAAATGGACATTATGTGCCGACAGTATAACCTAACATGTGCTTTCGTGTAACTACTGTTAAAAGCAGAGATTTCACAGGGGGATATTGTTTGAAATAACTGGTGCAGTACAGCATTTTACCTCGAATACTTACCCTATCATACTACTTAAATAAAAACGGACTAACTTATCTTGTACCACACAAACCAGCCGGTGCAGTTAAGATGGCTAGATACCTGAGAAAAGTTCCCAGATTGTCTCAGCTAGGTTCTTGCATGTCTCACCTAATGCAGTGGAGCTTAGGTAGTGTGCTTGCATTTCGAGAGTTTCGTTCGCATGGTAAGTTGACAGTGTTTGGCCATGCCGCTTTCACAAATGCATGTTCGACATTTCCAACTACAGAACAGGAGTATGGAGACCTAAACAGTTCGATCATTTTCAAAATCGACGAGATGGAGTGCATATAACAGTGAGTATAGCTGATGATCAACTTTCGGTGGCAATGTACTCTAACCACTCAGTACACTTCAGTCTCAGGTATTTTGACCTTTTGCGTTTATCAGATACATGCTAGATCGGTGGTGGCAAAAGTGTTCATTTCCTAGAGAAGACCCGTTTTCGCCACGGGTAGAAAGAGCTGTCAAACACCAGGTATTCCTCGGGTCTGAAGCCAACCCAATCCAAGGTACATTTGGCAAGGTAATGCAACAAAACTTGTAGTCAGGTAACCGCCAAACGCGATCGAAAAAATCACGGAATAATTGCCATAGAGTTTTGCGCGTGCAGTTGAATGCTTCAAGAATCGTCTGTTCCCAAAACGTCGCAGAATTGCGCCCGATAACCTCTTCTTCAAGGCTCTATTTATTGTCAATTGTTCCAGCTGTTGGAGTTCTTAAGGTAGCAAGTGGGGAGCTGTATGGACTAAGCTTGAGTATGAATTCTCAGCATTTTCAGCCTGAGGGTTTTTGCCACCGGCATAATGGAGGCACATGTACCTGAGGAAATTTTATCATTGGCAGTTATTCCCACACGCCACTTTTTGAGGGCAAAAGGTAACCGATTGAGAATTGGTCCAAAAGATGATGGAAATACCAGATGCTGCGTCTGGAATTTTTTTATACATTAAAACGGTCCAGGCATTCGAATATCATGAGTGGTGTCTCAAAGAAAAGTAACTGGACAAGGCGAAAACTGACCAGTGTGAGCTCAACGGATTTGTGATTGGTGGAAAATTAGTCACGTGTAATCGCGGCCATTGGGTGGACCGTCAGATCACGTGCACACTGTCGTGTTGATCCAGTCTGTGTGGTGTTACAAAGCGCCCAGATACCATATGGCTTTCCACAGACATTGACGGACGAATGAGCCGAATGGATGTGTACATGCGTATCAAGATTTTGTCGTGAGGTCACAACGACGAGCTTCCCCACGAGGAGTTCCTCCGTTAAGTAAACAACCAGTGCATATGCTGCGTTGTGATGATGATTCAGCCTTCCTATCTGCTCTGGCCGTTTTACGATGTGAATTGACTGACCGAGAGCATCTGCTTCGACCACAACCTTTGCTTTTCCGGTGCTCCTGTCCAGTCTTGGGCAAGGTGGCAAGGTCTCAGTCCTCGTACTTCGAGTTTCACTACTGCAATACACCGAAAGGGTGCCACGGCTGTAGACTCTTCTTCAGTCACGAAACTCCAAACCGAGCAAGGACTCTGGAGGTGAGCACAATAAAATTATGTCCGGATAATCCTAGATGCAGAGGTCGTGGGTGTGGTACTCCTCACTTCCTGGTCTTAGAGCATTGTGGTTTCAGCTTTCTCCGCCCAGCCGTGGGTAATCCAACGTAGGAAACTGTTAATGAGCGGCCAGGCTTGAGAGGGGATGTGAAATTGTGGCGTATGCAGAAAATAACTTTTATTCTTTGGGTTAGCTATCAACTTCGTACGGCACTGTATCATGCATTTCCTTGAGGACATGTCCTCACACACGCTCATTGCCCAAGTAATCTGAGGTCATGGGTAACCAGTAGCTCTTACCAGATGTGTTGACTGGTGTTTTCCATAGGACTGGAATCCTACCTTAGCTCATAAATCAACCAGGACACTCTTAGTTGCCATCCAGACCGGGCCAGATGTTCACATCATGTTATTCACATGCAGCTGAAAGGCGCCTGATAAGTCTCTTGTCTGTCTGTACTTGTCTGGAGCGCCGTGTTCCCACGACTGTACAACAGATGGCCGTTGTACTCATAGGTAGTGCTATGAGCAGTTACCTGGGTGATAGAGAAAAGAGTCACCTCCTGACTAGGGATCGTGCGCCCGGCATTTTGGGTGAACTGTTGCGTTGAAGATTCCCACGGCTCAATGTTGCCTTATCTGTGACAATTATCTCGGTGGTCCTGATACAAAACTCAGTGGACAAAGGCAATCAATGGAGGGAAGTTGTTTGAAAGAAACAATTCTTAAACTGTAGAAGGAGTCCAGAAAACGCCCGCCCATTCTTGTTATATTCAAAAGATAGGATACGTCCAGATGTCATCAATATTTGACATTGATTTTTCGACCAGTCAGACGTCATAACATCGCCAAAGCATAATCAGTGCGACCGGCAGTACTTCAATCAATGCATCATTCAGCTGTAGCACGCTGTCGGTGCCTAGCTTCCATGTCATCCGAAGGAAGCACGAGGACGGAGATACTGCCAGACCTAGATAAGGACAGTCGAGATGCTGAAATCGGGTTCGAACTATACACCTTCTGATCAGTAAGTTCCGTCTTAAACACTGAGCGACCTCATATACAAAGCGCATGAAACATGGGAGTCAAATACAGCGGCGAGTTTTGAACATCGATGAGATGAAATTTTCCCCGGTTGGAATCCTCAATTACTACCCTAAGGTGAGTAGGCCACAGAGACAGTTAAATGACCACCAACCCTGACGAGTTTCTCCGTTCCACTTATAACTTGTCAAACCAGCAGACTAAGTAGTCAACCTTCGATTCCCGGAGTAGAGTTGATTTTCAAAATTTCCTCGATATTTTGTCGTCCATCTTTACAAACATTCAAACGATTCATCAATAAAGACATCTTGTCGTTCAGCCGTAACAAGCTTTCGGTGCCTAGCTACCATGCCACCCAAAGGAAGCACGAGGGCTGGGATACTGCCAGCTTGCCCAAGCCTAGACAGGAGAAGTCGAGATGCAAACGTCGGGTTCGAACCACGGGCTTTCCTGTCAGTGAATTCGCGCTCTAGCCACCGAGCTATCTCGCCTTAATAAAGATATCTTGACAAAATATTACCACATTTTAACCATTTAACGCCGCCTTTCTTGCTAGGGAGCTACCAGAAATCAATTCTCAGGTGATTCTCAATTTAATACCGACAAGCTAGTACGAGAAACGTGATACGTCAACTTCCGCTTCCTATTTTCCAAAGTATTGCAAGTCAGAAGACAACCTTAAGAGGGTCATGCACTGAACATCTTGGTCCACCCATTGGCTGTGAAATGCAGGATATCTATCCGGACTGATGCTCCCTCCGATGTAAGACAACCATAAACGTCCCATGGGTTGACGATATTTCTTGTAAAAATGATTGACTAACTGGTATTTGCTGGACAGCACAGGTGTTCATTCTCCAACTCGTTGCCCATGCCCCCTTCGACGGCTCCTTTCTTGGAGCAGCACTCGGTCTGCCTCGAAGCCATATACAAGGATAGGAAGATAAATTGGACGCAGAAGAACGCCGGAATCGCCAGCGTCATGATCTTCAGAAAGAAGCATCAGTAATTAGGAAAAACGACCCTTTGCACGCAGAATATTACTATTCTGTTCAGAATGGTAATTCCCTTTCAAGCTGTAACTATGGGCTAATAAATTTGTATTGGAGTTCGGGAGAAATTCACAACCAGGAGCAGCAAACAATATTACGTTGACTAAATGTCCAAGTGACGACGTGTGATGCAACGTGACTTCCATATCACCTGACTGGTCAACTAGGAGGTCAGAGTAGCTGCGTCGAAAAGCGCCATTGAGTGGTATGTTATTCACAGGGTGACAAATATACGATCGGTTGCCTACGAACCTCATGTGCAGGGATGGTTTTCTTTATAAATATTTATGTCACCCAGGGAATCACATACAGTCTACGCCAGAGTTTTCAGAAACCCATGGGGATAATGTGAAATTTTGCTTTAATTCTTTAAATTGGACTCACTACTTAAAAAAATATAAATCGTCCGAGCGAGAAGGAAAACGCTTTTCCATCATACTACCATTCCAGTAGCTAGACAGTACCACGTCATGTGACGTAATTCCTAATTGCTGCTACATCCTGTTCAGGTGTAGATCAAACACACTGAGGTTCAGCCCCCTTAGTTGTCCAACCTCCATCAGAGGATGCTGAAGACTCGAACACCCTGCGGATTATTATGATACGCACTGCTGGTGGATCTCAGCAGAGGTGAACCTACTGCATGATACTTCTGTTTTGGGGATGAAAGCGGTATTCAACAGGTTCAACTGAACCTTACAACTTGGGCTAACATGAGATTGCAGTGCAGACTTGGGGTATTCTAGCAAGTTTATTTTTCCGGATATTAAGCAACCTATAAGGTTGATGCAGATTTCCGTGCACCCCATTACTGGTTTGATTCTCAATTGGGCTCATTCGGTGGACCCAGTTCCCCAAGTTCCGTCGACTTTGTTTCACGCCTGGATACCAAAGTAGACGCATCTTGGAAAGCGAATCAAAACGCAAAACACACATTTATGAATTATGCTATACCAGCCGTTAAACACCAAGCCGTGTTTGCAGAAACTCGAAGATTACGCCTACCTGAAAAGTCCCAAGAAACCGGCGAAACTAGTCAAAGAGTGCTATACGAAGAGAAAATACTTCAACATCTCGAATAACGAAACAACAAGAGCGCGATACGGCCTTTGTGTAACACATTCAGCCGAAGAATATTATCGAGAGATTCAGCTGAGCTTTTCGCCAGCAGCAGCTTACTTTGCGCATAAGGCTTTTTAGTTTATATTCAAACTCTGAACACTGCTCATTCACCATAGATAAAAAAATTAATAATTCGCATATAGGTTTTCGACGCGTGAACAGCCTATACATTACGAATCATGGTGTGTACTTTCGCTGATAACCTCGTAAACAAGCCGTTCATCCGGCCAGATGTGTATAGACCAGTGAAATAAATGATGTTCTGTCGTTTTATGCAGATCGACGGCGCTGCTATTCGCATTATTGCAATCAAGGACCAGACATGTGTGTTCCGGTAAAACAACAGCCGAATTGTAGAACAGACCATGCAGGACGCATTTGAAAAACTAAAACAAATAATTGACAAATCAAAAGAAATTCAGTCTATTCCACAAATTCCACTCCAGCAAGTTTGTCTACAGCATACCAGTGGTTTGTGGAAGGACCACGTTTTTTTTAGAAAATTTAACCTAAAACTTCCCACCGAAGTAATTCTACAATTTGTTCCTCCATATCTTTTACTAGACTCAACAACCTCTTTGGATTTTTCCCACGTGCCCGGTATGGTGGACTTTACTTGATAACCGACTGGCAGGTTTTGGGAGATAGATGCAAAATCATGACTTGAAGCCTTCACTTGTCACGAACTATCGTTCCTTGTGATTAGCGTGTTCACTCTGGCCGGAATAATTATGGGACGAAGCGAGCCGAATCTACTGTCAGAGGGAAACTATGGTCTTGGGAGCAGAGTTGTCCTATCCTCTGAGTGGAGTGTGAAGGAAGCGAGCTGTTTCATTTGGACAGTAGGCAATTCAAGGTTGACGAAAGACGTGTTCGAAAGCGTTGACTACAACATATTTACACTTCGATCATCCATAGGTCAACCTTGACTGCAGGCAAAGTTTCCGAGCCAGTAAATCTGTTCGGAAGTTCGATGTTGTTGCAAAAGCATCTGCAATATGCAGCAGACTCAGCACCTCTTGCTTCTTTTGCCTTCGCGTTAATTCAGACCTCATCAGCTATATGGGTCGGATAACTATTGTTTCCGGAAGGGCTTGCTCCCTAAAAAACCTACCGGCTACTGCCCTGTGATTTAGTCCCTAAGGTCAGGGTCTAGAAGCTGGGCCCACGAGCGCAATCCCACGTCCACTGACTACCTCGTGAGTTAAACTTTTGCGTCAAATTCTAATTGAGGAGTAAGACAAGAAGCCCTCCACAAAGAAGCATAATCTGCGTTCATAGCTAATCCATCCGCCTGAACACTTCCCTCTTCAAACCGCAGTCGAACTTTGGCGGACCTGCTGTTTGTCGGATATCTGGAAACATCACCACCGGCTTCAACAAAACAATCTTTAAGATCGCTCAAAATAAAACTCTCATGTAGTCTGAAAGTCTTGTTTCATGGTAGGTTTCAACAGAGTCTACCCAGTTAGACAAAAAGGCATCGCTTCCTTAGTCTTACGCACTGTCTTTCTAGCCATGCATTCAAGCCTCCGGCTTCGTCTTGACACTCAAGGCTTCCGAAAGAGACCTGTTTCATGCTATAGGGGAACTGTAAGCAAAAGACCCGTGATTTAAACGGCCACGACCAGACATGATCAACTGAATCGGATACTTGCGCACCGTTGCCCTTCCCGAGAAGCACTGTAGAGCTGTTTCATTCCTACTGGGAATCGCTAGCATCGAATCGAACAGTCGTTCAGGAGAGAACGGTTAAGTGTACAAACTACTAGCTGGGAGGTCGTGGATTTAGATTTCCATAGAGCTTCGTGAGGTTGGCAATGCTGGTAGCTCCCAATAAGTTGTACAGTGCTTCCCGGCCTTCCTGCGAAGATTGGCCTCACTGACAGGAAGCAAGTTCCGTTGAATGATTCCTACATATCATCACACTACCAAGAAGCAAGCCCTAGTTACAGGCGGATCATGTAAAAATCCATCAATGATGAAGATATGCGACCTTTGTTCTTTCCGTGGTCGTCAGTTTGATCCTCGCCATGCAATAACCTGTTCACGTTCTGCAGTTCAATCCCCCTGGCAGAGCTCAACAGCTCAACCTAAATAGCTTCAGTTCAACACACACCGTAGACCACTTTAGTTGCAAGACCCCTAAATGAACTGGTTTGTAGAAGAAACGTAACGATAATAAGCTTGATGAAAAATCTTGGAGAGTGCACGACCGGTTTCATCCTTCTTGGAACTCCTCAGATAGGCCTCATCAATGTTATTCTCCAAATGAATCCAAATTTTGCGGAATTTGCGAACTACATTCATTTGCAGAATACTTTGGCTTTTACGAAAGATTCAGCTGAGTCTAGAGGCTGCCTTTGAAAATGTTGGTCCTTAGAAGCTACGACAGTCTCTGTCCAGCCAAGATTTGCCATGGAAATTTGTCCCCCCCCCCTTCTCACCTGTGCGCGAGCCAAGGTTTACAAAAACCTCCATATCTCGTGATAGCATTCAATCTTCCTTCTCTCCTCATCTTTGCTAAGTCAGTCACCAGTTTTATTTGAGGCCTGAGAAACCGAACGTACTAAAGACGCTAGCGTCCACATTTGAATTCACCGGCCCCCAAGACAGAACTAAATCGGCATCCACAAGGATTTGACCAGTGCACAAATCAGCTTGTTTTTCACACCTACAAAATGTTGGACACCAATGCAGTGCTGTGTCACACGAAACCAAATGTCTATCCTTGCAGATGAGCCGCTCGCCGTGAATGGTACATCGATTTTCCGAAAGAGTGGCATTAGACTAAGCAATGAGGATGGGATGAGATGACCCTGAGAAACGAGAACGTTTGTCAGTTTATGATATCTGCAGCGTTGCCATAGCGTCAGTCTGTCTGGTAAGGCTTCAGTGCAGCGGCCATTGATGAAGGGAAGGTTGCAGAGTCATTTGTTCCGAAACTTGAACAAAGCGGTTGAAAGAGTCGGACGAAAACCCGGAAATCTCGTTTCCATTCAGCCGCATTTCTAAACTTTTCCAAGCGTCATTTGGGTATCTGACATCAAACAAAAAGCACGCTCAAAAGGTTTAATGATATTCAGCTAAACTTTTGGCTGGCTGAAAGGAATACGGTGGAAAATGCAAGCACATATTACTCAGGTTTCTTTAGTAGTACACATCGTTGCACTATCGAAAAACTAAGAGAAAATATCGCAAAGTCTTCAGTATCTGACCCCCAATATCTCGAAAGGATTTGTTGACTCTTAAGGCACTGTCGAAATAAAAACCCATCGGATTGATTGTTGACTGTCTGCGCAGTTGGTGTCAGCTAATTTGTGGGCTTCGGCTTCGGTCGAAGGACTTTTCGTGCTCACGCGGGTACTAGTTGGAAGGTTGTTGTGCAAGTTACTATGAGGGGCACAACGGTCGCACACTTTCTCGTTCTTAGCGGCTGTCTATCCTGATGAGAGAACGGGAACGTCAATTGTTAGGTGGCTGAAATGCCCGGTCATACACCAAAATGTGTTCATGCATCCAGTGCATCGATAAAGCCTTCCCGATCCCACAGCGCACTTTGTCAAGTCGAGTTTTTCCGCTGCTGCTGTCCTCAACTTCAACTTACAGAAACTTGTAGAAATACCGTAGAATGGTCTCTAAAGGAAGAAGGATACTTCCGATACCCCGTCGGTGAGGAGGAACCGCGTCATAGATTATAGCTGAAGTAGGACGCTTGTTGTAAGCTTTCAAACCGGGTGATAGCTTCTCGGAAATAGGCTCACTTAGAAATTTAATTATTATACGTCAGTCTTGTGTCATTCCAACAAACCTTCTCAATATAAACAAGTCAATTCGTTCTATGGGTCAAGCGGAAAATGTCCAAGTGTGTGAAATATCGTTTGCCAACAAAACTCATCGATTTAGTTATAGATTACACTTGAATATTTCCACTCTGATGTGCGTTATCCTGAGTGCGTCTCAAGTGAGCAATCCGGGTGCTTCAAGTGCCCTCGGGGAGCAGACATACAAGTGAACGCTCGTAATTGTGACGCATTCAATCCAGTCCGGAATATGAAAAGCATTTTTTTGAATGAAATTAGCTTTGAGGAAAATTATTATGGAACCTCTTTCGGCCTTGACGTAGGAGATGAGTTGAATCTTGCGTTCATACAGCCAGCGGTCCCGATAGGATACGAATAAACGTGACTACAACCAGCACGATTGCTCCAATAAGTGCAATGTTCTTTTTCTATAAATACCCGATCGTAGTTAGTTCTCGTGTTTGCGATGCAAGTGTCCTGGATAATAGCTTCTCACCAAATTCCACGATGCTTCTCTCTTCTTGTGAAGTAGGGAGCCGACGAGCAATCAGCTAAGGAGACGAGGACAACATTTTATCAATAAAAAAAAGGAACAAATTTTTCAGACTGCGTGCTTCCTGTCAAAATCTTGGAAAATAGTGCTTAGGATCTGGTTTTTCGTGAAACATTCACGTCAAAATTGGTCGGTGGTTAAGGTATGAATCTGCCGACCGGAAATTCCATGGTTCGAACCCAACCCTGAACTTTAAGTTGCCTGTGTCTAAGACTGAGAATCCTGACAGTGGCATGACCTTGGTTCTTCCCTCGAGGGCAGGGCAGACACGCACCGAAAGCGTGTCATAAATGAAAGACCGCGACTGTTAGTTGTTTTATACAGTGACATAAAACGTCTGCCCACTTCACTCTGTTTTATGTCTCATGTGTCAGGATGAGTCGGCTTCATAAATGTCCCCCACTTCTTCTGCCCACAGATAGTCTAGATGAACTTCCTAGTTCAACAACGGGTTATGCTATCTTGGGTTTGAACCCTCCCCCCTCATCTCTAACTTGGTCGCATCGACTCGGGTTCTCAGCTAACCTCCAAGACATCGACGCCACTCCTGGCACGGCGAAGGGGGCGTCATCAGCTTGCAAAGCTCGCTTTCGAGGTTCCGGCAGCATGAACGAACCACTGAACTCGTCGCTGCAACAACCATTACCTGAGGATTGCGATTCGGAAACAGCGTTCCATAACGACGATTGGATACTTTGTCTAGTTGTCGAATGTTCAGAATGCGCCATAAAATCCAATGGTCAAAACCCTCGAGTTTGCGGATGTCTTGTACGCGAACAGACCAAACATTACAAATGTAGTTGGGTTGATTGGCACTGTGAACGCACGGAAGTACGTGCAAATGTTAATTTCCCTATTGCTCTGTACGGTTTTCGAAAGTCGCCTAAACGCGTATCTTTAGCTACTAGGATATCGAAACGCAGTTAACGCTCAAGAGATTACTCGCTTGGATCTTACTGGTGGGTATAATGTTGTCTTATCTGTGTTAATTGAAAGTCCGATGAGTCCTGAATGGATGAAGTACTCAACCATCTCGAACAGTGCATGTTATGGATAGGTATATTCGTGCAGCCGTTCTACACAGGTCCGGTTTAGTTTCATTATATCAGGACAAAACCACTAACAATTGGCTAGACGTATTATACAACTACCCCATGGATTTGTCTATAGCAACTTAGCCAATCAAACATTAGCGTGAAGTCACCGTCCATAAGATATGTTTCAGTTGCCTAAACTGCCGGAAGACGTAAAAGCTGATGGCCGTAGCATGTTTTCCACCTTGAATTCATATCGATGCTCACCAACGTATCACTCATCTAAACAACAAAGTATTTGTGAATTTATTAAGTGCACTGGTAAAGGTGTTCACGGTTCCACCACGGACACAAAAGGACCATCACTGCTTTGTAGATTTCGCTGTTTAAATAAATTTCAATGAGAAACTCTCTAGAATGATGGAATGGCGACGGGATATCCGTTGGGTCCCGTCGTGGAAGACCCATTCATCAATAAAACGAAAACTCCACTACTAAGTACACGCATTGTGAAATTGACACGTATTGGTGCTTTGTAATTACGGTTGCCATTATCAATCCAGGAGGCAACTTAAACAATGTCACTCCAGTTTGAAGCAACTCCACGTTTACATTTCCCTATTTTTTATGAACACCGGTTTGTTGTGTTCATGTCAGACGCAGACGATGAAATGTGCTGCAAAAAACCTCGCCTTGCGTTCCAGTTTCAAAACTTCCTTCGCAAGGCTGCCGGCAACTACGACAGTCCGTTTCCATTTCCGCAAAACAAAATTTCCAAAAAAGATTTTATCCTGTAAGTGAAACCAGTAAAGGCTGAAAGGCCGTTTCATCCTTATTGGGAATCATCAGCAATTAGCATCCCACGAAATCTAGCCAACATCTGACCCGTGACCTTCAGGTCAGTGGTTGAACACGGTCACGGGAGGCTGAGCAGCACTGTGATTAGCTCTCACTTAGACAGGCTAAAGCGCCACTCGTCCTTCAGCCAAGAAAACCACATCACGTGCTCATATATTGACTGACTCCCCAAGTGACGACTTCTCAGATGAAAGTTTCACTCACCCAGTGAACTTATTCTTCCTCTGCCCCATGCAATAGAGTTAAACGGTTCCGAATAACACGGCGATCTCTATTTTTATTCTCTGTAGTTGATGGAGCATGCACTTCTAAGCGATGAAGTGCTCAATAGGTCAGCAAATATAGAAGCCATAGACAAGTGATGTTTTCTGAAAGTCCCTTTTTTGCACGCATCTCCACCCAAAGAAGCCATAATGTTCGGTAAAAAATCAAATTCCCCTCTGTTTCTCTAGAAAAATGAATGAGCGTTGAACTGGGTAATTCACTTGTCGTTTGCATGTCCCAACAACCTTTTTTGGTTACTTTATTTCGATCATATAACTCCTGTTGCATGAGATGGTGAGTACCGGTTGAGTTATCTAGTGGGTCATTTTTGCGTATTCGTTGCCGGAATTCTCATACCTTTAGTTCAAAGGGAAGTGAGCTTTTTAGTTGATTTGAATTCAGGGCATTTTGTGTCTGATTCGGTTCGTCTTTCAATGTCCTACTTACCGTACTGTTTTGGTTCAAGCGTGTTTCCATGTGTTGACGAATAACGGTAAAGTTTTCTTGTGTTAACTAAAGCTGCGCCGTGCACGACCCCATTGATCTACTTATAAGTCAGGAGTAGTAGCTAAGGCTGAAGATGGCTTGCTGTTCTACCCACTAGATCCGGCCAAACATTAGCACACGTCGAGTACAGATTCGGTATTTGTGTGTGACTGTATGTATTTTTTTTAGTGTGATCAGTATGCTTCGCGATTTTCTGACAGTTTGACCAGTTTCCTACGCGACCCCTGGTTCATTTCAGTCTGTACTTTATGGGGCCCGTTCTGTTACTCGTTAGCTAGGACTGGATAACCAGCAATTCCGTTCCAAAAAAAGACGTCCTGAATAAGGCCGAGAAATGGAGCGCATGTGAAACAATCAAGGAGATCAGCATATCCTGTCAGCCATCATTCAATAGGGCTCCGCAGCTATCCTTCATTGTTCACTACCACAACAGAGGTTGAGGCGTCCAAGAATCTACTTCAGAAACAGGTAACTATAAAATATAGCTGCAGTGATAAAGATGGCTTTTGAGCGGAACCTCTTTTTGAGGATGCTAGAAGCTGGGAAGAAATCTTACTATGAAGAAGACTTTAAAATTTGTGGTGATTTAAGGAAGCCGAACAAGTTGAGTGGTTCGTCGTCCAGGAACTACACTCCAGGATGGCTAATTCCTACGCATGCGTATGCGGATGAAGAAGATATGAACTGGAAGTGATGCATTACTCATAAGGTTGCTGAAAGCCCTTCGACAGCCCAAGACCGGTTTCGCCCTTCTTGGGGCTCATCAGGTAGGCGCAGTCCCGGAGTTTACGTCAACCTTATGTTCTACATGAACCCAAATTGCACGAAATTAGCGAAATGCACTTATTCGCGTAGCAATTTGGTTTTGACGGGAGACTCATCTGGAACCCAGCTGAAACTCTCGTTTATGATATTTTCAATCAACCGAAGTTGCTGCATTAGAACGTCTCCTGCTTCAGTTGGTACATTATTGGAGATATCGCGATACATTTATAGACGCGAAACTCAGCTGGGTTCCAAGTGAGTCTCCCGTCAAAATCAAATTGGTATGCAACTGAGTGTATTTCGCTAAGATATGGACTGGTTTTATTGTAAAAATAAAGGATTTTATGAATATGAAATTTGCAAAAGACGACGTTTGTGGATGGGTGGAGATGGATTTAGGTTCAACCGGCAAAATTACATGCCAAGTTGCAAAAATATAGTCATCTAGACCTGTAGCAGGGTGCTGATCCCTGCAGTCAGAAATACCCTTCCTCTATAGGCTAACTTCAGCCTTGGTTACCGTTTTTTTTTGTGTATGGGCGCTCGGCCCGCTATCCTAGAAGAATCGAGATGCAGCTGCGAATTTGTTAGCCGGAACACATTCCAGTTTGCGCGCATCAGCGAATGGGTCAGTGCGTTCTATCAAATGCAAATTTATGTCGATACGGTCTCCTTCGGTGGCCCGTCATTTGCCTGCAAATGGGGACTGTAAAAACCCGGTAGCTGCGTTTCACATCGTGCATAGGACCGTGAACACTGAGGTGCTACAGTCTGCCGAATTAGAAGATGGAGACCCGAACTGTGTGACTATAAGCTGTTGTTGATATGGATGGCAGTGCCTATCTGACTGATTCATTCTCGAGATTCCCAACTTGTTCTGCTTTCGTGTGGTTTTCTGTAAATGTTCAAAGATACAAAGCCCATTCTTCTGTGTGTGCAGATTTCAAGTTTGCAACCGGATAGTCATGTCTCCATTTCGGTTTTGTTGGTCAGTTTATCGAGTCCACTTTCCGTGTCTGGATAAGTGTTTCCGATACTCACCAAGTTTCATGCACTAGAACCCGAAATTCTTGTGGTTTGGGGCATCCACAGACACACACACAGTTCACACGTACACGAAACGGTGAGTGCCATAAGAACTGTCCACGGCGATGGGTTATGCCAAATGGCAAGTGACTTGATCGGAGTTCTGATAAGGCTCGAGTGAAAGCCACAGTGAAAACTGAATTATCAACCTATAATTGGCGTTTCAGGCTGATTTGACGTATACGGATACCACAAAGCTTGGGGTAGTTCAGCTGTCAGAACACGAAGAGTGACTGGAAGGTCCGCGGTTCGAACCCAACCCTAACTTTTACACTATGATTGAGATTTTCGTTACTACTACTGTGGCGTACTTTCCAAAGTTGTCTAAATATGCATACTTTACTGAATCCTGACCTTCACTCTTTCGCACATGACAGAGTACAATAGTCAGGTTTGTTGAAGAGATCGTCCAAGTCGTCATGAGTTCCTCAAAACTACTCCTTTAGACAGACCCGTCCGTCCGATGTAGATCAGTGATTTGGAATTTTTTTCATTGTGCGGTTTTTTAAAACTTGAAGCTAATGATTTGGGCAATCTGGTTAGGTCGTTCAAACTTGAACATGCGTCAAGCTTGACAACGTACCCGCCTCAAACATCACATGCCTGGGGCTCATATCCGCCGGTACGGCTAAGCCCTCATATGGGTGGTATGAGGGCAAATCAACTACACATCATCCTCGCTTCGATGTGAACCACCCCAAATAACCGTATCGAAGCTAGGGGGCTGGTTGTGAATTCCATCCCTTGAAATCACACAGCTTGATTCATCCTTTCAATGGATATGGCCTTGGACTATAGGTACGACGTTCGACTCACTGAGAGCACTACGCACCAAACAAGTGTGCAATTTAAACGACGGAAAACCACCGAAGGATAAATTGTTGCGTGTTTTTCATTACACCAGTAACTGAGACACTCAAATCCACAACGGTGCGCCACAGAGGGTGCAGCTGTTTCGGTTGCTGACCTGCATTGTTATAATTAAACGATTATGTCATATCTCCCATTGATTAGAACTTTTATCTTTCCAAAAGGAGATTTAGAGGGTTTCTGAGCATGCTTTTTACCTAATGTCTTTGTAAAGTAATTGCAGTGACCGCTTACCGCTATATCGCTACCGGTGAATTTGAGCACAACTTCTTAGGGAGAGTCATCACACTACCTTCATTTGAGCAGTTATCCTTCAGTCTGGCAATCATCATACTGGCTAAAGTGAGAGTCACTCATATTAGGCCTCGCCAACAGCGTGTTTGTAGCCTTGGCCACACCAGACAGTATGACAGCATGTTACTATCACTGGGTCAGCACACATTGGAAGAACTGAATTGTCGCGCTCTAGCAACAGTGTGTCGATCCGTCAACTTGCCGGTAAGGACCTCCTAGTTAGGCAGTACTAAGGACGCTCGGGACCTGTTTTGCAATCATTCAAATGAAATATATCTTATCGGAAGGTTCAGACACACTTGGAAGAGTGTATCGATTATTTAAATGCCATCTTCATCAAAATCGACACCCATTGTATCCACTGTGCGTACTCTACAACAGTGCATGTGGTTCGTAGACTGTAGAAGTGACACAGTCGGGCTATGAATACCACGACTGGTTTGGTAAACACAATTTTAGATAGCCTGAGATACTGACAATGACCCGTCTCTCCTCAGAAGTTTCGAATACTTGCTCCAGGCTTACCGCTCAGGGGTAGCATGGCAGTTGGCACTTTTCAATGAATTGTACTTTTATCTTTATTCCTGGAAATGGTGAACCAAGTAACGGCTTGCACTAAGTTACCTGGTCTACTCCCTCTCTCTGTTTTAGATGCGCTGTTGATGAATTTGTGGGTAAAATTTATACTGTTTCTCGCTGAAAACCTTACACCACACACAAGTTAGTAGTCCAGAAGCAAACGTTTCTACGAACATACTTTCTAGACTGTAGGTAAGTCTCCGTAGGTTGGAAACAACTTGGGAATGGACTGAACGTTTGTTGCTCAGTGGTTAGAGTGCGAATTTACTGACCGGAAGGTCCGTGGTTCGAAGCTGACCTCCGCCTCTCGACTCCCCTTGCCTAGGCTTGGGAAACCTTGTGGTATCCCATCCCTTGTGCTTCCTTCTGGTGGTATGACGGTTAGGCACCGAAAGGGCACTATAGCTGAACGAGTCTCTTTTCGCAGCATAGCGAATGCATTTATGGGTTGACCAGCTAGTCTGAGTGACCTCCATCGTTACTGGTCTCTTCAAAGAGGGACGCCTTTTGTAAAACTTCCAGTGGGACCGTTTTGGGGGTGACGTCCAAAGGAATAGATGTAATATTGATCCGGCAGTTCTCATAAACGATAGAAAAAACGTCTGACCGCATGGTTCGGAGAATTCAGATGTTTGCGTTCTCTGTTATTCAGTGTATGCTTGTGAACAAGATTGATCATTTATGCCAGAAGGAACAGTTTCAACGAAATTTGTTTCGTGTTAGGTGTTAAATGCAGCAGAAAGTCTAGGTTGCTTAGCAAACGAAGCGAATTTGCCACACTACGAGGACAATTTGAAAGAGTAGGATTCCAGAGAATATTCTTTCACTCAGCTACGGATGACTGAATGGCTCGTCCATCGGCCGATCACTTCATTCCGCCTGATTTCATTTTCATTGGGTATCAGATGACGTCTTCTAGGAAGGATGGTTCAAGCGTTTCGTGGTATTCTCTTCCGTTATCACCAAGCGACTTTTAACTTGCGAATAATGCTGAGGATCTGAAAGACGGGAAACTGGAGTTTGCTTATTGTGAGTGTAGCCAGTCTAGGGCGGAAAGTTCACGATCACCTGAATGAGGATTTCATCCAGCAAGTGCAGCCAGCATATGCTGAGAAGCCGCGAAGCACTGTACAGCTTTTTCACCCTTATTGGGGATCAGCAGCAGCGCACAGCTCACGAATTTGTAGGGGTGACTCGTGACCAAACGATTAAGTGTTCAGACTACCAGCCTGGAGGTCATGGGTTCGGAACTCCTTGTGCAAATCTCTTGCCCTCAATAGTGCGCTGGTTACAAGTCTCTGGGACGATTCAAAGGTGCAACGCATACGGCAGAAGCATGAAAAAATGGGCGAAAACTCATACTGCTTGTGGTAACTGGAAGTAAAATTTTAGATAAAATGCTTGTAGTTTGCATCCTGCCCACCCAGCGTTTGCGCACAAATAGGCCAACGTGAAGTCTGAAAACACCTGACTGACCTTATCTAAACTAACGATAAACGTAACGGTATTATTAAGAAATGAAAGCGGTTTTTCCTCCTCTGTCCGCTAATGGACCTTTTTGCTCTCAGCTTGCCCCTAACTAACGTTTCACCTCAGTTAAAATGTAAACATGACTGAACACACTACTCACAGGGTTGCTGAAATATCTCCAGGAGCCCACAAATGAAACGTGGGGCGGCCTGATGCAACACATTCAGTTGGCGCGGACCATCATGAACTAGAGATCCAGCTGGATTCAGCTGAGTCTCGTGTCAAAACCAAATTCGCGTGGAAAAGAGACTAATTGGGGAAACCTGTCCAATTTGGGTTCAGGTAGAACATACGGTTGACGGAAACTCGGAGATTGAGCCTACCCGAGGATACTCAAGGAACTCAAGCAAAACCAGTCGTAGGTTGTCGAGTATTTTACAGGAATCTTATAAGTGAGTAGTATTGTGAGTAGATTTTTCCGTCAAGAAAATATACCATGATACCTCGATTACCCTACCAGCTAGAAGTTAAGCTGTTTTACGACAAAACTCTAAGAAAAGGCTGACCTATTCCGATTTTTTTCCGCAAACAGTATGAGATGTTAATTTTTCCGGCATCTGTTTTCCAAAACCGGGTACCCGTGTGTAAATATACTAAAGTGTAGTTTTTAATCTCTGAATACAACCCCGGTAACGTAGTCCACAGATCCAATGAAGGCCCTGTGTCTTACTTCATGCTGCGGTTCATTCGGACAGCCTGTGTGTGAATTTCATCCCGATGGACTTCTCGCTGAGGGTCTCGCGGTTGGCTAGTCCAAGGTAACAAGCATTCACACGATAACTTGCTACCAGTGTGTTTATAACTTGTCCCGAACTCAATTACGACAACCTCCTTTTGGTTATTGAAAACTTCTGGCGATGAGAATGTGAAACACACAAATTAGTGAACAGCGAACACCCATCTAGAGATCATGTTGGCATTGTCGGGCAAGTTGACACACGCGTGAGGTGAAACGCCGAAAACGCAGCTGCTTGGCGAATGAACCTAAACATCACGGGTGATTCGTCTCTTCTCTTGATCAGAGCGGTCTACACTAAATTCCTTCAGGCGTTTGGATGATATCAAATTCTGGGCTATTTCGGGAGCCACTCAACAGGCTCATTGATTACACTGAGAGGCGTCAGGTGCTTATCGGTCAGGCAGAGTTTTTCAAAAGAAATCTGAGGGTTAAGTGCATAGGTGTGATGGAGAGCGAATTTGTTCGGCAGGTCGGTTGTCGGAACAGTCACCTGGTATTCGGTAGGTTGAGGGTTTCCATCGACCCCAGAGAATGTCAGTGAGCCCATTCTAGGTAAGACCTCATTTCGTTATCTATTGAATTCCAGACATTGCTTATAACGTCGAAGATATCCGCGAAATGCTTGGCCAGAGGGTTGCAATCAGGCTTCACTGCACCCTGCATGTCGACCTTCTGAAAACTTCGTCAGTCACTAAACTAATACTCAAATTTTCAGGTCACACTCCTCTTCAGAGTTTCCAAGCACGAACTGTATCTTTACAGACCAGGATAAACAGTATCATTTCCATTGTTTTTAGTTCTTCTGTTCTGAAACTGCATTCGATCATTACTTTAATAAGATATCAAGCTGCCGTATAAATCTGTATCGTACCGAATATCCTCTCTATTGTCGTTTGCATGTCCTTGGGACAATTTTTAATGCACGTCCCTTCTTCGACCAACCGTGAACTATTTTCTTTTCATCCGATGCCTTAATCCGGCTTTCGATCGATGAGCTATCCATACAACAAGCGTCCGAACGTCCTCAAATATTTATTTTTGGCCCGTGTTACTAAATGTGAAGCGGATGGACAACTACTGACAAATATCATTCAGTTGCGTCATCTTTGTGCCTGACAAAAAACAGTTTTTTTTCTTCGTTTGGTCCGTTTGGACAAACAGGACTAACAGATATGGCTGTTTGTTTTGCAAAACAGGTCTCTCTGGCCAGGCCCAGTTGCGAATCAATCAAGGGGGCGAATCTGTACATTTGTGGACTCCCAAAAACCATGACAGAGAAAGAATTGGAAAGGTTGTTTCAACAATGTGGGAAAATTATCACCTCCAGGATACTCTGTGATAATATTACAAGTGAGTTGTTTTTGACAGCACACCACTTCCCTGTGTACTTGTGTTTCATGGGACAGGAAACCGTTTGGAGCACGGGTCGAGGAGTCGGTGAATGCCACTCGAGTTTGTGTACACACATGAATAAATGAGAAGCTGCAGTAGAAGTAAATTTACCCCTCGGGGACTGCGCCTACCCGATGAGCCCCAAGAAGGGCGAAACCGGTCGTGGGCTGTCGAAGAGTTTTCAGCAACCTTGTGAGTAATTTCTTTTGCCTCTCGGCAATTAGTTGAGTTAATGAGTTGCGAAACATAGAGTCCGGTTTCATTCCATCAAGTGGAAAACTTGGACTTGAACACTACTCGTTTCTTCGTCAACGGAGCAGACGTATTAGTATCCTAAGGATGACAACATGCTTACTCCTGGGAACACTCCCAGTATCACCTTGACCGTGTGCAAATGCCTGTCATCCGGGAACAGTTGTGCAGTGGTATACTGGGAAGGTGCCGTAGAGCTTGAAGGAAGTAATGGAGATTTCTGGCACCTCGATGCCAATTTTTATGCAGTGCTTCATCATCGAAATTATCCCCCAGGGTCTTCATCGGTATCAAAGGCTGTATAGTTTTTGGCTCCGCAAAAAACGTCTCACTTGAATTACAGCCAGGAAACGCGCAGGAAGTCCCTCCTATTAATCTTCCCTCTCACGAGGAAAACGGTCATTTTAAAAGGACAGAGCCGTCGCATTCGACAACCAATTTGGGCTCAAAGTAATCCACTTTTTCCTTGATAAGCCCGTCTTCTACGGCTCACCCTGAACATATTGTGGCAGTGGGGAACCACCGTCTACCGAAACAGCTAAGCGACAAACTGAGAAGTTACCTCCAAGGGGCACTCATTGGTAACTACATCTTGGACGATGTTTCCGATCCTCCGGAGAATGTCGGTCTGCCACATACGATAGACACGCACAGAGAGAAAAGAAGGAGACTGATCCTAAACGGAAGCATTCTAATGTTCTCTACTGCTAATTACAGTGATCTGCACTGTTCCCATACATACACACGCAATTTTAGCGGTCAACCGTTCCACCAGTACATATTTTTCGTTGTCCATGAAATTCTCGCAACTAGAGTTTCACGTCCCCCATGCATTATCCACCAAACTCAAGGGTAAGGTTAAATATTGTTGCTTAGTGAAATACTCTCATTTGCATACGGGATACTCACCTAGAACCCCGCTAAATCTCTCGTTTATGACGTTCTTGAGCAACTGACTATGCGGCACAAGGCCACCTCATGTTTCAGTTCGCACGATTTTCAAGATATCGGGATACACTACTCATAAGGTCGCTGGAAACTGTTCGACATCCCACGACCGGTTTCGCTCTTCTTGGGGCTCATCAGCTAGGCGCACTCTCCGAGGTTTCCTTAACCTTATACTTTACTTGAAACCACATTGTACATATCTCGACAATTATTCTCATTTGAATACGAAAATGGTTTCGATTGGCGACTCAACTAAATCCAGCTAAATCTCTCATTTACGGTATTCTAGTTTTCTTCGTTTGGTCTGCAGTTTCACGGAATGAACAAACTATTCGCATTTTTTCCGACTTCCGATGGAGAAACTCGCTACTCCCGATCTAAGGTTCGTTCACACAGCATGCTCACACATGGTGCCGTTTGCTTCGCGAGGACCTCTCCAGCACACAAAGTTCTAACACTCACTCGTCATTTCCGATAAACATACTAGGTCAATCCGTTCATCCTTTGTGTATCGATTAACACAGAAACTTGGAGTAAATAACTGACAACGCCAGAACCTGAGTGATAAACAAGTGTCGAATAGTGATTTACAACAGGTTCTTGAAGGTTCACTCGCCAATGTCAATCCATCGGGTCTGCACGGGTGTCCAACACTTACAGGCTCCGCGAAAACCGCACATAGCTTCTCAACAATGCAAAGGCATCCGGTAGTTTGACCACGCTTGGCCAGGAAATCCGACTTTGGTGACATGCCCTCATATCAATTAACCAGTAGGTAAACATGATCAGTAAGAACAACGAGAAAAAGTTGGAAGTCCTACAAGCGTAGGTAAGCACAACAGAATCCTCCCGTTCCCGTGTCAGTGTTCTTCTAGAGTGAGCAACTATTAGCCGGTAATTACCTCCCCTAGTGGGACCAAGATTGTGAGGATAAAAAATCGACTCAGCAGTCGAATGAAATTGCTAGCGTATAATTTGAGAAACCCGGTGAAGCGAGTCGAACCAAACGGTGTCACGCGAGTCTGCACTTGTCTGGAATTTAGATTTTTGGTTGTCCTAGTAAACAGCCGTGATCCACAGGGAGATAGAGAATTTTAATGGACCGTGTGATCTTAAAATGTCAAGCTGATTTAAACATCTGTCTCTAGGGCGGGGGGGGGGATTAGTTTCGGAGCCAATTTATGCACGATTTGTTTTATGGTTTATTTCTTCAGATGGTCACTGGTATATGGTTTGACAGCGTAATCCCCTGTCTGTAGGGTTATTACGGGCATTCAAAAACAAATGCTTGAAAGGCTCAGTGGTTCGAGCGCGTATTTACTGACCGTGCTTTCTTCGGGTGGTGTGGCAGATGGGCACCGAAAGGGTATTACAGCTAAACAATTTTTTGCCAGAAATATAAATGTAAGCATGGACTATACTGTTCAGTCAGGTGCCTGAGGCTGCAAGTTTCAAGTATTTTCACGCCTTGTGAAAACACCTTCCTATAAATGACTGAGTAAAAAATGAAGTGAGTGAAACAGGCGAGCGACGTCAAAAATCGCCGCTCGAGAAGAGCCTAGATTTAGCGAAAAGTTCAGAATAAGCTGATACAAATAAGTTTGCACCTTCACATTACTTTCTTTCGAATACTCTTTCTGGTGAATCCATACCAGAGAATGGGGAACCACTGGACTCGAGTTTTGCTCAGCGTATCCTTGGCCGTGCAGGGCTTCGAACTCCGGACAAGGGATACGCAAAATGAGCGTGTTGACACCTCTCCATCTGCTCAAGTCTGAGAAAGCAAACGTGTTCAAGCTCGAGCAGCGATTTGGCTGGTTTGTCCGACGTGTCCAACGATGGCCAGGCAGCAGTCCTGGTGGTGTCGGTCGATTGGTCCTTTTGTTTGGAATCCAACGTCAGTTAGCGCCAAGAGCGTTTGCATGACCATCGCCCGTTCACGCGTGATAATTTTGGCGCGTTTAGCGTTGAGTAGTGGTAACACGCTTTTTTCGCGTGGCACATGTCTGGAGTTCAGACCCCGGCATGGTCAAGGGTATGCTGAGCTACTGACGAGCTCTTATAAGAGCCATATTCGAGTCCAGTGTTGGTGTTGACTGACCATACTAATTGTTCCAGGACAGGAGGACAACGGTTCAAATGAGAGTCATGTAAACGATATGAGGAGAATCTTACAAATCCCGCAACCACCTACAACTAAATAAATCTGATTCACAGAGGAAAGGTGATAGATGGAAACGCGGCACGATCGTGAACCAAACATAAAAAGTCGAATAGCAATCGTCAGTTTTATTGCTGAGCAACGTTTTACTTTTGACACACAGTTCCGTCAGACAATAGCCAGGGTGCAGGGGCAAATCAAGTGGGAAAAATCAAAAGACCGGTCAACTTTCCCCTCCTCAGAAGAGAACAATCGTCTAGAATCGTTGAATTTCGAAAGACGCCGAGTCAAGCACACTCGTGTGATCTTATGAAATTGTTCAGCGCCAAAAGTCCTTCGCAGAGCATAAAGTTGCATTGTCGCAGTCCTAAGTGAGCACCGTTCAAACTTGAGTACTCCATGTCTTTTGCCACCCTGAGAGATCATATTAGAGGGTGACCACACTGCGACAGTACGAATGGCTTAAACCACTAATGGTGCGCACAGCCACGCGGTCTTATTAGGAACGAAAGGGTTGCAAGGCTAATCGTTAGATGGTATCTCTGACGTGATACTACATTCACATTACCTGTTCGCATCTCAGGATGCATACGTGAATTTTTTAAGCGGCACATCTATCGATCACTCCTGAGATGTTGTCACGTAAAACTAACCGTAAATTTCAGAAGTTGGGCATCTCTGTGCACTTAGTTAGCTGCTTGGAACACGGATATTTTATGGATACCCACCCCCACCCCAAAGAAGACAATTTCATCCAGTCCCGACAGAGGAAGATTGTCTTACTTCCATCTCCTCGAAATTTGCAAACGAATTTGGTTTTGACACAAGAATCAACTGAATCGCGGCTGAATCTCTAGTTTACGACGGTCCGCTTCCTAAATGAGAGAGTCAGTTGGATTCGGTTGAGTCTCGTGTCAAAATCAAGTTCGTATGCAAATGAGAGTATCTGTCGAAGACGAAGGACATTTGATGCAGGTTACCAAGTCGGCTTTTGGTTTATTGTGAAGTGTAATCGGCCCGTAAGATACAGTCGAGCTTGTTAACCATCAGCTGAAAATGTCGGTCAGACTCTGGTGAGTTCAAAGTCATTTACTTGAAAACACCAGCTTGCTAGAATGGTCAGAATATATCAGCCGTTCAGCAGACGAACCAACTAAGGGGTCCTGCCGCACAGACGAGCAACCATTCTTCAGTTGCACAGCAACGGTTGATGAGCTGTCTGAGTACTTTAGCAACGGCCACATAAGGCATGCCAACTGCATAGCTGTTCCTGTCTGGGAGATACAATCCGGTCCTTTCTCACTGAAATTTACTGGTGAGCAGTATATTTCCCCTTCCAATTAACAGCCAGCTACCCACATACAGGCTTGATAACTTGCCATCATCTGCCAAATACTCTCATTTCCAAGCAAATTTGGTTTTGCGTGAGACTCGCCTGGAGCCGAGCTGAATTCCTCGTTTAGGAGGTTCTTAAGCAGCTGAATGTGCTGCATCAGGGCGCCTCATGTTTCAGTTGGTCCGTTATTCGTCTCTGGCCTTTGGTTTGTTCGCTGACCTGGGTAATTTGATTGCGAACGTTTCATAACCAACGGAGGTGACATAGTCAGTGCGTTGTTAGGGAGCGTAGTGACGGGTCGGTGGTTGTGCTTTTCATGTTGAAGAGTTTTCACCAAACTTGTGAGTAGTTCCCTTGATTGCCATTGTCAGATTTTGGTCAAGTATCACCGAGAGCCAAACCCTAATTGCACAGGATTTGATCAGTGCCGATGCTGCTATTCGCAACCCATATCTCGAGTACACTCGAATGTTCTTCCAACTGTTCGTTAGGCAGTTTCAATCAGTCTGATGAAAAGTGGCCTGGACGGGAAAGCAATCAACCAAAATGGAGCTTCCATTCGACAACAACAACAACGCTTCTAGTTGATCAAATCAAACAGTGTCTCGAAATCACAGGAAACACGTCTGAAATCCTAGTTTACTCCCAAAGGATTTATAGTGATATCCACGGATTTTGTTGCTATTCATTTTGATTGTCGCTGGACCAACTGTGTGTGCTACGCACCAGACACATTTAAGGATAATACGGATGAGTGATTCTCATAACTATTTAGTGGTCATCAGTCGATGTTGGTGGAATAAATTAAATTAAATTTGTAGAATTTTCGTTCGCATCACTCGTCTGAACAGTCCTCTCCTGCCCTGGAGCAATTAGTCTCGTGAGTTCGTACCAAGGGGGGAAGCACTGGATTCGAGTTTCGCTCTTATTGGAATTCATCAGCGGTGCATATTCTTGGCTGTGCCGGGGTTCGAACTCCGGACATCCAACATGTGAGGCAACGCGTAACCCCTAATCCACCAGCCCACGTTCAACACATCTTGATTTTCATGGTCAAGCAAGCGAACACGTTGACGCTTGAGCGATGTGATTGGTTTTCTGGACGCCTCGAACGACAACCGGCTAGTTGTCCTTGTTGTTTCCATTGATTGGCGCTCTGTCAGGGTTTCCTAGTCGGATGGCGCCATGGATGGTTGAAACCAGCTGTACAACATTTAGTTAGCTGTAGGTTTGTAGAATTTGCATTCACATCACTCTCATTTGAACAGCCAACCTTCTGTCCTGATTCAATTAGAGTTGTTTTTATTAGGTAAAGAGGTCCAGTGTACGTAATGGATTATAAACAATGGCGTTCTGTTTTCAGAAGCAAGATACATGCATCTGAATAAACTGAGTCGCTACTTAACTTTTGGTAAATTCATTAAACTTGTGTAGGTTTTCGCATTAGATTTCGAGTTTCTACTGTTACTTCGTGCGTCCGTTCTCATATTTAATGCGGGTGATAAGTAACGTGGCGAAGAAGTGGCTACCTTCCGACACATTCTTCGTTTGTACCAGGGCCAGACAATGTTGCTTATGGCAGACGGTGGTGCAACTCCTCTGTCGGTCCTCATGGCTTCCTGTTCTGCCCACTACGGTGTACCAAATGTATGGTATGTTGCTTGACACAGCTTTCTATGGAGACGAGGAAAATATGTTATAGCTGCCTTTATGGGTTTATCACGCAATGTTTCACAAGAATCTGCCAGAATCTTCATGAGGGAGTGGGGGGCGAGAAGCGCTGAGCTATAAATGCTCGATCCTGATAGACTGACATTCTGACCGATCTGGGAATGCCTTCATTCACTGCGTAACCGGCTCTTGACGCATCCTTCCAATCGACGTGATGCTCGATTAATTAGAGCGGCTTGCCGCAGACAGAAAACTCGTGGCCAGGTCTTCAGTTATGTAGTAAATTGATATTACCACAATCTGAACGGTTCAGACTCGAACTAAGTTCAAAATCGAAACTTCACAGCCTCTGCCAAAAACCTGTCAGAATTTCGTTCACAGCTGTCTACCAGTCATGTTCATGAACCGGTAAAATAACCGACATTTGGATAACAAATCAGGCTACGGGTGATGTATTTATAGCCACGCTAAATTTCGATTTGATTCTGACACAACTGTTGCCATCTGAACAACTAGGTCTCAAGTTCGAGGGTATCTGGTTTAAATATACAAAAAATTTCATGGGCATCCCAGCTATGTCTGTTTTATGTACGGCTTCTGTGTATGAGAGCAACAAAGCCGAGGAAACGTACACAGAGTCTCAACGGACTACGCGCAGAGAGAGAGCAACTGAAAGATGGACTCTAACGATCAGTAAGACAAGTCTCCCGACTTTGAACTTGGCAGACGAAATTGGGTGACTGTCAGACTGATGTAGAGGCTATGAATAGGGCTCAGTTCCATTTATATCATCCGGTAAACTTTATCACAACCTATATGTACGTTGTTGATCTTGAATAGCCAGGACTCACTGTCATGACAACCGGTGAAGTATGCCATATACAGGTGTACGAAACATGCTTCAGGCAACCATGTACTTTTTTTCAAATTTTCTAACTAGTAACACGAGGAATCATCAATCACAGTGTGTGTCACACCCCATCATCTCCAAACAAACAAGAAATCCAAAAAGGATCGAATCCAGAATTATTGCCGTCTACAACGACATGATATCTCAGTGTTTGTACACATTTTATCCACTCTTTGCACACCCCTTTTATATCCTGTTGTTTTCATAAACAAAAAACCCCATGGGTCAGAAGAGTGGGACAAAACAATATTTTCAAACATATTTTATGGGACTGTGCTGTTCACCCAGCACAGTAAATTGTTTGCTTCGCCAATGACAAATATCCCCGGATTTCCCGCATCCAGCCGTGTGTACATGGACGATAAACATAAGTGGCGACCTACAGAGAATGCGAAAGCAAGTGATTTACAGCGGGACCGAACATAGTTTATGGTGTCATAAAATTCCCAGTGTTATCCCACCTGAACTGCCTGGAAAATAACAGAGCAAGGAATCCGAGGTTTGCTCAAACCTGACACAAGTTGCTTAGGGGTGGTGAAATATGTTCTGACAATCAGATGTTTCGTTTTACTCCCCGTTTCCATAGATCAATCAAAAGGAGTTGGATTTATCCGTTTTGATCAGCGACATGAGGCAGAATTGGCCATACAACGATTCAATGGTTATCGAATCAATGGTTCGACTGATGCGCCATTAGTGGTCAAGTTTGCCAACCTCCCGACAACCGTGAAAACATCCAACCCGACAACACCCTCATCAACTGTAGCATATCCCGATGCACTGACGGCGTTGTTACCCAACTTGTTTGATTTGAATAAGCTTGCTCTCAGCGGTTTCGCTCTAAATCCGACCACGCTCACGAACACCATCTTGTACAGGGATCCGAACGCGGATATTTTGGAGATACTGAACGCCAACCACCAGATGACAACCACCTCAAATGTAACCCCGCAAGCCTCATCCATACCGAACACACCAATTGGGAAATCGCTGAAGAGAGTCGGTGGTCCGGTGTACAGTTCGGCAACACATCGTCTACGGTAAGCATTCTTCCCGTGGTTCTAGACTCCTTTACCACTGCCCAAAGTTTTCCTGGAAAGTTCAAAAGAAATTAGTTCTTCCTAGCCAAATTTCACTAATAACAGTCGACCTTTGAATTCTAAACTAACTTTGCAGACAGTTTGGATTACGTGACACGAAATTTGCAAAAAGAGAACAAGAATAGTCCAGCTGGCTGACAAACTTTGCGAACAAGCATTGGTCCGCATCTGCAGTGAGTGGGATTTAATCCAATCCAACTGACTACCGCATGCTGTTTCAATCGTTCTTACTTGGAAATCAGTCGACTTTGTGTCTGTTGCCGGGTCTGGCCAAACGCATCACAGAGCTACAAACCTAAGCTGTCCGTCATCTGTTACTGACAGGGCGACCTGCCCAATTAAGACGCATCAATTAGAAAAGATGAATTCAAGCAACACACATGAATGAGAGGTATGGATAACAATTGGCGCAGTGTTTTCTGGCCTGCTGGTCTTTTCAAAGTTAAACTTATTACCACAAGTTAACTGGTCTGTTGAATTATGCATATGTTGTCTGCACAGAGTTGCGCCATACCAAACACCGCCTCTCGAAAATGTTGCCAAGGTGACCGAGAAAATGCTCCATTACTTTTGCACGTGTATGCGTGTGGGTGTGGGCGTGGGCGCGTGCGTGCGTGCGTGCGTGCGTGCGTGCGCGTGTGTGTACGTGTGTGGATAGTGTGTGCGTGCTTGTGTGCGTGTGTGTGTGTGTGTGTGTGTGTTGGGACGCAGAACGATACTGAACTAATAATGATACCACTACATAAGTAACGGTAATAATACTATCAGTAGTAATAATAATAATAATGACAATGTGGCTGCGAAATTTAGCTCACAGATATATTCGTCTAAATGTGATTGGGAGGTTTTCCAGATACCGGATTGGTCTTTTCAAATGACAGGCTAGTCAGTGACGAAACACGCTAATTGACTATTGGTTATCCACAAACTTCTCCTGGTAGAAACCCAAATCTAAACTTGCCTTCAATAAAAGGGGTTTCGTTCCGTAAATCATATAAAATGTTGACAGATAGTGGACACCACTGAACAAGGTTGAATGTAACTAACAGGCGAACCATATTCCTCACTTTCTCAGGGTTCACTAAACTTGAGTGTTTTCACGGAGTTTTGAGTGTCGACAACTCAAATAAAGGTGGATGCACCCGGAGATTACAGCGAAGTTTGATAATGAACAGCCAGGAACGCGGCAGAGGTAATCACGGTGCAGAGTTCATTGGGCCATAGTCACAGACTATCTATTGTAAAAAGGTGATGTCAACCACATGTCAAGTCAATTTGGAAGAAACGACAGGCTGACGAGTTCGAATTTTGAACTAAGAATACAGGTAAACGCAGCCTTAGACAGATAAGGTTGGAGAGGATGCTGAGTATCCCACGGTATTCTCAGAGCTACCTACAGAGTTGACAAATACAGCCGCCGATTCCCGGTCTTATCTAAAAAGTCACTTCAGGTACCATGGGATGATACAACGGTCTTTCCCAAGTAATCCGGTGAATTCAAAACAGGATTGGTAGATCTACTATGGCGGATGGACCAGATGGGCCCAGAAATGTGATCGTGTGTCAGTGTAAAGTGCCAGTCCTCAGACTTTGGTGAAAGTGGGTTCTGAATGATAGGATTAGGTTAAAGTCCTTCACCGTGGAAGAATCTGGAACGTAAAACATCGTTATCAGCTAAAAGAATGCCCTTCTTGAATGAAAGAAAATCTAACATCCTGTGACAGACATCCAGTGGAAGTGAACGCTCCTGAGACCACCTGTTGACTGCATTCGGCCTGGTCTGTAGATTCAGTGTGGTTCCTGCGCGTCGCAGTGCGTCGGCGATCTACTTACACCGGATGAAGAAAATCAAAGATGCGCTTGTATTCAAAAAGGGAAGGGAGAAGAAGTCGTCTAACCTGATGAAGAAATTCGCCCATCCGTGGCTGGCTATTTGTTTCGGGTGGTAAAACTGCATTACAGTAGCCAGTCTAGGTGTTCGTCAGTAGTATCCTTAGGCAGAGGCCATTATACTATTGATTTGTCGATGCTGCCAATGCAGTAGTACAGTCCAGGAGAAAAACGAATCAACTTAATACTACGAGCGAGCGATGAGGTGATGGAACCTAGCATCCAACGATAGGCAAACTGATATAAATCAACAGGACTGGTCATGCTTTCACTTAAGAGCGTTCGTAGACGATTTCACTAGTGGGTCACACTCCGGTGAATCCTAGTTGTACACCATCTCTCCACATGTCCCTCTTCCAAAACAGCAATGTTTTTTTCATTATGGAGACACTGGTTGAACAAAGTGGCCACTGACAGCGCATTGTGTGAACAATGCTGGTGTAATGGTGGATACTACTGATGAGGCATGTGAGTAGTATGGGTTTTCCCGTAACTCCGCCTTGATCTAATGGAAGGTGGGATTTATTACGGAATTTGTGAAACTGCTTTGCAGCATTCGTTTACAATTGTGTGACAGTCAATGAATATCCAGGAGAGTTTAAGAAGACGCGTTCAAGAAGAAGACGGATATTCAGTTTTTAAAAACAACGTGCATATGAGAGTTCTACTTTCCTACCCAATAGTCTGTAACCGTTTAGTTGGTGTTCTCTAATAAACAAATCCGCAGCGAAAGGCTTTCCTCCTTACGCTGGTAGTAACAGATCAGACTCACCCGCTTTTCAGGCTTCATTTTACACAAATTAGCTCGTAGCAGTTTGTTTGGAATCTTCACAGCGATTGGTTGAGTGCCAAGGAATAGGCGCTTCACTCTGTCCAGGTCTCCATCAAGCGGAGGGTTTTAACTTTGCATGGCAGAATGTCTGCCTGGCTGATAAAATCTTGTTATGAAGTGCACGATAGTAACGAACACAAGGAGCTTAAGAAAGAAGCAACTGAACCTATTAATAACATTAGCAAGGACAAGTAACGATTTAGCGCATTAAGAATGTGCCGCGAGTGAAAATAAATCGTAAATAATGTTGCTGGGGAAGGGACTGGCAAGTACTCAGAAAACAAGGCAGTAAATGTGTTTTATCTGACTGCTGTCCCCGCTGCGGTGCCTAGTGCCGGAAAAAAGACTAGTCGACAAGGGACACAACAGCTTTATTGCAACAAGCGATTGCGTGCGAGTGCACTTTTTGACACTGATCCAGGCCGTCTGATCGACTTTTGATGAACACCCATCAACATCGACCGTGCTTCTATGAAATGCCTGAACACTGATCATATTCGGTCGTGCTTCTGTGGCGTGGCTGAACACTCATCGGCTTTTGCTGAATTGATTGAGTGATTGACTGGCCTGGATGCTTACCGGTTTCCCTATTGAGATTTTGGTGGAGTTTCAGGGTCACAGTGGGTTCCGAGCATTCTAAAGTTATTTTCAGGAATCTGACCTTCCTAACATAGTGTTTCCTGAAAAAAACTTCAAGCATTATTCGGGGAGAAATAACATTTCTGTCTGATCACTTTGGTAACACTTCGCTAATTCGTGACGGTTGAGGTTCCAGGGTGGCCTGCCCGGAGCAGATGATAGCCATAAGTTTAGCCATGCTGTTCAACTATTCAAACAGCGAACAGAAGGGTGCCAGAAAATCAGCTGAAAGTCTTCTTTTAACTCCATAATTCCTCAAAGCGGCCCTTTTGTAGCAACTAATTACAATTACTTGATTGGCGACGAGATTAACTGGCGAATGAATAGAACGCAGCGCTAATTGTCTCTCAGCTGTGGGGTCCATTTCACGTGATTTAATGTCACTGACCTCCTCGAGTGTTGACCAGAGAACAGTGTTTCCTCTTTGGAATTTCTCGTATTCAACGCCCAACTACTTCACTTTCCGTGTCGTCAAACAGAAAATTCCGAGTTTTCCGCATCCTTTACTTCCCTCTGGTTAAAGTGTGATGCTTTATCACTTTAAGTTTAGTGTTTCTTATTTCACAAGTTATTTTGCCCGTTTCATACCCACAGTTGACCGTTCATCATTCCATACACATTTGGTTTCAGACTAGCAAAGAATTTAATAAAATCACTCTGTGGTCAATCACCGTCCGTAAAATAAGGAACCTCCTGAGTTTGCTTAATTATTTGATTTGAGATGCAGTGAATTCAACGTCATAATGACTTAGGACCAACTTTATCAAAGGTCGTAATGGACGACCTGAACAGACGGTCATTTGGAAGTGATCCAATGTTCAGCAACCTAAAGAATGAAAAGGTGGTTCGAAAGTCCTACCTGTGCTTATGACTAGGATGGACACCCTCGTCCCACTCTCAGAAATACCCAGTCGATTTAGGGTCATCAGTGAGACCCCGCGATTGTCTCATGAACTTCACTAATCGCATTCTTCAAGGCCTTATGCTGATGATTAATACGTGGGTGCCAAAGCTTTTGTACACACATACATATGCCGACTGTGCAAACCACAATAAGGATGACAGTATTCAGCAATCTGGGTTTGGTGGTTTCATAAATTGTCAGGTGGCCGGTGTTGGACAGCTGGCATTTCCAACACGAGTAAAATCGCCTGTTCGGTGTTATCAATAACCAGCTTTTTGGTCAGTTCCCCAGGTAAAAACGGTTATAACCGACTGCAAGCACCAGCTCCACAAACTTATTGACGGAAAAACCTACACAGCAAGACCGCAACCACTTGGTTGCGAACGATTGAGTGCAAAATTACAAGGGGCATCGTGGTATTCACAGCGCACTTTCGCGCTTGAAACAGGGCCGTCCGGTCGATATTGCGTGACTGATTGGCATCGCTTCTGGGTCACTCCTGAGCTTTCGAACATCACCAGTCGTGGCTAACTGGCCACTTGAAATTCCAGTCGATAGCTGGCTTTTATGGCCAACAGACTCCGCGGCCTTCATAAAACGATTTTGGCGGTCCTCGGTAAGTTTCGGGCGTTCTGGGGGTTACTTTCAAAAACGACCTCTGATTACCCAAAGTCTGGACCCCATGGAGCATATGAACACTCAGCTCATGAATAGCCATGCCACAGCGGACAGACTCTTTGGCTAGATCACGATCTTCGTGGTCCTGAAATTTCAAAACCAAATTCCATCGTATTATCGAGAGAAGGTCACATTTTGTCTGCGCTGCTGGTGTGCGCGGCCGTACGGTTTTACCAGGCAAGTATTGGGTGCAGAAAAATTCTCTCGATAAACCAAATGCTGTATTTCGAATATCATCATTCTGACCTGAGGAAAACGAACGGGAAAACCGGCAAATGAAACAACCAGGAATAGTACTTGGCTGACGGTCTCCATATATATATATATCACATTGCCATTAAAATTCCGTTTCCGAAGTTCTGCCAACCAAACATGTTGAGTCGTGTTCCCTGCGCAGGTGGGAAGCTAAGTATACCGTAGAAATTCAGAATGTACAAGGCAAAAAGCAGGCTGATTTAATTCTTAGAAGAGTGGCTCCTTCCCTTCGTGGAAGGAAGTTACATTAGACCACAAATGTTTCTAGAGAGGTGATCCCGCCCAGGAAGAGTTTGTCCTTAACGGTGATTACTGCAATCATGAAATAATACGCGCGAGACGAAAAGACCAGACAACGGTCATACCAAGAGATTAAAACGCATCAAGGTCAACGAATCGTCTCTTGTCATTGACGTATTTGTCTGGCTTTTCATGATTCGGCTTCGTCTTGTTCTATTTCCTGATTGACAGAACGTAATGCGGGGAGAATCACCAACCCCCCGGGTACAATTTTACAGAAAAATCCAATTCGCCACAATACGTCATAGTCCGCAATTTCGTCTGTCAGTTTCCCTTTACACAAAATTTCCTCCGCGGCATGGAATACACACCTCCTGTGGCGTTTGTTTTTCTTCTAAAAGGGCTCATATGATTAGTCGGAACCAGAAACTATATGAATATTCTACCAAAGATGTCGGATTGTGTATTCGAATCGATTCTGTTGTGGCACTGCAGGGTCAATGAACCTCCAGGGCTGTTCAGCCACCAGGCTATTGAAATCTGTAATGGCCTGAATGTGGGATATTGTTCAACCAAATTACTTTGGATTATGTCACACTTTGTCAGAGCATGCTCAATAAGCGATAAAAAGAGCCGGAAGCATTTCAAAAGTAGCAGAATCCATCCGCTAGTTTGCTGACTCCATTAAAGGAAGAACACCTCAGCCAAACGTGAGCGCATTCGATGATGGGTCGCCGAATGAAAGAAGAATGACTTGGTTGAACTGCTTGATCTTGGAGAATACCAACAAATTAGTGATATACTATCACAAGAGGGTTGTTTTCATGCGGAAGTTGACGATGGAATCCGTCAGCTTGATGGCAACAATCTTTTTCGGGTCCAAAGGCTGGTTGATGCAGGCGATGGGGGTATTGGGTTTTGTGAGGGGGAAGGGAAAGCCTCATTGCACGAAAAGACATCAGTTCCTTATCCACACAAATATGCACTTGTACTATAAGCTTAGAGTTTCTCCTAAGCGCTCACTTTTCACTCAGACGCCTCCCTTCGCATCCTTTCCGGTGATCTTAGTCCGGTCGTTCAGTTTCTCCTCATTTCTCCTGGATGGGTTCGTTATTGTGGGCTTTACGGCAAAGCCAAACTGGTTACCTGGTTTTCCACAATCAACATATGCCGGTCTATCCTGTGTGACTAACAAGATCAGCTGATCTGTCTTTCAAAGGGCATGTTCAGAGGCAACCTGGACCTGTTTCATCAGGAAGCCCTGTCAAGTGCCTAGGCTCGGAAAACTTTACCAACTTTGGGATTTTCTTTCGTTTACCCATTTTTCTCATGACAACGAGTCCTCTAGCTATTTTAGATACCCGACCGACTACTTCGGGTCGCTTTTAATTCATGCATATATCAAAGCTCGGAAATTTTCGTCAAAGCTCCTCAAGCAATTTCAGGGTCTCAGAAGCCATCCCGAAGACAAGACAATTGAGGAGAAAGCATAGCTGAAGCAGCGGCCAGTCACCTGAACAAAATATACGACTCTTCAAGGATGACAAATGCTTTCAGGTGCGACAGTGCTGCACCGAGCATCCTTCTTGAGTGAGTGTGGCTTGAACAAAGTCCTCTGCGAGTTCACTGCAGCCACATTCATTCGCCTCACAGAATCTAACCTTGTTCGCCCCATAGCCAACGAACAACTCAGGGTTGTCTGATGCGCTGACACTCATCGATCCCGTCAGTACATTGTTTCCGTGTTACTAATTTTTTAAAAGTAGTACACTCAGCCCGATTCCTCAAGTACCGACACATCAGGCGAACGTCTATGGGCACATCGGAGAACGTACTCGAAGTTGGATGTTGTCGACTACTTAAATCATTATATCGCTACGCGCAGTGATTACAACAACGAGATGATTTGATTTTCCTATCTGGACAGCTCCAGTGCTTTTGATCGCATCGGCAATGGGGTGCTGTTACATGCTTTCTAAAAGTGGAACCAAAGCAGGTCTCGTCTAGCTTGTTCAACTATGCCCCATGAATCGAGAGACACCATATCGCCACCAACCTACATAGGTTTCTTCCAAGGGGTAATCTTTCCTCGCTAGTGAGAAGCCGACCAGCGAGCCTCTAACCTGATGACGTAATACTCGTTCGTACGGACAACACAGCAAAGGGTCGCCTGAATTTACCGGTTGGGGCTAATGTACACACGAGTTCGTCACAAGAGTACACAAGGTTCTGAGGTGCCATATCGTACGATACTCTCTTATCCATATTCATTAACGCCCTTGTCAGGAAGGTCAGATCCCTGAAAATTACACCAGAATGCCCGGAACCTACTAAGACCGTAAAACTTCACCAAAGTCTCTATAGGGAAGCCAGCAAGCATTCAGGCCAGTCAATCAGTCAATCAGTCAGTCAATTCAGCAGCAGCCTGGATCGATGAAAAGTGAAATTCAAGTAGCGCGAGTTTCCTTGTAACTGTTCCACCTGCTTGTTCACAATAAAGCTGTTGCGTTCCTTGTTGGCGAGACTTTTTCTGGCACTAAGGCAGTGGAGCGGGGACAGCACCCCTTTTTTACCCGCTATCGGAGTTCGCATTCTGAGAGCCCCACGGTGGAATGTTCGGAGGTGGCCATATTGAGTATTCTCAGCTAGATACCACGTACTGCGTCCACAGTGCGAAGACTATCAAGATACACTCTCAAAACGCAAACTGACGCACGTACCCTACGAGTCCATTTTGAAGTTTGTGACATTATACTTCCTCCCACATTCGGTATAGTGTTAGCTGGTGGTAATCCTCGGTCCGTGTTCGTTGATGCAGCGGGATATCATCACCGACTGTCCACCTCAACTTTGTGATGACCATAACTTCTATGAATAAGGCCATTTCCACTTGTAGCAGTGAATTCAGGCACATCCCCAGCTTTATTCCAACTCAAGGCTTCTGTAAATCCTCCACTGTCTGACACCTGGTTCATACCATTTTTTTACTCAATATCCTCTGGTACCAGCTTCCAGGTGGATATACTATGCACATATCAGTTAGTTTCCATATGTTCATTCCTTTTTCAAGGCGCAATACTCTTTTTTAAATCCGCCGTGATTTTTTATCTTCAAAAATGTTCCGTAAGATGAACATAGCTTTTGAAGACAGTATCGCGGATGGCGTGAACTGAGGCAGTCGCATTAAGTGCCACACACTAGCAAGTATCTTGTGTTAGATCCCACAGCTGAATGGATAAAACTGAGCAAAATGTGAAGGACAATTCCGGTTTTTTAACTGGACTGTCACAGTTACTGAAATGAACGCTACTTGACAGGTTGACAGCACCAACAAGTCATTCGTAGGAAATTTTCTTTTGTTACAGCAACAAAATGAGAGGCAAACTGTCAAATAACTGTAGCAAACTTATCCGGTGTAGGGTTCAGTATACTAAAGTAGGCGCTATTAAATCAAAAGCAGGTACACTGAACTGGATTACAACAACCAAATCAACCGGATCCTAAGCTGCACGTTCTGCAGACGAACTACTTTGGCTTGTCTTCTTCGATGGGATCATCGTGAATTCAACGGTAAACTATTTGAACATCGTAAATTACTTCTTTGGAGGGGAAAACTTCAGATTTCGGATGAAGCGGATGCTTCTGCTTTGTCCAGTGTAATGCATAATTTAACAAAACCCCTTACAAAATCATCAACTTATAGCTGGCTCAGGGGAAGAGAAATTTTACAAGATCAGTGAAGCTTCCATCTGAGTAGTCGTCAGTCGAGGAGTCAGTCAATGCGTGATCACGTGATCTGGTTTCTGTGACTGAAAGATGAGCGGTACCATATCCTCTCTTAGTGCTAGCTAATCACACTACTCTTAAGTCTCTCTTGACTGAACGGTTAATCATTCACACTACTAGCCAGGAGGTCGCGGGTTCGAAACTCCCAACTGGAGTTTCTTGAGATGCGCACTGCTGATGGTTCCCAATAAAGATGAAACGACTGCACAGTGCCTCTCGGCTTTTCAGCAAAGATTGGCTGCATTGGCGCGAAGAAATCTCAACTGAAAATTAAACGAAAACCTTCCGTTCATCTGCTGAAAATCCTGAAGTTACCAGCGTCCTCGTTCGCTGATTTCACTAAACTAGTTTTTTTTAGTTCACTTCAATTAAAAATTCGACATTGTAATTCAGGAGTCACTATCATCTCACCCAATTTCGCTTCAGTTTTATGGACTAGGTTCATGCTGTGTTGATTTTTATATTTTTCCATGGGACAGTTTGGAAAAGCTTTTTCCCGGATAAATCACATTGTGCTGCATTCGACAAATATCGAGTGTAGCTTCGTAATCCCGTAATTTTAAGAATATGGGCAGATTGAATTGAACATCACGAAACGGCAGAAGTTAGCATACTCTGACTTGGTTGTGACCACCTTCCAATAATCAATATTTTTTGACCAAACTGTTGTAAAAACTCCTATTCAACTGTGGTGGTAGATTTCGCATTCACTAAACACCCTAGGCGTACCAAAAATGTAGTCTTTTTAAATTGGGGTTAGCTCTGACGAAATCCCCGACGGCCGAACCAAAGTAGGCTCCTCTTAAGAGGTAGTCAATAAAGATGGTGGTCTTTTCGGTGTGTAAGCATGAGCGCTGCTATCCTACATCAGTTCCTGGTGCTATGCCGTAGCACACTATTCAGCGACACCACTGCCAACGCGCTTGTACTTGAAGGGACATTCAACCAAAATTACTGTTTTGCGCGAGACATTTGGATCGTTGACAACAGATTTACTATTCGCTACAGCAATTTCTAGAACAGGAATGCAGGGAACATCTGTCTCAATCGTAATCGATCGAACTGTTGCCTCAGGCTGTCCTACCCGTCAGTAAACAAAAAAAATTTGTGGTGACATTAGAGAATAATTAAGCAGTAAGATTCAGCACCACACTTCGACAAATATCAATGAAATTCCTTTCCACAATGTCAAACAACGCAATATGCCAAAACCACTTTCCCGTGTTCATGTGTTTTGTGTTTTACCCACACATTTACACGAAACAACAATCTGTGGTGTTTATCACATCTTCAAGATGAACTGCATTTGTTCTTTCTAAACATGAAGAACTGGGTTGCTTGCAAAAAATTTCTGGCTTTTATGTTATCCTCGTGGGCACTTGAGATAAGTTTGCTAACCGCTTATTGGGAGTTTCAAAAGCGTTAGGCATCACTGAAAAGACGCAGAATATTCGTTTTTCTTGACAATGTTCAGTGAAAGTTGGTTGCCCATCCACGGTGTCGAATGGCTAGCCCAGGAATGTTTTCCAAATTCAAGTCATGGACAGTTAATTCGAAATTCGCTCATCGATGATCGTGCCTGCCGGTTTTTTTGTTTGTGCATGATATTCTAGCTGATGATTTGAAGGTTAAACAGTGCGGCAGTTCACACTTCCTTCATTTTTGACCAGAACACAACTGATGATGGTGTTGGAGCGCATGAACAATCAGTGTGTTTGTGTCAGGTGACTGACAAGTCATGCTACCTAAGTGGGTTTATCAAAACGCGTCGCGTGTGCGCCAGCTCACGTGAACTGTTAATGACAGTGTTAACGTTTCTGTCGACAGCATATCGCTGAACAGATCCTTTCCATATTTTCAATTCAACTAGCTCCGTTCCGTCCATGTTCTTTTGCAGTTTCAATCCCCTTGATGGCTGTGCGATTCCCGTGCAGATCAACCCATTTGAACAGTCCGGTCTCAATCACCTTAGCAGTTTCACCTCATCACCCGCCGCGGCAAGTGGATTGAAGCTGATTTCTAACAAGTATCCCGAACAAGACACTGCAACGCTCTCCCTGGCGGCCGCTTTGGTCTCGGCTGCTAAATCTTCAACTGATGCGCTTCCTGTGCAGACCTTCCCAGCACTGTCAGGACTCGCGCAGCAGCAACAAATCACAGGAGGAATGAGGTAGGTCGATTTCACCGAAGAAGTCTTGAATCAGCAGTGAGATAACTGTTATGACCTAGCTGGCACACGTTTGCACTCTTGTACATTCTGATATTTACCATTGAGTCCGAGTGTTTGACAAGCATCTCATTAGGTTTGAAAAAAGTCATTCCTGTGGCGTAGATCTTTAAAAATATATTCAGGTAGTTTGGAAATTTTGTACTGAGCTTCCATAAGTCGTTTGCCTGCTCTTGTTATATTTTTATTCCAATGCATCAGTTTCTACCGATATTTTACAGAACTCCCGGTGTGGACGCCATATCTTTGAAACACAGTAACTCAGTACCATGGTTGTATCGTGGTTCTGTGTGTGCTGGTACACTACCAGGGCGCTCAGACCTATGTAGGAAGACGATTAGGGTCCTCAAGCAAAACCTTTAGCTCAAAGGACTGACCGCAAAGTAGCGGTTTTTGGCGGGAACTACAGGTGCATTACTACTTTTAAAGAACACATGTTTCAACCGCCAACCTGTAGAGCCAGAGGACATTGTTGGTCAGACCTTCAACCATTGCCGAATCTGGTACGAGCGACTCTGTCAGTATTGCAAGGACACCACCCAGTATGGCTCAGTGGGTCAAGGAGGCACACAAACCGTCACCGCGCGGTGAGGTCCAGTCTGTTTGTGATAAAAACTTCCCTCCAGACAAATGCTTTTAAGGGATTTTCAGTTGTTTTCCCGATAGCGGTGTTCCCTCGTGGGGAGGCCAGCGATAATGGCTGTATCCTACGTTTTTTTCCGCTGAGGTATCCGGATGAGGTAAAACCTCCTATGCCCTCGGGAAGTAATGGTGCACACGCTGTACATACAACATCCATACGGCGCAACGTCATTATCCCTCACTATGCTCGTCAGCTCCGAGCACCTGAGCTTCCGTTTCGTCAGACTTGAATAAGAACAACTAAACACCGTGAGTTGCAACATAAAAGTATCGTATACGACAATGGGGACAATTTTGATTTCCGAGAACTCAAGATATATTGACTTACTCAGTGGAAGCTTCATCCGGTCAGTGAAGCCAATCTATGCTGAACAGCCGAGAAGCAACGTACAGCTGGTTCATCCTCGTTGGGAATCATCAGTACTACGCATCTCCAGTGAGTTTTGAACCCGCGATCTCTCGGCTACTGTTTTGAACATTTAACAGTTCGGTCATCTGCATCCTAAGTCTGCATCACTTTGATAGAATCTCGTTACGGTGCATTCAGGTGTGGTAACCCCGACAAAAAGGTGGTCAAGTAACACTCGATATGCCTAAAAGGCCACCAAACAACCTGGTACTCGGTAATAACGGCCTAATTGGAGGTTCCCATCTGCCCCATCAGATGTCAGTGAAAATCTTCACAGCCTTCGCATAATACTGACCATCTGAAGATAGTCCACCACTTTAGCAGATTGGACCTCCGCAGCAACATCTTCTGGGTGCGAATATGTAAGCCTTCCAGTATCTCTCATCAACTCTTAGTTTAAACTTCATTAAAGTTTTCACAAGTGCCCACACGCCCACACCGTTACGGGGACGCAGCTGTTGTAACCCGCTACCAGTGGATGGAAGCATGCCTTCGAATATGGAGTTATTATCTGACTAACACCAACGAACCGGTTACAAGCTACCAGACACGAAAGTAAAACTATCCTTTGTACGGAGTTTTTGAAAAGTCAACATATTCAAGCGTCCTCTTGAGTTTTCCTGCACTTTATGTTAATCCTAAACAAAAATGCACAATCACTGAGAAGCGGTTCAATATTTTCCTAATCAACCTTCCATCAGATGAATGGGCGGCACTTTGACACCTGGCCAGGTACTACTCGCATTTTTCATCAGTAGTATACACCATCACACCAGGAAAACAGCGTGAGATATCTTACGTCTACTTCTGCCCATGCACGTTCGCCAGTGAAGTCTGCATAGCATCAGTGTAAGCAGATGAATTCCAGGAAATCAATGATATGGGTGCATGAAGCCGTCTTTAAAATGATTGGAACAAAATGAAAAAAAAACGAACAGTGGGTTGGACATTGCAGTCAGAGGGAAGCATCTGAAGGCAGAATGTTTGATACCCAAGATTATGGTCCCATCGCTTTAGCTAGAAAAATTGCTCATAGTTCTACTTCAGAACCGCTGAACTCCTCAGAATGAATACCACTCACTCTCCCTCTGCCTAACTGTTATCGGTTTTCACTTCACACTGTTCAGAGAGCATTCATTGGCTTGCGTTAGTTTTTCTACTGAATCACCCAGCCCAAATAACTTTATGATGTCTACGTGCAAGTTAAGCAGGTTGCGGTCAAATTCCGGTCATCAATCTGTCTGGGTAACACAAACCGGAAATGACCCGATGGGCCCGTTGAGTGACACTGGAAGGGGGGAATTATTTGAGGGAAGTAAAAAAAGGCGGGAACGAAAATCGATCTTTATTGAAACACACTCATTTGAAAAACACTTTGGTGTTAATGGTATACTCGGTTGAATCACAGATGAATCCCTCGTTTGGGACGGACACTCTTCAGGTGAATATGCTGCACAAAGGCCGTCCGATGTTCCAGTCGACAGGATACTGGAGATATCCAGGGATATGGTTTTGGACAAAACACGTTGGTCTCTTTCACAGTTCACTGCGCACAGTTTGGTATTCAAATAGAGCGTACGGAAACACGAAATCTACGGCTATCGGATAAGTCCCAGGAAAGACAATGGGCTGTGGAAGAGTTTTCAGCTATCTCATTAGTGGTACATTCTGTAAAGAAAAAGTCGATTCCATTCTACTTCAAAACATCTGAACTAAGTGTGGAGGGTATGAGTGAAGAAACAATAAAGGTCGCATAAAGATGGCAAATTTAAATGAAATGGCAAGGTCACATATCAATCGTTGGCTGTTTGAACGTTGTCGGAGGACGGAAGCCGCTGGAGGATCTTGAAGGATACACGTGACAACTAATCGAAATGCAGCACAATTTAATCGTAAGCAATTTAAAACAATAAAACGTTTTGCTTGCAGATTTACTGAGACAGGCGCCAGATCTCTAGTGCTCGATCGCTGGTAGTCACCAATAAATGAGGAGCTGTCTTCCTGATTCTCTCTTCCAGCGCTTTCCATCTCCGATATGCTTTTAAGCCAGAACTACCTAGCAGTGATAACACAGTCCTTTCAAAAGACACTCAGTTATATCAAGCTGGTGGTCAAATGGTTCGTTGAGCTTGGCAACGCTTTTGCAAACGTCTGGCCATCAATCGAGTTGAAATATGCAGCGCGTTGTTGTGAAGCCTCTGTGGCTGGGAGAAATTCCCTCACAGTGGAGTCCATTTGGAGATCCTGTGATCCTTTGTTGTCTAGAAAGTTGGAAAAGCTCTTTTGCAATCCACTGTACTCATTTCTCTAGCTAGCTCGGCGCTGACGGGAACAAAAGGGAAGTCAAGCTAAGCTTTGGTGAATTTCCCAGATTAACATGCCAGAAGTGGAAAGCTAGGCTCAATTCGATTCCCGCGAAAGACCATTATTCCGGGTACTGTATGATCGTCACTTGTCAGAGGTCATTCGATATATACGATGTGTTGCTTACTGAGGTCACAAAATGATGTCAAACAAGAAAGGACAATCACACAGTTCAAAAACCATGCAGAATATTTTGAAAACATTGCCAATTTAAGTTGTGTGCCATTTCTGAGTGTTAGTTCAAACAAAAGCTTCCGTAGCAAGTTTGGAAACTTGGTGCTGCCGACAGGAATTATCGCTAAAATATCTCTTTACAGTGCAAGAACGGTTCGCTGAAATCCTTTAATTCATCGTTTACCTCTCAGAAACCAGTTGTTCAACAAATTGCAACTAACCGTTTCCAAACTGAGAGTGAACCCATAACACAAACTTTTGGCTAGGAGTAGGTGAATATCAGTACTGTTATCAATCATTAGTGATTGAATACCATTACTTCTTAGGACATGCTTGCGTGTGACTGAGTCAGCTGACGCTGTGACTTCGCGGTGGTAAGAGTACACGGAACTCACACAGAAAGTTCTCAACCCTTCAGACAGTTGGAAACAATCTGGTGGGCCACACAATGCCTAGCAGTCTTCCGCAAGTGCAAAAGGTTGAAGAAGGCCAAAAATAGCGTCCAGCACAACTTTTGGCCAGACTTGCCCATTAGACAAGTACAGCTTCCTGCTTTGTTCCCATCCCGAAGTGTCCAGCTCTTAATAAAAGGGGCTATATCCTGTAGGTGTCCGGGTCATCATTTAATAGTGTAGACATAAATCAGGCCTCTATGGGTTTGCTTATGCTACCCATATCACTCGGAGCGTCGTCATCCTCATGTTAAGCACCAGACAGTCATGGAAGCGGATGGACCACGAACCTTCTACCCTTACACTCTGCACACTGTCGTGGAGACACTGAGAAACGTTCACATATACTAAGTAGCGTGACTGGAAACGTGAGGTCGTCAGCTATCACATTTGCTCCACCCATTAAAAGTGGCCACTCTTAGCTGGTCGTTTAAGACGCACTTGAGTAGTAATCAACCCACCCCACCCCCGGAGTATATCAGCCCCGTCTCCAGAAAAAGCCATTTTCGGTCGATCTTTTGAAGTGGTTCCTCCAAGTGAGAACGACTGCATCACTATGAAAACTCTTATGGCCAGGGCGAAACCACCTGTCTCGCAAGGTCATTCTTGCATATCAATGTACAGGGTAGGAGTGTTTCCAAGATAGTCAGTATATGACAAATCGAGGTAAGACCCTTCAGTCGCTAGTTGACATACATGTCCTGATTATGCAGCCAGTGGTGCTTCCACATCAAATCTATCGTCTTCATTGTGCACATGTCCCAGCTCCCCATTTTCCAGAAAAGTGACGACATTTCGGAGCTTTTACAGTGACCATACCCTCACCTGTAATGCGAAGTTGTCACCTTCTTCTTCCCTTCGTTACCATGAAGTAAAAGGCTAAAATACCTGGAATAGAGGCAAGCGTTTCTGGCCAATCGGAAGAAAATACTGGTCATGTCAAAATCTCATCTACAAATTTTTCTCCAATTTCCATGTCCTTCCTACGATTGGCATCCTCTGACCGAATTAACCTGGAAGGTACAAATTCTCGGGGTTTCTTTTAAAAAATAGTTATACAGAATGCTCATCAACGCTATTGTAGATGTTTTCCATTCTCTAAAGAAATGAAAAATCTTCAACATACACGTTTCCTAATTGTCGCCAGACGCCACTAGTTTTTCGCATGCAGACAGAATTTAGATGCCAGCGTCCATCCGTAAAAGTTGCCCAAGGCTGTAGAACCTTCGCCCGAATGAAAAACATCGTTTGAATGTCAGGATGAGGGTTGATTGTTCTTATGTTTTTTGGAGCAACTGAAAATGTTTGCCACGCAAATACAGACACTCCGGCCTATGCGTGCTTGTTGTTTAACGGAAAAAATTAAAATGCATCCGACCTTTTTCCACTCAAATGAAATAAAATATCAGACAATCTAAAACACGAAATGGATTGCATTTCCAAACTGGGCTATATCCTGCCTCTAGGATTAAATACATTGCATTATCAGATGGGTGGTAAGTTTAGCCGTAATTCTGTTTGATCTGAAGAAAAACCACTTGTATCGATCATTTTCGTAACGTGTTTATCAATATTTCGTTTTCATCCTCGTATCCCACACAGACAGATTTGGCTAACTCTTCACTTCTTTCTTTCTGGTATCAGTCCACAGTGTTTAACAGCCGCAAACTACGACCCAAGCCTAGTGACATTCTGCTCCATGTTCCCACTAGAAGCCTTTGGTCTGTCAGACCCTCTGGGACGAGCGACCCCCATGCCGCTGTTTGCCCATTCTGACCCATACATCCAGCAGTTGGGTCAGGCGGTGGCCAATCGACCGGATATGTTACCATCGTCCATGACTTTTGCCAACGGCCTAGGGGATCACACGACAACAACCGCAACAACAGCAACGTGCACAACATCTGCGTTGGCTTCTTTCAACCAAACTCTGACAGGCCTACCACCGTCCTCTGTCTTGGGCACTCAGGCAGCTCTGGTCAAGGTGGACGGTTTGCAGCCGAATGCAGATGAGTCGGTCCTGTGGCGATTATTTTCCACGTTTACCGGCGTCCTATCAATACAGATTGATCGGGTAGGTGTCTACTCCGCCGATCCGTCGTCGTTAGTGGATCAGGAATCGTCACGAACAGCCTACGTACTAATGGCCCAGGCAGATCAAGCCAGACTGGCGGCACAGTATCTGAATGGGTGAGTATATGGGAGATCAGCCAACAGTCTATTGAAGGCAGTCTGTTTGTGAAGTCGGATAATGGATGTACGTTACACAGCGAACTCAACCACAATTGTGTATTACCCTAAGAAAGATCAATCAAAACCAGGCACATTACTGTGTCGCCAAGTTATCTAACTAAAATCAACCGTGTTTGAGAATTTGAGGAGACTTGTGGTTAGCTCTCAGCGATGCATAATTTCATTGGAATTTAAAACTGCAGCTTCAAAGCCCCAGTTGAACGGTTGAAGCTACCGCTTTAGAAAATACCTCGGTGATTCGTCGTTTGGAGTGCTGCTCGACTTGGTACTCCCACACATTCTGAACAGTAACTGGGATTGAAATTCCGCTTGAACTATTTCGGCATTTCCACTGAACACTGTTCATTGGTGATAGTATTATTACGAATGCGAGGACCTGTACATCTCATACCTGCCTGCCAGATTTTGGGTAACAATTAAAGAAATGAAAGTTTGATGTTGCTTATGGTGATCACGATTGGTGCCACACCATATACTACTTGAAAGCAACAAAAGTAGTCCTGCGATTAGGCATCACCTTGTCTCAGTGAATATGTCGAATGTCCTTCTACTTAAACAGGCAAAGAGTAGTTTCGTCCGCTGGATCCGATAATGTGGTCATTCAAGATTCGTTCCACATTAAAATGTGTAGCTATAACATTGGGACAGTAGAAACCTACGAATTTACGCATGGAGGAAGCGCTTGCCGTAATTTTTAAACACTTTACTAAGGTATATCAACTGACACCCACGTGCCAGCAATATATTTAAGGTGGGATGTCGTCAAATCGGAGCCGGAGATATCAAAGACACGCAGACTTCTGATATCATCAACAGCCAGTTTATGTTATATCGCATGAGTAGGTCTGACTCGTTAACATGTATCCCTACCGAATGACACCCTGTGGAGTATTGTCACGTGACTGGTGTACGCCTAGGACCCCAAAGCTGGGTTGTTGGCTACTGAGCATCAAGATCGCATTGATATCAATCAGTGTATCACTTCGAAATTCCGAGCTAAACTCGGCTCGGATGTTCCAAGGATTTTACAATCAGTTCAACGTTGGATTAAAATAGCTCATTCTGCTACGCTGTGTCTCGGTTTTAAACTTTCCATCTATTATGACTTCCACTAAAAGCATGGCAAAGTAATTTGCTAGAGTTCTTTTTATTGTGGGGGTGGGGTGGGGGGAGCATAGATATCCAAATGAGAACGAATATGCATTCATTTTCCACCTTCTGATGGTTCCAGTCCTGGCTTTATTTTTAGTATAATCTCTCAGCGTTCTCACTTGAAATTCACCAATTTTGGAGGGTTAGTGAACAAGCCAGTGGTCTGTGAATTAATTCGCGATTCCCATGAGAAAATTTAGCCCATAAACAGGTGGTATTAGGCACAAACTTACTGAACTGCATCACAATAGTGAAAAAAGTACACCAGTTTATCCTAGCTTTTTGTAGCAATGATAATAACTAGAAATTGTTTAGCGGGTACAGGCGAGATGAAACTACTTCGGCGAATTCAGCTCAGTGCACACTCTACACTGTCAGAAGTAAACAGTAATGGAGATTTCGTGCTGTAAGCGAAGCCAGTCCAAGGCGAAAAACCGAGAATCTCTGTATAGCTGTTTCATCCATACGAAGATTCATCATTAGTATGCAAATCAATAAACCCCATGGAGTGGTTCGTGGTCGAACAGTTAAGTGTTCAAACTCCTAACCATGAGGTCATGGGTTCGAATTTCATGAGATCTGCACAACTAATGATTGCCAATAAGGATGAAACAGTGATTCTCGGCTTTTCAGCATTTCTCCATTAAAACTGCCAACTGTATCAGGTCAGCCACGTGTACGTGATTGTGAATCTATCAACCTCGAATTTGATGCTTTTCAGCATAACGGGACGTCACAGTAACAAGACGAACCCACAACATCAAGTCTGGTTTTGAGCACTACTCAGGCACTTCAAACAAGAGAGATAGCACGCTACACACCATGACCTTTAAAAGAGTCACGGATTATGGTCGATAAAGTGAAAATCAAAACAGGCACTCCCACATTTCAGTCATTAAGTACACCCTAAGAACAGATAACCATACTGATCGTTGCCTGCGTAAGATTTGAACGGAATGACAACTGCTCATTTTGACATGTCCAGCATCTTACCACTGAAAGACGTTATCGATTTTTACCGATTTTTTGGTTACGCCAGTTTTTAAAGCAAACCACGTGACCATATGAGCTTGTTTCTTTTGACTGTTGTCTCAGTAAATGGTTATATTGATTTTTATTGCAGCTGCACTCTACAAAACCGTACCATTCAAGTAACCTGGGCTCCTCTCAATGCTCCAGCATTCCCGGTTGCCACTACAGTTTTGCACAGAAAGAACCTATTGCAAACAAGCCCCGCAATTGCCCTGGATCAGGTGGGACTTGCAGAAAAGCTAAGGCCGTAAACAAGACCATACTGAGTATACGAACTATCTGCAAACACAGAGCAATTGGTTCACATGACCGACCCCCTCAAAACCGACCACTCTCGTCTGCTCGAATAATTCTTTAAAAACCAAGCCATGTGATCACACCTGACAGGAAAGGATATGCAATGGACCGTTTGTATTCTTATACCCTACTTGACTCCTCCCCATAACCAGTTTTTGTCTTCAATCCTTTTATTGTGTACATAGTAATCTTTTTGTCCAACCAATCAGGGGATTAAATCTTGGGACCTCCAGTTCCAAACAGAGCTCACGCTGTTTTTTATTTCATTGTCTAAAGTTTTAAGGACGAAGAATGGTTGGGACAGTGAACGAACACACTTGTTGTGACGGAGCCACAGAGTATGGTCCTACTTAATGAAATGACAATGAAAATCATAATGAAATATACTCATTTGTAAACCAATTTGGTGCTGATGGGGAGCTCACCTTGAACCCAGCTGAATCTCTCATTTATGATGGTCTGCTTCAACCGAATGTGCTGCATCAGGCCGCCTCATGTTTCAGTTGGTATGATATTCGCGATATCGCGATACATGTATAGGCGTAATACACTACTCTTAAGGCTGCTGAAAACTCTTCGACAACCCACGACCGCTTTCACCCTTCTTGGGGCTCATCAGGTAGGCGCAGTTCCCGAGTTTCCGCCAACCGTATGTTCTACTTCAACCCAAACTGGACATATTTCGACAGTTACTCTCAGCTGAATACGAAATTGGTTTCGATGGGAGACTCAACTAAATCCACATGGGCTTTGGTAATCAGAAGACCAGCAGTGAAGTCATCAACCAGCCATTCCAAAGGTGCTTTTGCTCTTCCTGTCATGCAAGAACCCTCCAAACAAAGGCGGAGGAATTTCTTGTAATCCATTTAATCTTTTTTCGTTAGCTTTTTGGTCGCCGCTTGTCATTCTATGCGATTTTGTTCAATATTTCGGTAGAAAAACGGGGATGGTTACGCGCAGCCGGTGATTTAGCTGCCCTGTTTCGTGGTGCCGACAGCCCGTGGTTCACAACCAGACACCAGCTTTTCACAAGATTTTCTTCGAAATGGTCCGCTTCGGTCCACATACCTTAAGCAATAGTTGACAGTGCACTGGGGACATCTTTGCCCCGCCTGGAGAGTTCACGGCCCCAATAGACCATAACAGGGATACAAGCCTTTGCAATTCACCTTGTCAACTCCATCGTGTAGTGCTCAAGCTGCAATGAACACGTTTGAGGATAGGACTCATAGAGGGTGATTATATGGGCTTATGAGCTTATGACATTATTAGGAGAACCAGCTCCGGACGTAACTGAACCACACAACTGCCGATAGAATAACCGTTTTCGTTGGGACCGATTTAACTGGTTGTTCTTCAATTGTCCTTGACAGATGAGTTCTATTTTTTAGTATCGTTTTTTGGCCCGCCTAGAACTTTTCACATGAGCATTGTAAGCAGCCCGTTTTCGGCCGCACATGACACGCCTGTACGCGTCACTGTTCAATAGATCAGCTGATTCGCACGTTCATTGGCTTTCTGGTTTAGCTAAGCGCGTCAGGCTTTC
>SJOL01008888.1:136694-148243 GCA_004794785.1 Opisthorchis felineus | reverse complement strand
TTCTACGGAACAAGTCGCCATATGTTCCAACCCCCAACCTGGAGGACCAGGAGACTGTGTTCGTCAGACCTCTAACCATTGACCAACCTGGTATGAGAGACTCTGTGAGTGTCGCGGGGACACCTCCCAGTATAGCTCAATGGGTCGCTGAGGTGCGCAAACCGTCACACCACGGTAAGGTCCAGTCTCTTCGTGACGGGATGAAAATACAGAAATAAAAAATTTTGAAGTGAAAGAGAACATCTGGATCTGACTGTCATCATACTTCATTCAATTTAGTCAATTCAGTTTATCAGCTACAAACTATGTACCATACGCACGTTGGATCACCCGAAAACGGGAGAGTGTGGGACATACAGCCAAGCCTTGGAGGATATGGCATGTCGAGTTAGTTCGAAAACTGGGTAGCTACGCATTGAAGGCGATAACTTTGATGCAGGAGCGCCACTGACTGCGCGATTGGGCCATTGCTGCCAAATTCAGTAACCAGTGGTGAGTTGAGTCCCGGGGTCCCCATCTAGGGAAGCGGGAGTTGCCGACCCGACTAAGTTTACCGGTTAGTGTTTTCGTACTTCGTTGCCAGGTCATACACTGTCCACCTCTCGGCCACTTCTACTCACCACAGGGCTGGCCAAAAAGAGTTCTGTGAGGCAGACGGTCTTCTGACATGCGGAGTACATGTCCTAACCAGCGTAACCTATGAAGCGTGAGTAATTCACCTATCGCGCGAGAGTTTCTTCTTCCAAAGACCATTTAGCGTACAGCAGCACTACTAATCCGATGTTCCCACCAGACCTGATCAATGCTTCGGAGAGACTGATGGTCAAACACCGACAACTTCCGTATGTTCTCTGCGCGTAGAGGCCACGTTTCTTATTCCTAAAGCAGTATGGATCGCACCACCGCAGTGTTAACTCTGCCCTTGACAGACAAACTGACGTCACGTCGGCGCCATAGGTGTCCGATGTTGGCAAAAGCTGCCCAGAACTTTCCGATTCGAGAAATAACCTCTTCTCCAGCCAATCCACCGGAATTTATACAGCTGCCCAGGTAACCAAACCTATCTACCACGTCGATTGGCTGGTCTGCAAGCATGAGGTGTGTGGTTGATCCTACCCAGTCTCGTACAAGCACTTTACACTTTGCAGGTGCGAAGCGCATGCCAAACCGTGCGGCAGAATTATTAAGTTATTTAAAATCATCTGCATTTGGGAAGGATATGAACCAAGGAGAGCATATCGTCTGCATACTCAATGTCTGTGAGTGAACGTCCGAGGAGCATTTCGACTCCCGAGGTTTCAGAGGCAGGCAGAGAAATTTCAAGCAGCACATCAGTAACAAGGTAGAAGAGGAAAGGTGAGAGGACAGCTTTGTCATACATAAATGAACTCGGGCGAAAGCTCTCGTATACTCGTACGCGTCCACAGGAGTTCGCATACAGTGCCCTCATAAGGAATATCAATTTGGAAGGGACACCTTTGATCGCCAGACACTGCCAAAGTTGCTGACGATCGACAGAATCAAAAGCAGCTCTCAAATCAAGAAAAACAACCAACGTGGGACGTTTGAAGGAGTGCCGTTGTTCAACAATTTGTCTCAAGGTAAAGGTATGGTCGATGCATCCTCGACCAGGGCGAAACCCAGCTTGATTCTCACGAATCTGCCTCTCACGATAATTCATCAACCTGCGCAAAATAATGCCAGAGAGCACTTTAGGTGCGACGGATACCAGGCTGATACCACGATGGTTTTCACATGACATTCTTGCTCCCTTTTTGAAAACTGGGATGACGGTCGAGGAGCTTCATTCGACTGGTATTCTGTTTTCGTTCCAAATCTTCTGCAGTATGGTTGTCAGACTGTTCATCAGGACCTCGCCAGCTTCTTTGAAGAGAGTGGGGTGCAGACCATCCGGGCCAGGTGCCTTGTCGCGCTTGGGGGTTGGTACCTCACGCTGGATTTCGGTTGCTGATGGAGGGTTGGTGTCAATAGTTCACCCGCTGGGTTCTTCCAGCGGTTGTGTTGGAAGAGACCAGCTGAACTGTCCTTTGAAGTGCTCAGCCCACCACTCAAGATGACGACTGAGGGAGTGAATTTCCGTCCCTTGTTTTTGGCATATTGTTTCACTGACATCTGCCCTCTATTGACCGGTTGATCGGATCAGTTGAAACAGGGCACGGCTGCTGCCTGTAGCGAAAGCTTTCTTCATCTCCTGGGCCTTCGAAATCCACCGGCGTTCTGTCATTCTTCAAGCTCCTGATTACCCGGTGCTTGAGGGATCTGCGTGCGCCGCTAGTTGCTGGTTTGACTTTTCTGGCACAAAAAAGATCTGCTGGTCTCGACGATACGCAGTGTTCATTTGGTCGAGTCAGATGGCCTGGATAAACAGTTCTGAAAGGTGAAAGCATTGTTCCTTCAACTCGCCTCCATTCAATCTTCAAGCAATCTTCGTCGCCCACATGACTGTGCATTTCCAGTAGCTTTCTAGCCAGATTAGCTCGATACTCCCCATTATCCGTACGCTCAGCATCGACTCCAAATCTATCACCCAACTGCGATTCTTCAGGACTTAATCGTCCAATTTTGGAATTCATATAACGCGCCAGGATTACTATATCCGTCCTTCTTGCCGACCGAAGCACTCGTGACAGATTTTGATAAAACTCGTCCTTCTCAGACTCAAAAGTGCAGTCTGTTGGGGCGTATGCTGGTGTGACAAACACCGTTTACCGTATCGACCTGCGTTAATCTTAATCAAGCCAGACAACCGCACAACGCAAAGGCGACTGCTTACTTGGATCCAGCCCAGTAAGGTGCCTTCAGCCTTGGGGCTGAGTGCAACTCTCACACCGTAGATACCACGAGCCATTCCGTCAAAATCACCAGATAGCCGAGTGAAATGTGGAACATCTGAGCTCGTCCTAGGTGGCTTGAGGAGCACGACCGAAATGGGGGCTTGTATGAATGTTTCGGAGACACAACATTCATCGACAGATAGGGGAAGCAAGGTTTCAGCAAGGAATGCCTGTTGCCCAATTTGACACAGAGTACGGACATTACAGGCTGCAACGTAGATCATATCTTTTGAGGTTAGTGGCTGATTATTTCGGTTCATTTTTCTGGGATAAGGTTTAGAAAAGGAATAGTGGCTAGAAGATTGGCAGACGGGTTGATCGCACTGAATTGTACGATGGGAGGGAGGGAGTGTGAGAGGCCGGTGAGCGAAGAGCTGCAAGGGCAAATGATACTTCCCGGTTGTCCAGGCCGAAGAAGGTGGTTTAGATGAGGTATCCCACCTTGAGCCTTTGACTCAAAAGCCTGGCCCACAAGGCAGTGGAAGAATGCAGGGTTTTGTTCGGGAACCCCGCCCCTAGCCTCTGACTCAAGAGTCCGAACTGTGAGACAGCGTTTGTTAGGGTTTTCTTCTGGAATCCTTCCTGGAGCCAACGACTCAATAGCCTGACCTACTTTGCTGCAGGGGGCCGGCCTGGTCCGAGGGCGCAGGGAATAAGGCATTAGTTTCACTCCTAGAGCGGCTGCGCACAGCGGGCGCCTTTTGAGCAGCGCCGGACTGTTTGGTTTTAAAAGCATTTCGACCGTATTGAATAATGCACCGGCGGTCACGATCAACCGATGGGCAATCGGAGTGTGCGGTTTTTTGGACCGATCCTTTCAAACCTGTCCTTCCTCGGGGGAAGTCAGCATAGCTGTTTCCATGAATATGGACATGCTGATCGTCTGGGAGAAACGGCTTACTTTCTTCACACTCCTATCGCAGAGGACAGTACGACTTTACCTCTAGACCGCCTCGTAGTACGATCACTCAGAGTACGGGGACTCGCTGTTCTTCGTCGGGCTGCTCCCCGTTGGCCTTCATGGCACGGTTGAACCTTTAAGTGAGTTCCAGCCAGTATGGCCCGCAGGATCATTGCAGCACAGAAGCCCGACCACCACGACAAGGTGACAGCTTTAGGTCGGGATCACACTTCATTCCAGAGTGAAAGAGAAGCACTTGTTTTCAATCAATTGGAAGCACTTGTTCATCAACGTGACAAAACTCATACTTAACAAGCGAAAGTAGTAGAGGGAGAATGACGTGTACTCTACTGTCGTTTCTATCCGACAAATACTGATATCATCCAGGTATGTGTCTGGTTATCATCGTCTGTAAGTTTACAACAGTTGCCCACCTATGCAGGCTCATCAACAATCATGAAGAAAGGCGCTTGAAAGACAAGACAGGATCCTGTCCGGGTGCACTGACGTTTTTAACTGGCACACCGACACACATATAGGATGAAGAAAACAAGTGTCCTCCCACATCATGGCGGAGGCTCGCACGAAGAGGATGAACATCACTGTGGTGTGACGGCTAGTGTGCCTCCGTGATCCAACGAGCTATACTGTAGGATATCCATGCAACAATCACGGAGTCTTATATCAGGTTGGTTCAATGTTTAGACACCTGAATAACACAGCCATATGATCCTCCAGATCGAGGAGTTGGAAAATATGGGGGGACTAGTTCTTTGAAAAAACGCAGCAGAATGGCACTTCCCGCCAAATACCGTTGCGCTGGGGTCGGGCTTTTCAGGCAAAGCCTTAAGTTGAAGACACTAATCGTTACCCGGTCTAGGTGTGGGCGCCCTGAAAGTAGCCCAATCCGCACACATCCATTAACGTCATAACTAATAATATTGTCATGCCACAGAACGTCGCGTGGTGCCCCCCAACCGGGTCGCCCTACCTGATGCATACAGCACACCGGTTGAGCAAAAGCACGCTACTGCCGACGCCTCCCCCACCCTATTATTAAGGCTCTCCTTCCAGGCCCATCAATCGGTGCCTTCAGCTTCAGGCATCGTGGAATCAATCTTCAAGCCCTGAAACCATGTCTGGTCGCCTTTAATGTTCGCACTCTGAGGTAAGCGGAACAACAAGCTGCTCTTGCTCCCACACTCAATACGCTACAAAACGATATAAGCTGAACGCCGCAAACAATTCAAGACCCAAAAACAATATGAGTTATTTCTCCCAGCACTCTTATTGCACCCGCTTGCGCAGCTATGGCGACCCAGGAGACACTGCGGCGTGATTCGTAGAGGCCGGCCTCGTTCTAAGTCACTGGGCGAAAGGATCCCTGCCTGATTGGATACCCATTAATTCTCCCTGGTGTGCGGTTCATCTGGCAACGTCCGTGAAGCACTCTCACAAGCGGAAAGTTCATCAATGTATGTTTATGGTGTCCAGTTACGCCCCAACAGACTGTAGCTTTGACACCATCAAGGTCAACTTCTACGACGTCTCGAGTGCCCTATTACACCGGCCTAAAGCCTCAGATATCGTTATGGTTGTCGGAGACTTGAATGCACGGTTGGGCGGACTTAGCACATTTGAGACTCCATTGGGTGACGATCATCATCACCATCAGACACAACAATATCAATGTTGAAACTGACCCAAAGCTATCACCTTGTCGTGGTAGCCGGGCTTCAGTGCTCCAATGGTCTTGCGGGCTGGAACTGGTTGAAACTTAGCCCCTTAAGGTTCACCCATGCCGGAAAGGGCAACATGGGGCAGACCGACGAAGAGCATCGAGTCCCCGTAATGCGAGAAAGCATATTACCGTTACGTGTGTACGGGTAAGACCAACTGATATACGCGACGTGAGAACGAGAGCACAGATCCACAGCTCCAACGCCAGCCCAACCATTCCTAGTGGAGAGGAAGACCGGACTCCCATAGTAGAGCTTTTACTGTATGGCGGGAGCAACAACGAAGATATATATTTTGAATGACCTTGGGTAACGATTAATGCCTTAAAACATACGAAATGCAACTAGCCAGTAGGAGAGAAAGCAGTATTTTGAAAAAATCTCCAAGATGGCAGAAAATGGCGAGAGAAAGCAAAATTCAGAATTTCAGAAAATAACTTGCCAATACTTTAACAGTTAAACGGTTTTGGGGATATTGATATCCTCAAAAACCTCGAGGTGATCTGGAGGTAAAGTCATACTATCCTCTGCAATAGGAGTGTGAAGGCAGTAATACGTTTCCTTCAGGCAACCAGCATACCCATTTTTATGGAAGCAGCGATGCTGTTTCCCCTCGATGAAGGACGGGTTAGAAAATGTCGGCCCCAAAACCTGCTCACACCGATCGTTCAAAGACTAACCATGACCGCCGGCGTATTACTCGATACGGTCGAAATAATTTTAAAGTCAGGTACTGCTCAGAAGGTACTCGCTGTGCGCAGCCACATTAGGAGTCGGACATGCGCACTAGTGACGGGCCAGCCTCCCCTGCAACCAAGTGGGTTAGTGGGTGAGTTATTGGCTTCGGGGAGGGTCCACCAAGAAAACCCTAACAACCGCTGTCTCACAGCTCAGACTCTTGAGTCAGAGGCTAGGTCACCGAACAGAACCCTTCATCCTTCCACTGATTTGTGGGTCGGACTTTTAAGCCAAAGGCCCAAGGTGGGGTGCTTCAACCAAACGCCCTTCGGCCTGGGCAACCGAGACATAGTATTCGTTATTGCAGCACTTCGTTCACCGGGCCTCATCCATGCCAAGTCTCCACCCATTGAATGAAGCACGGCGCTCAACCCATCTGCCAGTCCCCAAACTACCGTACCATGTATAAATTACCGCCTGACAGAATAAACAAAATAATCCCTTGCTAAGCTTCAGAGGTCAGATTAACGTTGCAGCATTCAACTTCTGCATCCTCCATCAAATTGGGCAACGGGCATCCCTTGCCGAAACCTTGCTTCCCCTCTCTGCCAATGTAGTCTCCAAAACATGCATTGTAAGACCCCACTTCTGTCGTTCACCTCAAGCCCCCTAGAACGAGTCCAGATGTTCCAAATTTCAATCCTCGGGTATCTGATGATCCTGACGCATCGACTAGAGGTATCATCATCGTCATCATCACTGTCATCACCATCGACCGCATAACATCAGTGTGCAACACTGATGTTTCGCTGCCGTACAACCATAATTTATTTGAAAGCTTTTTTGTGAGAGAAAGAATAAAAGTGGATGAGAAAGGGAATCATCGGAATCACAATCATTCCAAGGTGCCCACACCTCCAGACACTCGTTCAGGCAACCTGGAAAGGAGCTGACAACAAGAACGCCGCTGTGAAAGGGGAGTCACACCGTCAGCACCCAGACTTTTCGTAATCTCGTCCATATTCCTCTGCCAGGTCAAAAGATGATCACTTATCTTCTTCCGCCACTCTGAACTGGGCACGGAAAACGGCACGCTCTTCAACAAACGAGTGTTCGGCATGCACAACACATGGCCTAACCACCGCAGCTTCTGGTGGTTGAAACATTATCTGACTGAAGTCCCCGTTGCAAAACCGAACACTCGTTTTTCGATTGCCTCGTGGCGGATTCGTTGACACCAGCCTACACGAATTACGGTTCTAAAACAATGGTCGTTAAAGACCTGAAGATATCTCGGTCAAGCTGCTTACAGAGGTGATCCACATAACGCAACAGCTCACACTGGAGCCTAATACATACATCCTTTGAGATTTAGGAACATACCGCTTTGCCACCATAAATGTCTCAATTTAGCAGGCGAGCTCCGAGCTCCAGAGACCCATACATTGACCTCACCTGTTACAATACAATAAGAACTAATAAAATTTCAAAGATAGGTAAAACGCTCAACAATTCCGAGTACCACTCCCTGGGTTGTAAGTGGCGTGTTCAGCGACTGCATTTCCGTGTGCAAAACGCCTACCAAAAGATGGGATGGCTCTGGTCAGTCATTCAAAAAATCCCGCACCTTTTTCTTCTCAGCGTAGGCAGCTATTTGAACATCAGGGTTCTGAAGATCTTCCAACGTTATCTCATTACATCGTCGATCACGAAATTAAATGTGAATGGAGAAAGTAGTCATCCTTTACGGACACCACTTTGTGTACAGAAACTTTAGCATCATCCCATCGTAATCCACTGTAAGAACCGCCTACTTGTAGTACATTAGTTGTAGCTGCCACAGTTTCGTTCACCGATGATTTGTGGGGGTGGGGTAGGTAGCTGCACATTGGAGGCAGGAGCTGATAGATTGGTGCGTAAATACAGGACTGTTAAGTGGGGGGATTGGGAAAGGAGCTATGCATTGAAGGCAATAGCTTGGATGCCCGAGCGCCATTGAGAGAGCGACTGGGCCATGTCTGACAATGTCTCTAACCATTGATGTGGTCCGTCTCGGGGTCCCCATCCAGGAAGACGGCAATGATCAGTGCAGCTGAGTTTGCTGGTACTGGCTTTTATACTTCGCTGCCAAGTCACTGTTTGACCTCCTCTGGCTCGTTTCCACCCTTCACGTGGTTGTGCGAAAAGAACCCTCCAAGGAATTAGGCCGACTGGCATACGCAGCATACGCTGGCCAAGCCAGCGCAACCTATGCAGAGCTCTCCGTATAGTCTTACACGCCTTTAAGTCCCAGATTACAAAGAACTTATTAGATTCACAAACTTTTACCGCGTTCCTTGCTGGGGCAAGTGTGTTAAGGAGAACAGAATTGTGTGAAGTGTGCCTGGGAAATCAGGATTACTAAGGTCGTGATTCGTTTATACGTATGACGTTGTTCTAGCACCTGAAAGTGTGAAGACTTGGTTAACGCGACCACTACCAGGCCGGAATCCCACTTGCTGCTCCAGAGCCAATGCTTCACGAGCCACCATAAGACGACGAAGCACAAGTGACTCCAAGAATCACGTTAAGACTGGAGTCAGGCTGATCCCCCCCGTGATTACCGAACTCACTACAGCCTTTTTTGATAACTGTCACAATTACTGATACTCACTAGTTGCATGGGACGGTATCCTTTTCTCAAATGGATGCACATAAACTAGACAAGCACTGACTGAGGAATTCGCCTCCATCCTTCAACAATACAGGTGGGAGTTTATCTGGATCAGCAGCTGGATGGCACTTGAGAGAAGACAGTCATAAACCCCTGGAGCTGTAGGGAGTTCCAGGTTCACCATTCAGGGTCCTAGTGCAGTCGGATTGACTAAGTAGCAGGTGACCACCAGAACTGTTCTTCAAAGTGTCCCGCAAAGCGGTTAAATCGTTTTTTTTATTGAAGATGGTTACGCCAGTTTGATACTTGGTCGCTTCACTCACAGGCGGTCTTCGAGCAACAGTTGTATGGATTAATTGAAATAATCTGCGGCCACTCTATGCATTCTTCACCTCCCCCATTTCTTTGGCCTTCCGTGTAAACGAGGCTTCACGGTCGGCGTAAACGCCGAGTTTGACTTCGCGTCTGATGATTTGTCGGGCTGAATTATGTTCAGTGGGAGGGGGGAACACGTCTGCCGACATAAAGCTGCCACCTTGACGTGATAGTCGGGCTTGAGTGCTGCAATGATCCCGCGGGGCACACCGGCTGGAACTTCGTCCCACAAGGTGCAACCATGCCAGGAGGGCCAAAAGGGAGCAGTCAGATCAAGAGCAGCGAGACCCCATATTACGAGTAATCGTTCTTCGAGGCGGTCTGGGGGTAAAGTCGTATTGTCCTCTGCAATAGGTATGAAGGCAGTAAGGTGTTTCCCGCAGGCGACCAGCATGTCCATATTCATGGAAGCAGCGATGTCGGCTTCCCCCGAGGAAGGACGGGTTTGAAAGGACGGCCCCAAAAACCGAACTCAGATCACCCATCGGTTGATCACGACCGCCGGCGCGCCCAAATGGACTGAAGTTCTGACGCTGAGAAGGATACTTTCTATCGAGAGTTATGCGGGCTCATTCGTCAAGCAAGATGCACTGACACTGTGATACTTGCAGGCGATATGAATGCTCGAGTCGGTCGTCTGAACTTCTTGGAATCACATTTGGACGGTCGATTCGGAGTCGATGCTCATCGCACAGACAACAGAGAGCGACTCCTCCAATTGTGTTTCTGGCTAGTAAGAACTTTCAGCACAAAGGTTCGCATCCCATAACCTGGCGGCCACAAACTGCAAATCAACTGTAGACCCAGTTGGATCACGTGGTAATCGGCCTCTGGTGGAGAGCCACAAGCTACGACTGCCGTTCCTTCTGGAGTACGCAACTTGATTCCGATCACGCCATGGTGCGTGCACGTCTGACAGTTCATTTTCCCTCAGGCCCTCACAAGTCAGCAAGAAGCATGCCAATCCACCATCTTCGAAAAACTACCATAGCTCAACAGTGTCGATCTGATCTAGCCCAACAACTCTCCACAGTAAACCAATACTGTACTGGTAGTGAGCACGTAGATGATGCGTGGTAAAATGTGAAAGGAGCTATGCTAGCGGCGTTCACTGCTGTCTGTCCGACTTCTCCGATTCAACCACAAGACCACTGGATGTCAGCAAGATCGCTATCCACGATGCCAGGAAATCCATACCAGCAAGCAACGAGTACGACGGAGCAGCCATATCCCTCGAGCACCAAATAGTGAAGAGCCTGAGGAAGGATCGAGAACTCTGGTGGACATTGAAAGCTCGGGAGATGAAGGCTTTTGCTACGGGAAATAACCGTGCCTTATATCAACTGGTACGACCGACTGGCCCTAGGAAATCACAAGGTCAGTGAAACGATAAGTGAAAAAGGCGGCTCATTAATTACTCGCAAAAACGCCGACTGGAAAGATGGGCCGAACACTTCATAGAACAGTTTAGCAGGCCACCCGCAACCAAGCCTGTGGATACAGTGCATACAGGCGAATGGAATGTAAACCTTAATCGTCCGTCGGAAGAAATAAAGTACGAACTATCGGTACTGAAGCGTGAGAAGGCACCAGGACCGGAGAGTCTGTATCCATCCCTATAAGGCTGGAGAATAAGTCTAGAATACCTGGTGACCCATGTAACAAGGCTTATTTGTGCGATATGGAACGAAGAGAAAGGGTCTGCAGAATGGGGCACGTCGACATTTATCCTTATCTTCAAAAAGGGCCCTCGGACGCTGTGTGAAAACCAACGTGGCATCGAAGGTCCTCTCTGGTCTTATCCTTCGAAGGTTGATTGAACACAAGGATAGACATGAATCGATCAAATCTTCATTCTCCGACAGATTCTGGAAGAGCAACACTGCTTCCAGCAACGGACAATGTTTGCGTTCCTTGATCTGAAAGCCGCCTTTGACTCTATGGACCGTCAGGCACGATGGTATTGCCTACGGAGCAAAGGTGTCCCCATTAATTCTTGACCCTCCTTAAGGCACTGTAAGACAACTCTCGCGGCCGTGTAAAGGTCTACGGGAAGCTCTCGCCTGAGTTCACCACATGTTGAATCGTGCTGAACGCTGGTACAACTCTGTATCGGTTCTTGGCTTCCTGCTCCACCCACTATGGTGTATCAAGAGGCACGGTAGCCTCGGAAACCCCTTTATGCAGGCAAACGAAGACTATTACAATCGCATTCATAGGATTATCCCAACGTTCCACAAGGCCACGCCAGAAGATTCGTGAGCGGGCAAGAAGCGTCGAACTATGGATGCTCGATCCAGGTTGGCTGATATTCTGACCAATCAGGGCGCGCCTTCGTTTTGTTCGTA
>SJOL01008888.1:80224-120744 GCA_004794785.1 Opisthorchis felineus | reverse complement strand
TCCCTCCATAGAAATGGTACATATACGCGAAAGATTTCCTCATTGAAACTTATTGTGTGATTACGACTGACTGAGTTCGCCGTCCCAATATCCATGGTCATAATCAATTCGTGCGTTTGTCAAAGAGTCTTCTGCTCAGTACTGCGGAAGAAGGCTGCGTTAAATTACGATTTTTTCTCGTCATTTAACAAACAGGTGCTCCCGGCTCAACATTCCGCCTCAGTCAACGCAGTCTGACTAACGAACGACTTCCTTTGAACCAAAAAATGTGGCCCTGGACCCTAGGAGTTTTTGCTGAACTACAGTTTTCCCACTCCACTACGCGACTGGTGAACCTATTCAACCCACAAATGGGCTACAAACTGACACGTCCCCAATGGTACACTCGCCGTGCAGCTCGTAAGTGGATCACGCGAATTACAGAGAATGGATAAGACGACAGTGAACCGATCTCACATTCCACAACGTTTGGGTGTAGACCAGGGGCTTGAATCAATTAAAATTGCTTCACAAACCCAAAAGATGCACTCTGCGTACTTGTGTCATTCCTTCCACGTAGAAGGGCGGCTCAAAGCTGTTTTGAATTTAATTATCCGACTGAGTAGGAAGCGGAGGGTTTGCAATGCATACTCATGATGAACTGAGCTTTCTTGTCACCTTTGAAACGGCGGACTGCGTGTTAGGAAATTTTGTGCAGGGTATACTCAGCCGAATTCGCACAGTAATATCGGGGCTTCTAAAGTCCACAGAAAACAATCTCGCGCATGCTCAATCTACCAGTGTGGAAAGTGTTGATTGCTTACTGGCGATCTGCTTTTTACGTTAAAATTTTCGTTCCAGGTGGATCCACAGCAAATCACCACTAAAGCACAAATTGAACAGGCTGAATTTGAAGTCTGAGCTTGGATAACTGTGCCCTAAAGCTTGAAAAAAGCTACACTTTTTCGAGTGCTTACGGCCACATGTAGCCACAGGTATACGGATCTGCTAGCGTTGCTCTTTGTGGTATGCAACCGCGAGTCCTGCTGCAATACAGCCTGTGCGCTAATGTTCTCCCTTGCACCACGTTCTCCTTATTTACGACGGTGCTCAAAATTTGCGTGCGTCGCAATGCAAGCACTTCGCTGGCACCAGAAAGGTTGATGACCACTGCCTTCAGGCCTCGAGTCTTTGAAGTGCACATTCTAAATGGCGTGGCTGGATGAACACTGGCGCCCGGTGCTCGGGTAATGCATTGGGGTTTAGTAATGAATATTATCTTACGAATTTGTACCTCTAAACCCGGTCAACTAATTTGGCGTCCAAATCCTTTCGTACGGGTATTTAGAAGACTTAGTTGCTTAGAGTTTACGGAACCAATTTATTCGGTCGACGCAGCCGGGGGCTTGCAAGGATCGCATAAGTAGCCTTGACGGTCCAAAGGACATTGCTAGCATTTTTTGGAATGTGAAAAAAGTAATATTAAAAAGTAACGGAGCTTACGTTGACTAATTTGAGGAGAGAGGTTGTTACGGACTGTACCATCCGAGAAAAAGGGAAAACAGTGACCATGAAGGTTATGACTCAACCGCGTTACTACTGATGCAAGCAGCGATCGGGTGGATTTACTCGCCCTGAATAAAGGAACCAAAAGGTTCCGGCACCCCGGTGGTCCAGGACCGATTAATTACATACCATCATACAAAATGTCTCCGGGCGACCACCTATCGTAAAGGTATCGCCGTCCGTTATTCAGTTGAGTCATATTTTGAGGAATAATCGAACGAAAGTTCGAAGTTGACGGTCAACTCACACGTTCTGCCAACATTGGTAACATTTTGTGCGGGTCTATTGGAGGATATATCAGACAAGATCATGTGCGTTCTTCCGAAATCCCGATCAGGAGCATTTGCAGGGTTTGTAGCAATTGACACAGTGGACGACAAACTGATTTATTAAGGGGCAAAGTGCATTGACCGTTTGAATTTTATAAACGCGCTTGAAGTTCGCTGGCGGTTGCGATGCGGACCAGTCCAATAGTACCGAACTCAGGTTAGATTTCTAATATTTCCAGATCCATGCTAATCTTTTGTAACAGTGCAATTTGTCGCATAGACAACTTCGTTCATCTTTCGGTGGGTAAGGAAAACATCTGTGTTGAAACGCGGTACGAGCTAGTAGAAAAATCTGTGTGGGGTAGAGCGGAGTTCATTCAACCTGGTAAACATTCTTTGAACTGTGAGAGATACGTCTTCTTGTGCGATATTATCATACAACAGATAACGGTTAGGGTGTAGGTATTGGAACGTAAATGGCCTCAGTAATTGAGTAACCACGCAGTCTGACTACTGTGATACCGGTTTCACAGCATTTGGCACATGACCCGAAAAGCTGGCCTCAAGTAACGACTCGTTCAGTGTAGACTTGTTGGGCTAAAATGAATCTCTCAGTTTTGTCTCTATCTCACAAGGTGAGCCACTTTGGACCGTCGGCACTGACAAGTGCCAAGTCGTTACTGGCCGTCTCAATCAAAGCATATATGAATGAGCTTTTGTGTAACCTCAATAATCTGACCTGAGTGATTTTGCTGGCCACAGAACCCTTTCGACGAATAAGCGCAAATATATGTATTACATTCCTTTGTAAGTACCTTCTGTAGCAGTTTGCATCAAATAGTGTTCTTCTTCATTTCCAAATTTTTGCGTGACAGAGTTTAAACTGGAGCTGACAACGGGTTGCTTAATTCTCGGTATTTGGTGACCTTGAAATTCGGCTAGTAAAAACGCCACCAACAAGAAAGCAGACTAACCAGACTTACCGATCGGAAAATTTCAGCACAGTAAACGTCACAGGTTTGGAAAAAATATCTCTGGTTTTGCTTCAATGACCAGCACGCTAGCAAGCGTAACCCAGACGACGCGCCCTAATGAGGGCAAACAATGGAAGCAACAGTGAACAGATTAACACAGCGGCTGGATGTGGACCGCAATCGGAGTAACGCCAATTTAATCCCAGGTATTTTATAATCCCGTTCTGCTCCAAGTGAAGCGATGCTCAAAGTCCCTCCTCACTTTTTTTAAAATTGTCCATCTGTTTCTTTGTTAGGCTCAATATTGTATTAAAAATAGGTCAACTAATTCGGTTTTGATGACACTCACCGCTTCGATTGCTCATGGAGTAGACAACTGTAGCTAAAGCGGAGAATAAAACTGACGAAAGCTTTTGCCGCAAATTGAAAACAGGTCTTCCTTGATGCACCGCTCATAGAGAGAATCACTTGGTTTGGCCAGGTTGCTCCTGACTTTCCGCTGGGATTGACGTGAGGAATCCGCCAAATTGGACCATCGGCAATAGCTTCTTCGGAGACAAAGTGGGTGTTTTAATTTTTTGATTCGACGCAGGATTCGATGCAGCCCGTAAACTAGTTGGCGGTAGAAACTTTTTGACATTGACAAAGACTGGCCACAAGACTGCGCAAGTTTGTAACGGGTTAGGTGTGACGCATTAAGGCTGATAAAAGCGTACCCGAGCTTATTCTGAAAAGGCTGATACATATCCTAAACTCGATGGGGTGGGCAGAATGCTGACTCAGAGATACGTTATACGGAACCTTTCTCAGGTTTTTAAAATTGTGTCGTGCAGCAAAGGCCCGAGGCTGGTGGGTTATTGGAAATCTGTGTTGATCCAATCACGGCAGCCATGAATCAGTTTGCAGAGTAGTTTGCCTTCACAAATTCCCTTACTTTTTATCCCATTTTTTTGTCAATAGGCCCAGGGCTAAACTGTTTTCATTCTAAGGTATCACGATATTTACCTGTCGATGCGAAAAACTTTTTACATTCGTCAGTGATGTCGAACAAACATAGCTTTCTCGTTACCCGTATAAAGGAGAATAGGCTTCCTTACTGACACACACGCTAAACTAGGCCTAACCTGCTTTCATACGACCAACAACTAAATAACCAGCCAGAAAGAAACCCGACGTAAACAGATGGGGCCGATTCGCAGGATTCGACAGTGAATCGGCGGGAAGAAAGTTGCGGGCTGCGAGGCTTACATTCCAAGGTGTCGTATCACTTGGACATCAATCAAGACATAGGCCCAAAGGTTAACCAGCAATCCAAACTAGGAATTTTATGTCACTGCCGGCCATCAGAACTAGTGAACACGGGTACAAAGTTGCTAAGCGTTCATGGGCTGACTCATTGCTGAGCCGAACCATGATGCATGGGTATACGACCTTGAACTGGTGGTGGAATTTTGCAAGAGGAACACCAACCATGGGAAACGATTCAGCAGTCAGGGTGGATTTTCGTGCAGTGATTGTATTTTTAGGTGTATGAGTACAAATCAGTAGATAAATTGTTATCTTGTTAGCACTCTGCAGGCAGATGTTCATAGAAAATTACTTGGTATTAGCCGTCATCCGTTGCAAAAATTTCGCCAAAGCTATAGCAGATTGTTAGTTTTAATGGAAACAGTTTACCTTTTCCAGCGGCAATGACCTCCTCAGGCGACTTTGATTGGCTAACACGAGCAGCCTGTGGTTCAATGGTATACCTTTGGAACATCACATTTGTACGTGATTTCACTCACTTTGTAACTAGTCTTGTATGGTCATTACGGTAGTTCCGTACAGTTTCCAAGCACTTTTCGTATGCTGACTTCAGTTTGGGATTTTTCGTAGAACTCACTAAATAAAAAAATGTGTAGTTAATATGACAAGTTATCAAAAACAAACGACAGAGAAACACGGTTGTTGTTCTTGTCGACCATTACAACACACTTAGACCCGCCTCCAAGTGAAGGAAATACCCTGGCGAAAATCTACAGGACATGCTGGCGGGCTACGGATATCATGAAAAGCGGACAAAACAGTTTGCGAGTACCACTGGGGTATCAGCATGATGGATATGGGAACCAAAATCTTTGCCATACTACTACTGCATCGCTTCAGAGAATGAGGGAGCTTCGTACGAGCTCAAATTTTGGAGGCATCCGAAAGGGAACAGAGCTCATTGACCAAGTATTCAAACCAAACCCTTGTTTGGGAATGTTGCTGCAGCAACCAGCAACCAACCGCTGCTTGGTTCATTATTTTCCACGCAGCATTTAGCTTGCAGCATTTTTAGTGATGACTCTGTCAATACAGAATGCTTTGGTTCGTCTCGAAGACTAATAGCGTGCCAGATAAGCTGTTGGATCAAATCAGAGCCTACAATTCAGACCGAAAAGCCCGCATCCAAGAGACTATAGGGTTAGCTTTAGATTAAGGTGGTTGGTAAGGTTGTCTACTTTAGCCGATGCTTCAAATGTTGCGAGCAAATGGACAATGTTGCATGCTCTAAGCGGTTTTCTCTGAGTGCCTATAAATCCTAACAAGCTGATCTAGGGAGAGGATGTCGTCCTCTTGAGTGAACGTTCGGCAAGATACAACCTCTTTTGGATTGTACCGGCCATTACGTCTGGCTGTTTGGACCGAAAGTAAATCCCGGGAAGATGAAGTGCTTCAACAAAAGGATCAGTGTCCGGTCTAGCGCACCTGGGTTGAAATGACAGACCACAAGACCAGTTGACTGCTTCAAGTACTTAGGCTCCTTTATTCTGTCAAACAAACGATCGTGGCAAGTAAGGCAAGAAAACACCAGAAAGACCGGCTTCTCATCGCTTTATGGAAGCTATTAAAACTCAGCCTTGGAGAGAAGCCCCGAGCATACACTGTGACTGTCTGATCCATACTAAATCACGCCTGGAAGAATTGGACTATTGGAGCTGTTTGATCTTCGAAGACCCGACGTGTTTGACCCATGGTGCTTTGGAAAAATACTCAAGGTAATTTGGAAAGACAGAGCGTTCTATAGTGATTTAAGGGAATGCTCTTGTAACATTTCCTGTCATTTTAACTCAGCCAAGCGACTTAGACTACAGTGGCCGAATCAGTTCCTCCGCGGTCATTGTGTCACACTGGACTGCTCAGAATGTCGCGGTCTCCTTGAAGAACAACTGAAAAAATACCAATCTATTTGATCTTTAGTTGGCCTAAGGGGAAAAGGTGGAACAAAAACCGGATGATGTAGTGCTCGGGCTTTTCTGCTCCCGTATTTCATGAGCGGCAGCGATCAGGGATATTCCTGAAGACGACTCATCCTCTTCCAGGAGAAAATCGTTCTAAAGCGAAGTAAACTACTCACACCTGGTCGCTAACTAAGCAGCCATGCGTTTGCTGGATTAGCCAACCAGTCAGGGAGTCAGTTAGTTAATCGAGGAGTCGACTGATCATTCATTCAATCCGGCAATCTTCCAGCCAGAAATCAGTCATTGTGTTGACTCGTCAGTCTGCCACTCAATCAAACGCTGGTTCATCTTCTGAATTTAAGTCCGTTTGCCAACTCATCTTCTTTGCTTATGCCTTCCGGAGAACTTATCCGGACATCGTTCTGTATGCCGGTTTCTAAAAGTTTACATATCTTTTGGCCTCTGCTTCTTCTAGGGTCAAATACCCAGTCAAGAAATAAGTCAGTTTTGACGTAGTTCGCGCAAACCGGTGAAAGAACGGGCAAGGTGAAAAAAGCCATATTTTTGTTCTACAACCCTATGATGGGGGTGGCAACAAACATTTACTTACCAATTTCTTTAATCCGACTATATTTGGCGATATCCTCCAGAAATTGTTTGTGCTGAACAGTCATGTATTTTCTCATTCGACTGAAGAAGGCATCATCTCCTGCAAGTCAGAAGGGGATTGTAACTGAAGCTTGTGGGAATTTTCCGTCTCACATGGTCGGTATTTTAATCGGTGTTGTTAAAACCAAGACCACTCTGCTAAAATTTACCAAACTGTGATCCAAAATGCTATGCAGCTTTTTATTCTCGGATTTCTAAGATAGTTGTACAATACTTCATCATTGTCCGCTATCAGAAAAACATTATCAGCCTGACGACTCGTTGCGTTCATTTCCAATTGCAAAACACTTTGAAACTTAGCTTTAAAACTTTAGGAAGAATGCATTGGTGAGCAGAAAGTTTTGTGATGCTTCAAACCTGCATTAGTGGAGTTTGACACCTTTGGAGACTCCTTTATTAATGACCTGAATCTTTACAGAAACCTTTTTTCTACTGAAGTTAGCCAACCTATGGCTTCTTGTTCTCCAGGGTTCAGGACAATCTTTGTAGTGACCACTAGTGAGTACAGAAAAATGGGGACGATTCAAAGTTACCAAAGTTTGACCATGTGTCTGCTGCTACTTAGGTTGTCAGGTCTTGTTTCGTCATCTGATGCAAAGAACACGTAAAAAAGTAGCAAACGAAACTGCAATCGACCGCTTGCAATCCGGCTGAATCGAGTGGCGGTGGTAAACGCCATTGAAGCACAAGTGCATCAGGGTTAACAGGCCTCGATAAACGGACCTTCTTCGCAGGTTAACAAGCGAACATCACATAAGCGACTGTTGTACATTTGAAGTACGTGGCTGGAGTAGCTGCTGTTTGATTAAGGGAAAAGACAAGGTAGTCTTGGTGCGATCTGTGGCACAAAATCATGTGACCTTTATTCGGTTCGAAGTCACACAAGATTGGATAAGTGAAGTTTGCCAATAATGATCCAACCGATTCTACTTCTGCGACGTCTGTTGGCAAACCTGAAATTTGCTAATCGCATGTTGTGCAAAACTTTCCTGGGGTGATCTGCTCGAGTTAACCGAACAGCACGCAGAATGAAAGAATCTGTTGCAAACCGGCTACAGACCAAACAAAGGGATACCTTTACTGGTTGGAAGGCGAAGTGATCAGAATCGAGCATTTTTCAGCTCAGTGACTCTAGAATCACCACACTAATTCTGGCCCAAGCTTATGAAAATGGTCGTGATTGCTCCGTAAGTACAACTGTAGCAATATTCCATCGTCTCCGTAAAAAGCCGTCTCAAACTTTATTGCCTATCTGATATACCAGGGTGGACCGAAGAGCAAACGAAGGACTACCAGGGGAGTCCATAAGCGACGTTCGTACTATGCATCCGCCACATCCTTTGTAGTTTGTTGCATAATAATCGAATAGAAAAAGGCTGTCAGAACACATGGCTGTTGATCATGTGACCGTTTTTGTCAACTTTGGTGCTCATACGATTCTTGCTGAAGTGCCTTTGAGATTTGCTTGCAATCCATAATGGTCAATGTACCTATTCCGTGCATATATAGAGCGCACATACAATTCATGACCAAGATCACGGAGTAAGCCATTTTAGGTCAGAAATAGGAGCACGTCAGTGGATCGGAACGAACCAGATGATGGGCTAATCAGGTCTGGTTCTTAACCTCAAGACAGGTTGATGGTATTTTATGAAAGTGATTGTTGGTAGCTCCGGTTTTGTAGATATTCGCAAACGCAACGGATAGCTGACGCACTGATGATGTGATCTCGACTAATAATGAAATCTTTACAATTAAATTGTCCAGGTGACAGTTTGTAAAAGCTTCTTGTACGCCCACAGCCTGGATCGGTATTGATTTACCGATGTAGACTCGTTGAACGCCGAAGACTTTGGGTTGACATTGCACAGTGAACCTCCGGAAATCATTTTTGGGTCAAGCCCATGGTCAGGGTTAGAATTTCTCGAGAAGACTGGGACATATTTCATGGTCTCGGCGTACAGTCCACTGGCTGACCGACTGGTCAATCAATTCAAATGGTTCTGGGACACGCTTTTATGAGTTCTATCATATATATTATCAATGTAGGTCCCATTAAAACTGCAAGCGTTTCGGTATACAGGATGTATGGTAAAGGGTTTGGGTACAATACGAATTGCGAATCAGAGGCTTAGCTGATCGTCTGGATAAGCGAGACGTGTTACATCACGTGATTCATTCTGCAAACTTTTGGTTGAGTGATCTTCTGGAGTATTTTGATCTGATAAAATGTTATTTCTCCTCTACTGAATAGTTGTCTCTCTTTAGGCCATGTAGATTCATAAACAATAATGAATTTCTCTGGGAAGTTTTGGAAATCAGTGTTTTTTGTAATAGCTCTTTGGACTCATTGGATTTACCGGACAATTTCACACTTCTGTGAGCATGGTAATTTCTGGTTTTCAGGCCTGCCCTACCGAAGGATGTCAGAAGTTCGTATACGTCACGCGCGCGCTGAACATTTTTACATAATCTAATTGAGTTACACTAAAAAAATTCGACCACTTTCCGATTTGCGATACGCTCAACGCCTTAGAATGTCACCTGAGTGTCTGGTGATCGAAACATCTAAAAATACGAAACCGTTATTATCTCTGTCTTAAAGATACCGCGCATGGAAATCGCTGATGTTTTCAAAGGGTTTCATAGCGATCACAACCACTGAAGAGTAAAAAGTCGTCGTTTTCAGGTTTTTCAACATTTGCAAGAAGGAGTACGATTCTTGGCGAAGTTGGCATTTGATATAGATTCGAAATGAAGCTTATGACTTTCTAACATCTCTTCCAAACAAACGAAAAACGAAATGACGGTCAGACGGAGCCGAGCAAGTTCTTTAGTTGCGCAACACAGCGAAATTTGGTCAGATTTCTTATCGACTTATGTCTAACTAGACCCAGTGGTGGCATTATCCTTATTTCTACTGTGTGCTTGAGGTATGCAGTTCTAGAGTGCAGAACTCGAAGCTCCGTAGAGAGAACAGTTCAAAATTATACGGGCATTCCAACGTCCCTGACTAACCAAACCATTTTCAGTGAGAATCTATACTCAGGAGAAAAATGAACTAGCAGTAAACGTGGCAAGACCAACTACATCCAAAATTCATAGAAAAAAGCAAAACTTGAAATTACACATGAAAGCCACGGTCATTTTCAAATTTGGTTCGGTCTTTAGGTCGAAAGGTTTGGTGAACATTGTTCACATTTGCCGAGGACATTCTTTTCGACATCGATCCAGTTCTTTAGTGCAGAGATTCCCAGGAAGGGGCATGACATAATAACCATTGCGTGGGTTCATCTGAGTCTCTTGCGATCCGTAAATAACTTAAGTAACAAACGGTGTGATCCTATTAATAATTCTAATTCTGATCAGTACAGGGTCAATGCGTAAAGAACTGTTAAGTCGGTGGGCATTTCTTTATTTCATTTCGTTTTGACTCAATTGAGACATAAGCCTAGAATGTGCATCTTCTGTCCGACGAGAAGAACTGGAATGGCCTGCTCTCTTGTGTGGTCAAATCGAGGCGAATTCTTGGTACATTGGGAAGGGTGTTTGATGGTCGCTGTTAGTGCACCGGTGTATACTACTGATGAAACGTGGGAGTAGAATCTTGTTGAGCGTTCTTAAGAGCAGTCCCTGCATCTGAAGGAAGGTTGATATGGAACCAATCAAACTGCTTTGCAATGTTTGTTTGTTTAGCATTCAAACAACGTCTGAGGAAGTTCAACAGAGCGCTTGATGAGGTTCACTTTTCAAAACCTCTGTGCAAATGAGGTTTTCAGTTTCGTATCTGATAGCTTCTAGTCGCGTAGTTCATGTTGGCTAATAGAAAACTCCACCCCCAAAGGTCTCTCTTCCTTGCGGCAGGTCTGCCTTGCTTGAGCTCATAAGGTAGGTATGTTCTCCAAAAGTCCATCAAAGTTCAACGGTGACATTTGGCAGACAGATCAATAAATACAGTATCCCGAAGTGTCGTTCCTTCTAAGACCGTCACCTCCATAATACGGACGAATATGGTTGTTTGCCTAAAGGGTCGCACTCGGCTGGAAGCGCCCATACGCTGATATCCAAACCTGGTTTGATACGGCTGTCGTTCTTTTGCGTATGAATAATTTCTTGCCCATATTTGCTATTGAGGGGAATGGTGGTAGCTCAAAAAGCGCACATGGTTGTTGGGTTGGGCTGAGCTGAGCTGGATCGCGGCTGTAGGTCGCTACGCTCCAATCCACCCCCTAACAACGCATTGATGGTTCTACCTCGGTTGGTGATGGGACGTTTGCAATCAAACTTCCAAACTCAGCGACAAACTGACGGCCATAATTCTGAAGTCAAATCATGGAGGTGCTGACGAACAAAACACCACCAAGTGTTCTGCGGATGTCAGTCAACCATGTGGTAAATATACGAGCTGCACGTGACTTGATTTATTGGATACAGTGACGAACACAACTGATACTTACTCGGATCATGTTTTACTCCAAGAAATATGTCAGTAGCCTGCAGGAAGATGGACTGCGCTCCATTGGGTCCGGTAAATATAAAGCGCCTGCCCAGTTGCTGATCGCTTTCTGGAAAACCTAATGATATCAGGAAAACTCACCTACCTTTCTGCTGTTCGGTCCCGGAAAGGTCATCTAACACGCCTGGTGCTCGAACGCCTTCATACAGCAAGCCAGACTTCAGGGATCCGATATTCCACCTACAATGTGTTGCCAAAATTAGTAGCACGTCCGGAGAGAAGAGGGTCTTTGGGTGCAGTTGCCACTTTTAAAATCACAGGATGATTCGTAAAGTTGTAACACCCTTATAGCCCCGGTCTAAGTAAGGACATTTATTGCCATTCAAAGTTCGGTTTCCGACATTGATCCACCGTAAACAAGCTGGCTGTTGTGAAACGATGGACACTCTGATATTCAATCTATATAACCGTACGACTTTAAACAAGAAACATCCAGAAGGTCTAAACAGTTTATGAATCGGAAAAGCGTTGTGTTCCCTACTTAATAGATGAAAGTAAACCAGGGGCGTTTCAGTGAATGCCAGACTGCTCGACGGCAGTTGCTGAGTACCAGGATCAGAACATTAGACAAAAGGAACTTTAAAACAGATGTGAAGCCATAATCAAGTTTCTGAATGCAATGAGACCAGACCTATTGCATCACGGACTGGGCGCAGGTTAGGGAAATTCGGATATTTACAAAAACCCAAGTAATTTCCCACGTTCACGTGATCAACAACAAATGCGCGGCACAGCTCGATGGGAACTTCTGGATATCACCGCGGGACAGGGCACAGCAATCCGGGCGGGTTAGGAGACACATGCGGATAGTATAAGTAGTTCACTAAGGAACACAACTGCAAACACATGAGTATAAGGCAGGACGATCACTGTGGTAGGGAATACTGATTAAAGGAAGACCATGATAAAACATGAAAACAAGTGGAAGTCGGTATATAAGTAAACAGATTAGGCAGACGAATGGGAGGAGCTATCAACTCGTCAATAATCACATTCCGTGTTACTCAAGGACACGTTTCGTGAGACGGTGCGCATAGAATTTTGGAAGCCGACAAACAGTGCAGCTGAATGGAAGATCTTTACACCAGTGGAGTTTGGAATGCAGATAAGCAGGCATTCCCGCACATAAGGATTGCATCCGCTGATGAGCGTTCACTTCTCACTCAGTCGCTCGAGATTCAGTCAAGGTGATTTTATTGGAGTGCTGCTCTGCGCTGAAAAGCTGAGGAGCATTGGATAGCTGTTTTATCCTGATGGGGAATCATCGGCAGTGCGCATCTGACGAAATTCCATGGAGACTCGAGCCGACGACCTCCCGGTCAATAGGTTGAAAACTTAATCATTCGCCTGCGAGCGGCAGTTCAGCAGGGTTCTTAACTCGCACCTCTCTCCTACCTCATCCACGGGATCCACATCACGTAGTGAATAGCCTGGCTGGCTTTTCGAGCAACGAATTCTCAGAGAAAAGTTGCACTCACCGGGTGAAGCTTATTCTTTCTCTGGCCTATTTATGGCAGTGCGTGGGGAGATTTGAACATGTTAACGGAGATTGTCTCATGTCAGTGAACCCTATCTGGGCCGAAAGGCCAGGAAGCACTGGCTTTTTATCACAGACTGACTTTAATCGCGGGACGAAATTTCCATTGAAATTCTCAGAAATCCTCAGCCTATCAACTATTAGGTGGTTTGAATTAACCAATAAAGTGTCACTGTACTATCTGAAAACTTGCAGATTATACTCCAATGAAAAATGTCCTCGATTTGTTTGCATCCAGGTAGAATTTAACGCCTGTTTAAATTTCGATCACGTACATTTACAGAATGGAACCAAATTTAACCGGAGATTCCATAAAGTGGGCGAAAAATTTGGTTTTTAGTATGGGAACAGGTCCAAGAACTTGGATAGGTAACATCTGGCACAGCTGGCATACTTCAAGCTGGTCCCTGAAATTAGCGAGATCCAAAATAGCAAAACTCGCATTCTTGGTCATCTAAATTGATAAGAACAACTGAGAAAGGTTAACGTACTACAGAGGAACGACGATGAGCTAGCAATTATGATCACAGATACGAAACACATACACCGATTGGCTGCCATGTATGGCTGAGCCTCCTGATATCTATTTCGGTCACCAAGTCAACTATGATGGTGTGGGGAGGTTACGAAACCACGCTTTTCCCTATTCGAAGTTGTTTGGTGCTCCGGTTTTTAGATTGAAAAGTCTTGCTAAAGAATCGTTCAGGATGTACGTTTTGTGAAAATATACGTTCAACCAAAATAGATTCCTGTGTAAACAGTCGGAGGAGCATATCTTCATCTCTCTTGCTGTTCATACGAGGAAGTAATCTTTCAAAATCCACATTTTTGCACAGTAAATATCCCGAACGACTTGCACTTAAGACCATGCAATTTACAGAGCAAAGAACCAAAGCACGTTTAGATGAAAAAACTCTGTTTATATTACACTGACTGACTTGGATGTAAGAAAAGTCATCATCATTGTTACCACTCCTAACCTATGCCTGAGTTTCAAGTTCATCCCCACTATCACGTTCCATTTGAAAGACGAACTGCCGAACTCTACCTCCTCTATCCGTGTTTATTTATTAGCCTGCCAGTTAAGAACATCTTACGTCACGTTTGCTACAAGGCCTGTTTTTTAAGAGATCTGGGAAAGAGAGGCCTAACTTCCAGATTAAAACCCAAAATTCCCTCGGAGCTCCATAAACAAACTTTTCTATAGATCTGTCGCACTTCTTGTTATCTATTTGTCACTCCAAGATCGTCTTGAATTAACACCAATCAGCAACCATTTTTTTAAATTCCCCCATAACGCGCACTTTTATTTCAATTATGCTTGTTCGTGGTCGTATTTCTGACGGCTTCTGGGCCCTTCGTGGACTTTTCTGCGTGTGGGTTCTGCACTAACGCAAGTTCGTGATATATATATATATATATATTCCAATGCACCAAGCTATGGACAGTCTTCTACTGCCTTCTGATGGCTCCAGATTCACCCAAGTGAAGCGGTATTTGGGTGGTAAATTGGCGAAATGCGCCTCAGGCATACCTGGAGACGCCTCCGAAACGAGAGCACCCTGCGTCTTGAGGCATAGTTTCGGGATATCATCGATATTAATATGCATATGGACTGCTCATGAACTACTTACTATATTTCAGTAGATGAACGAGCCAATCAGTTTGAGTAGTCTTGACTTTTCTACATTTTCAGGTCAGCACTACCGTTATGCAATGAGGTACATCATTGCATCGCCACAGAGCGGGGTCGGTTGCCTGTTACTGAAAGCTTTTTGTCAGCATTGTAGAGCTGTGGAAGTCCGCCGCTTTCCACCTTTGGACACCTGTGTTCTGGTTCATCGGTTAAACAAAGCGTAGGATGGTTTGCAGTTCCATCATTTGCAGAAAGACGTTCAAACTTTTGTTGCACACGTTGATATTAGTGGTAGTCGTGATGCGCTGATCCGTCTTTGTATATGGGTTTCATATGTACGATATCATTTTACTGCAGCGATATCGTGTTCAAATCTAAGTGCAGGGAAATGAAGATACTTTCAGAGTACTATACACAGCAAAAAAGTTTGTGATTGTTCTTCTGTATGACGAAACTTTATTGTTATTATTTTGAATGGCGTCGTTTTACTTCCTAGTTGTAATAGGCTGTTTCGACCAATATTAGCGAGGCTTTTGGTGACCTTGAAAATTTGTTCATTCAAACTAACCGCTAACAGCAAGAGGTCATCCAAATTCACACTAGGGATGGATGTAACACTTTGATATGTCTTCACATCCAAATCAACATAAATTCGGAAAGATTAGTTTTTTTTCGCGCCTAGGGATTAGCGGGGAAGTGTGTGGGGCTCCGCTAACGTCGGTTTTCCCGCCGGTGTCTGGAGATTCTGTAACCCCTGAGAAATGTTTACATAATCCTGACTCTATAAGTACATAAAACGTAACAGGGGTGCTTTCATGCGAAAAACGTACGAACAAAGCTGGTATACGTAAATTGGATCTGCATAAGAGAGCATACAACACTCACCCCCAAATAAGCGGCTTTAAGCTAAACATAAACTCTTCTGGATCTAGCCAACCTGTGTGGAATCAAGTGAGGGAAACGAATTAACAGGGTCCACAAATAACGTTGTCAGTTACCGATGAAAACGACCGATCAGAAAAGTACATAATTTTGCTTTTGACATGTGCTCATGTGCTTCATTGTACAGATGCAGAAACATTCGTGTGTTAAAACAAATTAAAATTGAGACGTTTACAAATTCATGACAACCATCCAGGGAATTTAGGCTGCACTCGTAAATGCAGAGCAGATGCTGAGGAAGAATACCCTTGATGCTTCATTTTTAGTGATTATGCAATTCTGCGCAACAGTCTATGCATTGTGAATAAGCTTTTTGGTTCATTCTGGATGACAATCAGAATGTCGTGTACCTCACCACAAGACAACAGTGAGTTTCCTGAATAGAGTGGTGATCAAAGTATAAGTGTTCAATCTGGACAACCAAAAGCACAAATCAAGCACATGTTCACAGGATGAAGCATACTATAGGCTCGTTAATGAACCACATAAAATTTCTGGTTCCTGTGTCTTATTCTTAGCAGCTGAATCACAAAACCAGATATGCATCGCGAACCCACAGAGAGGGAGCCCCACTTCTGAGGAAGCACTTTTAGCAGGACTAATATTCACAAATCTAACTTTGGGTGGATGCTCAACTAACCCGGAACTACTAAATGCTCCAGGATTATTGATTATCAGGACCATCCTCCGGAACAGACTACGCAACTCAGATTGGAGAAAGCCACAAAAAAACCGAAGAGTTTGATATAAATCAGTGGTTAAGGCGTAAACGGAAGGTTCGTAGTTGGAACACAGCCCTGGAATCTAGACAGATCCTGTCTAGGATTGGGTGACCTGACGGTATCTCAGCTATAGTGCTTCCTTCAATTGGCATCACAGCTATGCACCGAAAGGCTGCTACAGCTGACGGATTATTATCCTTGGCCAGATGTGTTGTCAACCTCTACTAGCCAGTGTTCGAATCAAGATGAACAGTATCCGTCATGTTACGCCGAAATGCTCCTCGCGTAAGTATTACTTATTCTGTCAGAAAACCATGTTTTCCTGTTTTAAGACGTCAGACGTACAACTCACCATAAAATCTCTCCAAAACCTTTGGCATAAACAGGAATACCTTGGTCATTAGTCCAAGTGATTCGGTTATCTTGTCGACATTCAATGGACTCTGGGCTTCGATTGCATCTAAAATTGCCTGGACGTACAATAGGTGAGAGAAAAAGAAGGGGCATTTCATTTACCTATTTCAAAGAGACGATCAAAATTATGCATACTACGCAGGTTTTAAATAGGAACGATTGACAACACAGTTTTTCATGCTCTGGTTACAAATACACATCGTACTAGGTCGGTTGAATCATGTCCACATCTTACCCTAACCCCATGCTAATGAGCGAATGGATAACTGCAGAAAGACGCATTTAAGAACGTTCAAAATCGTGGATAGACAAAGCATATGACAACGGCTTCGCTGATTCAGTCTGTTCTGAACTTCACTCACCCTAAATCAATGGTGCATACTAGTTTCAGAAAACAGAAAGTATCTAATCAGGTAGTGGTGCAACAAATTTCGTAATTTTTGATATATGCATCTTTGGAGGATTTTTCATCTGAAGGGCACAAGTTATTTATAGGCTGTGTACTCTGGTTCCGGGTAATCTTGTGTGATTTTGGAGTTCGGCGAAAATATTGTTATCGGTCCAGAGAACAGTGAAATGTACTGGACTCGAGTTTGTTTCTGAATGGCGCGTATCATCATCTTGGACAGAATCTGGACTAGAACTTCGAGTTTGTGAAATGTGGGGGAACCGTGTCACCAAAACCCCACCGGTGCACAACGATTTGACCTTAAAGGGCAAGCAATGCGATTGGTCTGCACGACGCCTCGGCGCGCATTACTGATAACTCTCTCGCTTGAGCTGATCGAATTATCTGTTGTTCAGCCCTTTTTAGTCAGAGAGTAGCACAGACGCCTGGACAGTTTGACAATTATGTTTAATTAATTGTGAGTAGTTACGCAATTCACAGATGTCTGGAGCTCAATACCTGGGCAATGCCGATGAGCTGTAATATGTATAAAACTCGATTTCGGTGTCTCCTCTCCTTCGGTGTCGACTGACCGGAATAATCAAATAAGAGCAAACGGAGGACCGGCCGAACTTAAGTAACGGGGCTGCGATGCTACAAATATCTCAAAAACTGATTAGCAATAACACGTCCTACGCAAATTTTGGTAAACTTCTCGAACCCAGAGTGCTAAGTGGGACCGTTTTTCACCGCTTTTTGGAATGAACTTTCGCCACGACTTTGAGATAGCTCAGTGGTTATGGCGCAAACTTACCCATTGGAAGCTCCGTGATTCCAGCCCAACCCCAGCATCTCGACTGTCTACGCTTGGACAACCTGCTGGTATCTCATCCCTCATGCTTCCTTCGGATGGCATGGGAGCTAGGCATCGAAAGGGTGCTATAGCTGGAAGATTATTTTATGTACCCTACGCGTAACTCATAAATTCCAGGTAAAACGAAGTCAGCTCTTTATGTTATTTTACAGAAAAACACAATGGTGTGTGTATTCATATTTAGTGGACATGCCTGTTGTGCAGTGATATTGTGTTAGATTTTTACTGCCATGAATTTGGGGCATGTTACGAGGAGTTTTGGAGAGTGCGATATTGTCAGTACTGTATTTCTCAAGATAATTAAAACACAAGCACGTTACCGAAGTGTATGCAATGCGAATTATCAGGAGATGGCTGCTAGTTTGCGAACTCAAGGCGGCCACTTAGTCTCCTCAGTCTACACTTGTATATTTTCTGAACAGTGTTCAGCATCTTCATTTTTTGGCCGAGTATTTAAGGTCCCATGATGAATGACGCGTAAAAATCTGAAGGCGCCGAAGTCGTCTAAATACTGGATTTATTCCGTAAATGAGATAGAAACTGCACGATAGTGACTGAATGTACCTCAATAGGTGAGGACCCTCGGTTGGACTCAGTAAGGCTTGTCGGGCATAAAGATGACCACCATCAACATTATCGCGATATTAACTGAATCATTCAGTGTTGTTAGATAGGACAAGGTGATTTTACAAGTCTAAATTAATAGTCCAATTGCATACAGAAGGAACGGAATCACATACTTCTGGGTGAGGATGTTATCGTTTCCGGATCTGACCGGTTGTGCCATTTGATTTGCATCAGTTAGAAGAGAGAACATGCTACTCTTAACCGTGTGTTCCCACTTTTGTTTCCGTATATCCGAACCTCCCTACAAGCCAAGCTCATCAGTCAAATTCATCTCACTCATTTCATTGACGCTTACATCACAACGGCGTCGGATTTGCCGGACAAAATTAGGTTGGATCTGTTCAACAAAAATTTGCATACTTCAGAGTATTTGCCTCTACCCCCTCGCCATTAGCATAGTACGTTCACGGGCATTTGGTACTGAGACCGTTTATCAGAAGCACACGAGCCAGAAAAGAGACCATCTGTCACAGGCATATGATCCGTGCAGTTCACATTGGAAAAGAGCTGATCGGCCCTTGTAGAGAAGTCAAACTAACTGGGAAATTTTTTGGCAGCGCCACAGTTCTAATGATTGGTTTGGATGGGCGAACCCGTAACTTACTTGTCGTCAAACAATAAATGACATCAGCATGGTAAATACGGAGGCAGACAGAATAATATAATATTAGTTCGCACAGAAACCTTTTTTCTCCAACAGAAACCATTTCCGGAAAATGATCTGTCTTTGTGTTGACTGGGAAAACTAATATCGAATGAACAGTTCTCATTTTGATATGCTGCCTACCGTCATTCTCTTGAAAAGAAGGGCTACGGTGGAAAAAATTCTTTCTGTTTCTTCCTGAAGATAATTTCACTCAAAGGTGAATGAATACGAACCTAAATCAGACTACCAGGTGATGAAAAATTTCACTGAAACCGTGTAAACGTTTCGAAACCAATACTTCGTAGCTTCATCTGAAGTTGCCTCCTGATATATGTTGCATCTCAAACTGCGTCCTCCTAATTTCTAGGGGAGATCCCCTTCTTGCCTCATGCAAACTGTGGGAGTTACCTCGTTACCTGAATACAGTCTTTAAAATCGGCTTTCAAAGAACCCTCATCGGAACTTTCCTGAGGATCGTGAAAATGCTAGGAACGATTCTCGCTCTGCCTTACTATTATGAATTGATACGTTTTCTCCTTAGAGTATGCACACATCAACTTGTAAGCAAAATTGTCACAACGGACGGTAAAACTACTTACTTCCAGGCAGGGCGAATAGCAGATTTCCACGAGAGCATGAAGCTCAATATACGGTTTCCATCCTTCATGATGAGAAAGCTGGTGTATAGTTTTCGGCAGACTAGACGGAGTAGGAACGAAGTAGAACAAGGAGTAGTGAACTGGTTGCCAATGTTTGGATAACTGGTTAAGGCACGATCGATTTTCGATATAAGAGAGGATTAGACTATCACGCAAACCGTAGTTGTTGCCATCAGGAAGGCCACATAAATTATATGGTTGTTGTGAATGAGCACTCGGTATTTGCTGCCACGTTGAAAAAGGCAAAATTCGTCGTAAAAACAGGGCTCAACTGGGGCTGAAATATATCACGGAAAGTCTAAAAAATTTATTATCTATTTAGTTGCCTGACCATACTTTGGACATTCTTTTGAAATGCTGTCAGATTTAGTGTGCTTCACATGAACCAAAATCAGCGATGCAAACGATGAATTAGCCGGTGGAATTGGTCTCGTATTACGGTTGGGTCTGAAGCGTGTCAAGTGGAAAACAATAAACATATGATGTATTTTATTGTGGATAGTGGTTACGTTTGACCCAGGCGGACAAACTTTGGCTGTCAGTTTACCAAAATTAGAGCAACCGAAAAGTTCATTTATGGGTTTCTGAAACTCTAAAATGAGAAAGAATTCGACTGCTGTGAAGAGGGTTTCCAAAACAACAACCTAACACAATTATGAGCCTACGGTAAACAAATCAGTAACATCTGTTTTATGTCAATGCTTTCTTCCGAAAGAAAGCGCATTCTGTTTCAACCGTCCTTCTCCTATTTCATTTCGCTATTCACGTGGTTCCTGGCTTCAGTAGTCCATACTTCCTGTCAACGTTTGCAAAGTTAGCTGTATCCACTAAAGTCGCCGTTTGATAAGGATGACTCAGTTCCTGCCATTTTCCTAAATGGTTCTTTACTGCTATCCTAGAATCCCTGCTGAGAAGTCATGGTGTTCTGTATCATGTCAGGTCGGACAGATAGAGACGAGATTGAGATTACTGGAAGAAGACAGCAGCACCACTGTATTAGACTCGTGTTTCCTTATGAAGTCAGTAAATTTTCTTGAATGAGCGTTATATCGACTAGCAGTTTGCCTATATTTTTTTCACACACATTTTAATGCCCCGTTAAACGGGATTGGTGAAACAAGCGTTGATGTCGTTATCGTGCACTACTACGTTATAGTGGATTCAGCATGAACAGTGCTCCAGGAGTAACAGATTTTCATGTTGTAACCTACTTTTGGAATCATCTGTTATGTACCCAGTTTGATCGAATTACACTGTTTTTCCTATGGGCCATGGATCAGTGGTGTTCGATTTAGGCTAAAACTTTCCTCGCTCGCCTGCTGTCACTTTATTTTATGCTCATTTGGCATTTCATTATAAGTAAAGAGTGACTAATCACATACTACCTCCTTCGGAGTGCTTAAATTTACCTTTATTTTCGAAAAAATTACGGACACAAGCAGCACTCCTTGACTGTGTCATCCATTGACATTGAGTATCGCTCACCTAGATCCTCACGAAACCGAACGTGATTGAGCGACAGGCGGTCTGCCCGGGCCCTTAAGCAGGCGAGTGATGTTCAGCTGATGGCTGATCTGTCCAGAAACTGAGTCAAATAGCGATAGACAGCTTTAGTCCAGACAGGCAGATGACACTGCGCTTTAATTTAGGCCCATCTCCATCTACCAATGCGACGTCCGATCTGTGTTGGATGCACCTAACTGTCCATCAAAATCGATTGCCACTAGGGGGACTAGACAACTTCACCAACAAGAATAAAAATCACCGAGGTTTTGTAAGATGGAAACACCTTATCCTTCCATGTAAAGTGTAAGGTCAAAACGGCTTGGTGGAATAAGATTTTATAATCCTACGGTTCGGCTACTGTGGGCGATTTTTTCCTTTTTGTTGATGTTAGGATTAGTGAGCGATATTATCAGTTGAACTAGAGTATTGGGGGATAAGTGGAAGTGACCAGACATAGCACATATAGGTAGCTCTTGGAGATACTCACGGAGGCAATCTCAGTTAAATGAGAAAAACCCTTCATCAGTATTATCCGTCTTTACACCAGTACCTAAGATGAAGCCATCAGCAAAAATAAGGTACATGGTAAGGTTGTTAATTTCGAAAAGTAAAGCGTGAAAGTTCGAGAGAGCCGCCATTCCTGCCGTTTCTATAAAGAAGCTCAACCATGCTCTCAAATGCAGCTAGTGGGCAAAGGCTTAGCAGTGACACACGAATCTAGACGCCTGAGACAGAGGTGGCGTACTTGCTCTATCAAGAAAGAACGGCCTACGATTTGAGCTTTCACAATTCTAAGTTGGCGTTGAATAGTCGTGTGGATATCGCGCTCATTGGCAAGGTTTTAGTGTCCTCAGAGGCTGCAGTGGGTCTCCTATGGTTCATTGTAGTGAACCTAATGATGATCGCTGAGTATGTTCCCCTGTCTCCGTCGGATCCAAACGTCATGGGCGATTCTACAGAAAACGGCAGCAGGTTGCCAACGCGACATCCAAATGAGGTTTGTTGATAAAAGCCCGTGGCTTACACATTCGAGTGCATGGACGGGATGAAAGTGCACGCAAGCGACGTGACCGGTCTTGTTTGAGTCAACGTCGTCAGAAAGGTTATAGGTCAAATCATTACCATACCACCTACGCACTTTATCTATGCTACGAAATATTGGCAACTAAGGGACACTTACAAACATTATAGGCCGTCAAAGTAACACAACTCCACAGATTAACTGTATTTTGGTGATTCATCAACCGAAGGTTTTGAAATTTGTAATTAAATCACACATTTGAATGGTCCTCCTGCCAAATCCCGATAATTCTTTTATAAGTGTTTGGGGGCTGTAGAATGCGCATTTTGATTGGTTCTTGCACAACTACTCGTACGGCGTTGAAGCCATTTGAGATGTTGGACAAAGCCCGGAAGCCCAGAAAACATTTTTTGAGGGAGGAGCTATAACCACCAGATTGAACACCGACAAATCTAAACTGTGCGAAGAATTCTGCTGTCGACAATTACGCGTCGAAGACCTGAATGCAAGCTGCAACTTAACTTAAATATGTGAGACAACATCCTAAAGGGATTGCATATTACCAAAGCAGCTGAAATTTGCCTGCTGCATCGACGGACCGCAAGGTTCGCCATGAGGGACCGTACGTCATACTGACTCGACATCACGTGAAATATGGCGTTCGTATCCAAAGTGGGCGATATTCGTCAACTTTTTACAACTCAAGTTATTTCCAAAGAAGCCAACTGCACTAGCTTTCGCTATTTGACGCGAATGGAGGCCACATCACCGGCCGTGATGGGGACGTGGAACTGCACAACAACCTGTAAACTCACAGTCACCGCTTTAAAGATAAATAACCTTAAAACTCTAAGACACCATGTATATGAACCGAAACAAACCGAATATCACCATGATCGCCTGATCTATGAAGAATGGAAAATCCTCTCAAGAAGACGGTATTCCAGTAGTGGTCTTAAAAACCCTTTCAACCGTAATCCTCAAACCTCTCCATAGGTTTTTGCGTCTAGTACGCGGAACAGCAAATTTCCCCAGGACAGGGATGAAATCGAGTAATACCACCAACTCACCTAGAAGGCGACAAAACAATATGAGTAATTGCCTTAGTTTCTTCATTGTTGTAGCGAAAAGGTCCGCGTTCTTTCCAATGTAGCATTTTCTCCAAGCAAGTGGTATACGCAGTAGTTTGAATGAAGGTGGTTTTAGCCAGATAAAGATTAGCGGGAACAATGTATTCCTCTAGTTTGAATCCAAGAACATCTATCAGAGAATGCGTCTGACCGTGTTGTGGGCCAGTAAATGTGGTCAATATCACTTTGACAAAGACGAGGCCATGCATTTGGCGAGAATGACGCCAAAGTGCCCAATACAACATAGTCCTTCGGCCATACGAAGGTTAACTTTGGTGCCCTGCATGATAACTCGAGTCATCAATACCCAGGAACACTTAGAACACCATGTTCAATTGTTTCAAGGGTAGTGGTAGGTGAGAAACGGATTTCTAGTTGGACAGTGTTCACATTTCACGCATTAGGTGACCAGAAACGTATTTGGAAATTGGTGTTCACCCTTCGTCTGATATGCAATAACAATCAAAACTCACTCTTCCTGTCCAAGATAGTAGCAGTTTGTTAGAACCAGGTCGTGATAGGTTATCACAGGTTTTAAAGCAAGTTTTTCCGAAACTTCGACCAATGGGATTGCTAGTTGTGGTGGAATCGACTTTGGAAATTTGGGGGGGGGGGAAGAAGAAACAGGTGGTGGACTATCAAAATGTTTCATAATTTCACATAAGTCATGCTGAATCAGAACAGAATATACCACTTTTTCGTTATGTGAAAGCGCAAACAACTGGAATCAGAGCAGACAGCCCATGATCGAATGATTTTAACTGTTATATCGATGTTTTGTGTATGTCATCCCTGAACAAGGTCCAGCGTTAGGTTTGAGTTTCTAGGTAAAAAAAAACAAGTTTGTTCTTTCAGGTGTTATTTTTGACCAGAAAAAAGTCGTTCTCGGTTGTCTTAACCCAATACGTTTGAAGCTAGTGCACCTGGTCTTCTCACCTAACCTGGTTTCTTGCTCCAGGAATTTAGTAACGTAATTGGTTTCCAAACAAACCATGATCTATGTGTACCAATGTGGTGTTCAACGGACTACCAAGCAACAAACTTTGTCCGCCAAAATCCACATTTACGCGAGCTGCTGTTTCCACTGACATCGTTTTCAGTCACGAAAGCTCCAACGGAGGTAAAATACTACTCGATGTGACCTCACTATAATCATGAATTGGGAATCCCATCTGATAAGTGTCAATAGACATCTTTCGGCAGTAGAAGTTGAACCCGATTTGCTGAGTAGCTAGCTATTGTGCCTTGAAATCCGGCCTTGAAATTTGGGTCAGCCTATTTGCCACTTTCAGGGTAAAACTGAATGCAGATCGTTTCCGTGGTAACATTTGGGCTCCTCTGTTCTGTCTTTGGATATCACCTGCTAAGGTTATACATTAAAAAAAACAACTGTCATTTCTAACCCAATTCACCCTTCAAGCTGATTCTATACAAATCTCTTGATTTACTCTGGGTTTCACAACTCAACGTGTTGATCGCATCATCTAGGGTGCCCTCGAGAGACCTGTCTGCTTGTTTCTCGACGACCGAACACTGAGGGACATTTTGAAGCTAAAATGCGATTGGACCAGTTGGGTAAAATTCGAGACACAAAACGTTGTTTCCAATGCGTTCCTAAATGACCAACCTGATAGGACCCCACCGAAACTAAACGACCGCTGAACGTATTCTTATTTCTTCGATCCAATCGGCTTGAACATTAGTCTATCGACTATAAACTTGGAAAACGGGTTTGTAAGCCGCCCAATCTATGATGACACACTTTTCAAACAAATCCTTGTTTCCACTCCTAGTGGGGGCTACTTGGCCGCACAGTGCTCTCAGCTGCAAAACCTTTGCGAGTGGAATAAAACTTTTTACGCCTGAATGTTGCATTTAGTTGTGTATGTGCTCAGACCAAAAACCATCCTAATCTACGTTCATATTTTCGAAGCTCACCAAATTTCATTGTCCACTGAAGCAGTCATACCTCTGGTGGAAAAATTCTGGTGGAATAATTTCCTAGCATCACTGGGAGCCCGGGATGTCTAAATGGGCTCAAACGTTTGAAGTGGTATTCTGAACTCATTTGCCTGTCTGTTTTAGTCCATCAGGGACACGTCGTAGCTTTCGAAAATTCAGTTCCATTGTGCGAATACTGAGCGCCCTCCGAGTGTGAGTTTTCTATTCGTGAAGAGTTGTTTGCGCAGAAATATCCCGTCTTCCAAGATCGTCATCTGATTCAGCTGTCGTTTTGAAAGCCTTTTAATTTCCTCAGCATTGAATCCTTAAGCGGCCAGCGAATCAAATATTTACCCAGCCGGCGCGTACCGGTATGGAATCAGACATTATGATCACACTTTAATCACGTGAACTCGGGTCTACGTCTCCATGATAACCCTCAACTAGAATGAAATCAATCGTGAGCTAGTAGCGGTCACTCACTAGGTCATTCGTCACATACATCCAAATCACGTAACAGTTCCCATCCCATTTTCAACCTCAACCGACAACAGGTACACTACAATTTCCTATCCATTTTGTTCACGCGGCTACCACCTGCGTCACGCGCCAGGCCCACGACCCTCAATCACATCAAGCCAAGTTGCACTCATGTTCGTTCAACTATCAAACAAGAATGGGCACCCCTCTCTTCGAAATGCACAAAATAACTAGGCAGGCAACTCGGTCCAGCACACAAACACGAGCGCACACAGGACAGGAAGTCAACCGAGCTCCACAAGTCTCCACGGACAACTACGGAACACGTGTAGCAGCCATACTACAGAGAAAACGTCCCACGTCCGGAACTTCATTCGGAAACTCTCAACAGTTGTCCAGTAACAATTAGTCTCCTTCTGACGTATTTCATTTTTGGCCTTGTATTCAGTTTTATCAGGGTTCTTCTAACATCTGTAATCAGCATTCTTAAAAACATACCTTGTTTGGTCATCGGAGGTTATTCGAAGATTGCCGAACTTAGCCAACATTCGAGTAGCTTTTCAGAGGGGAAAACGGTACGCTCAGTTTTGGTGCAGTCGAACGATCCCCTCCCGGTTGAAAGGACTAGGGACTGTGTATAAAAGTAATTGCAACGATTGCACTAAGGTTTACAGAGGACAAACTGCCAGGGGATTGCACACCAGAATTGGTGAGCATAAAAGGAGGATAGACAAACCACCAAGGACTGCGGAAGAATACCAAACGCTGGTCAAAGACTCAGCGATGGCGGCACGTGCCTTAGACACGGGACATGAAATAGATCTGGAGAACGTGGAAGTGTTAAGACGGGGACTACGATTCACACCACTACGGCTGATAGCCGAGGCGGTGGAAATCACCAAGCATCAGAGCGTGTGGAACCGGCGAGCGTATGGAAAGCGGTCTCAGATAAGCCGAGTTGACACGCAACTGTGTGGTTGTCAATTCACTAGAATCATTAGCAAAAACAGGGAGGTGGAAATCCCAACCCGAGCAAAGTTCACAGAATCCCCCTTACACAACTATCGTAGCACTAGCTCATCCACACAGACAGACAGAACGTGCAAACGACGTTCAAGAGAGATCATCACGTGAACCGAACCGGAAGAACTAGACTCTAGACTGGACCCAAATCCATGTAGGTTTCTCCTTCGGCCTAAGACTTGGTGATCCACCCTAACACACGAAATCCCTCGCCCGACAACTAACAGATATTTAGTTTGACTTAGCTGATTGTTTCTACTTCCACCTTAAATCTCGTAACCTAGCCAATAAACTATGTTGTGATATCTTGTATATCGCACCGAACATGAGGACGAATATCATGGAGTTAGCTGAGTCATCCGTTAAAACCAAATTGGCGTGCAACTGCGTGTATTTTACGAATATCTTTTTGACCTTTTTTACCCCGCCAATTCGCCAAAGTGCAAAACTCTCGCACAATTCTGGCTCCCATTGAAAACAACTCCTGAAATACAGCCTTAAATTGCAGCCTACTGCATCATTTTAACTGTGGAAGGGTTGTTTGTAAATCAATGAGCCAGGGCCATGCACTTGTACACTTGCTAGGGCGGTGTGATACCAGCATCAGCTTTGACCACTTTGTCCATCATGAGCGTATCGCACCTGCAAACCCATTAGATAATGTCACCTGCCTTCTCATACTTTGTCCATAACGGTTCGGTTTCTACGTCCAGCCAACTTTAGGTCAGTCTTTTTGATGATACGTACTCAAATCTTCAACAGTGTAAATTCCACCTAGGGTTTTATCTTCCGAGATTTCCTCATGACTGAACTCCACGATGCCGAGTCCATAGCACGACCCCAGCACGACCAGCTTTTAACCAGTAGACTCCGAACGAAGCTAGTTAAGAAAACGACGCTATGAAGCTAGCTTCATAGCAGGTAGCAACGTATGAGGATTGTCCAAACGAAAAGCTCACAGAACATGGTTTTCTCCTTCGACCTCTTCGACGGAGAGTTAAAGGTTTGCTTCAACTATCAGGAATATCACCTTTCAGCTGAGCTATCGCAGTGCGTCTGATCTTACTGTCTAACTTTTTGTCTGCCAGTTCGCTTCAAGTTGCGGGGACTTCCTTTCGCACAGAAAAGCTAAACGCTTTACGGACAGAATATTGCCGACGAGCCGGAAACAGTCACACATACACGCACACCACAATCGATCGAAGCCTCCAAGGTCATCGACAGTAAATCGAGTGACGGAAAGGGAACGCGGGCAACTAATTTTCGATCTCGTCGGTCCGAAAGGTCCGAAGTCGGACCATTTAGAATTCCGTAAGACGATCCAAACCAGACGGACAACATTGTGTCCACAGGAGTAGTGGTGAGAAATTCATGTTTCTAAAAGTTAACGCACTCCACCCTCTTATCTGTACGGAAAGCTGTGTGTCACTACGTAACCTGCTTGTTGCGATACCTCTGCTTTTTGGATGTTGCAAATTCTGCATAGAAAAGACGGTACTCTTCAAAACGCAGTCGGGCGATAGCACGAAATTTCTAAAATGGGAGAGTGGTATAAGCCGATACACTCTGTATTTGGGTAGATAAATTTGGGGGTGGATGCTGGCTTGGCCGGGCCCTTTCTCAGAGTGCCCTTAAATGGTCCGACCCTTTACTGAGGAAATCCTACACGTTGCCTTCTCAGTAGCAAGGGCAGGTGTCTGGTACATTGACTGAGATGAGAGGCCATTGGTTGTCTGAATACAGGGCAGATTAAAAACCTCTAAATTACGGTAAACAAAGCAGTACGTTTTGCTACTTCCAGAAGTACCGCGGACAAGTTACCACTGTTTGGCAGACGTGGCCAAAAGAAAGAGAGTCACGATATATCCGTGCCACCATGTTTCGGAATCCTCAACAGTTTCAGGGCGATTCGAACTGGTAAACCACCAGGTAACAGTGGCTGCATGCCTGGGCAGACGGCAGTAGGAATATTCTTAAAAACTGAACCAGAAAGCCCAGTCCGCTGGAAAAGAGTAAAGGCAGCGAATTGATATGACTGTATCCTCAATTGCGTGAACGCTAATCCAGGCAGATCGCAAATTGCCTTCCAGATTTAATGGTTACATATGGCCAGTTTCCAGTGACGTTAAAATAGAACAATTCACTGAAGGTCAAAGAAATAAACTAGAATTACAAAAGGCATTTCCCAATCCCCCAAATCAGATTGAATTCCACATTGTTTGCACCCTTATCAGTAAACAGATAGCATAAAGTGATTCCGGAATCAAGGAACTTCGAATGACCTTGGCAAACAATCAGCCGAATATCGGGTACAGATTCAATAGATTATTAAACGCGACTAGTGTTCTCCGTGTTGACATCTAATCATAACTATACTGGGAAAAGCTCGGGGTTCCTAGATGAGTCGCAAAATATTCCACTTTAGCAATGAAGTTTCTAACATAATGCTGGTGTTCGCACAGCAGTAAAACCAAACAGGTTTGCGTCATATTACACAAGAATATTTCACATTTCTTCTCTATAAGTCATGACAACACCACGGGATTTTCTAGGTTAGTTCCATCTAGGGTGTTTGTGCGTAGCAGTTGCGTTATTTCGTGTAGAGATACGAAGCTGCCTTTTCAGCCCCACTCGTTAGCATACTCTCTATCTCGCTCTCCTGCTGGCATGTAGGTTGGATAGTAGGATGATCGGAACGCATCCCACAGGTAGTAGACAGAGCTAGAATATACCAGATGTGATGATCTTTTGTTACCGGAGTCCTGACTGAAAGCTGTTGTTCTGGTGACAACCATCGCCAGAAACATTGGTTGCTTCATCGGAATCACTGAAGACGATCGCATTCTCAGCTGCGCGGTTCATTCCTAAATCCTATCGTTTATAGTATAACAAGTAAAGAGCAGAATTCAGAGGGTATTCTGGGGATCCTTGTGAACATTCCAGAAATATCATTTTTCGAACGGCAAGGCAACCGGATTTTAGAAGAGTGATCATTCTGGCGTTAAGAACAACCTAAATAAAGTGTAGATCAGGGAATACTTGAATTGAAAAATGCGTCACATAGCGTAGTCTACGTGTTTTCCTTGGTCTTTCCCACAAGAGAACAATGCTCAGTAAAACCCTTGTTTGGTAGGTCTTCTATGAAATCACTTCAGATGAAGAAAAGTTTTAAAATCCTCAACGCTCAACAGCCCACCAACAAGTTTTGTTGGGCTTTCATCCTAGAAGTGGAGTTAGACTGTGCTGAAAAGCCCAGAAAAGCTGATAGTCGTGTCTGCCAGGCTGACATCGTAAGACTTAAGCATATATGACCATCGGTTACGAAGATCAACTGAGTCCAAAACAGTCCGATAGGATTTTATCAACTCTACGACTTTTGGTTGGAATACTGCCAGAAACTGGGCTGTTGTATGTGACGATAGTTCGATGTTCATAGTTTCCAACACGTACGGTCTTCAAGTTTGTCAAAATTTAAAGTGTTTTTCTCACCTAATTTTTGATAAGCAGGTTTACCGTTCTGACTGGGTGACCCTGCGAGAAGACGAGTCGGTTTGATCAATGCGTTCTGGGTGACACCGAGTATGCTACCAATGTACAACCGAGTTAGCCTTAGAAGTAATTTACTTAAATTCCGTGACACAACATAACTGTCACGTACAAACCCCAGATGAAACTAACCTAGTTACTAAGTCGTTATAGAAAATCACGTGATCCTGCGATGACGTATACTGAAGAAATGTAAAATATTTCGTGTAACATGACACGAACCTGTTTGGTTTCGTTGATGTGTGAATACCAGCATTATTTTGGAAACATTTATGAGTCATCATCGCCAAGCAGGAATATTTTTGACTCGGTTACGATCCCGGAGCTTGTCCCAGTATGATTGAAACTAGTTATGAACACTGAGATAACCTGCTGGATTTGTACCCGACATTCGGTTGATTATTCGCCCGCCTGAAAGAACTGACGGCATCTTCTTTCAATAAAATATGTTGTAATATTTCGACTCTCATATATGAGGCTGTCTTTGCGCAGACCGTGGAGTTGAAGAATACAGGTTCAGCAGGAATTCAGCTGAGACCATCTTGGAAACCAAAATTGTGTGCAAATGAATGTATTCGCGAATTTTGTACCATTTGTTTTCAAGCTGAAGATAAGTTTGATGAAAACGCGGGGCGAACCTAGCAGATGACCCTGAAGAAGAGCGAATCCGGTCATATGCTATCAAAATTTTTTTCGCAACCTTATGTGTAGTATTCGTCTAGGAAAATAGACCGCATTTAGTCCGGTTAACAAACCGAATTCAAATGATTTTGGTTACTTTATGGTTTTCGAAATGTGCCATCTATTTTAATAAATCGTCCAGCTGTTAGCCTTGATTTACAGAAAATATCCAGTTGTTGGTAACGGCATGAACAACGGTCATGGAAACGCCGGAGTGGACCCCGTGAGAGCAAACGATCCATGACAGCGAGTTTTACGGGAAACCTACAACACGTAGGAGCAGACTAAACATCAGTCTGTCATACTTGTATAAAACCTAGCCCGCTTCCTTACTGATTCTGCATAAAATTATTCTACCTTTGCAGCGCCTTCGTCTCCATTCATCCACACATATGATGAGGTGGCAAAAGCGAGAATTTTGTGAGCAAGCCGCAGCTGATCCACAGAGGTTAGACCGTCTGGATGCAACAGAGGCAGCTGTAAATGAGAAATGAGAAATGTTAATTAAAAAAACGTTTGGTGACGGAGAAACGGCGAACAGCGTAGAGCAAATGGACGAACATTCAGGGCTTTACATTTCGAAGAGTGTTCATGAAGACGTTTAAACCCTCGTTGGATTCTGCGAGCTGTGACCATACCAGATAATATTACTAAAAAAGCTACCCTTTGTATTTTTGCTTACACCATGTACTTTGGTTGCCTTCCGTGTATGTTGATGAAATCGGAGAAGCTGAATGACGCAACTCTTTGTGCGATCTCCAAGAACATAGAAGGGTATTCTTCTTTGGTGATGGTCTTAGGATGTTAATCAGCAACCGGTATGGGGTCTAAAATTGAGCGCGTGATGCGACCTACTCCATGGTGACATGGTCAATGAAGGAAAATGCTGAGAAAATTTTCGTGGATTAGTCCTCCCGGTTTTTGATGGTTTTCTTCTGGATTGGATGGTATGTAATTGAATTTCCATCATATATGTATACATGTGGTTACATATCAGACTTGAATCTTGTTTTATACCAGATGCAAGTGATGCGGATCGATATGATATTTACAAACATCTCTGATGGTACTCACGAAGACACATTCTTCTGCTATGTGTGCTCAGACAGCCTCGGGGATTTTTTCCTCAAATGTTATCAGTTCATTCTCGAAAAGATGTATTTGGGTAGCTGTGCTTGTTGCGGAGTATGTGCGTAGATATTAGACAAAGTACGAGGTCATCGGATCTGCTTCGTTGTTATCAGTTGACAGTCGCTGGTGCGGTCTACATTTAGCGACGCACGAACAGGGTTAACGGTTTACTCGTAAGGTTGCCGAAAACTCTTCGAGAGCCTACTCCGGTCTCGCCCTTCTTGGGGCTCATCAACATAGCGTCAACATCTTGTCTACCGCTACGTAGCAACATAAGCCAATTATTAGCGACATTTCTGATCATATCCTACGCTGCGAATGCGTTGACTTCACAGTTTATCTGACCTGCCATTCCTGTTCTACGTAATTAGGCGCATTTTGTAGGTCAACTACAACATCGTTTTGCAACGATGTATCCTAACACTCTATTACACGGACACACAAAAGGCATCCCTAGGTTAAGAGCTCAGAAATAGCGCAATTTGGTTCATGGGATTTGTTTCCATAGGTGCCCTCAATCTGCTTTGCGGTTGGAGCACAACAACTTCCAGGTGCGTGAAAACGCAGTTTAGTCGTGTGACCAACAAATGCCTACTCATCGTTACAATGTTTTTGCCTCTTGAAACAAAAGCACTATTTCTTCATCATGAGAACTTTTGTCACCAACTTGAGAAATCGTCCGATACTACTTAATTCAGGAGCAGAAATGCTTCATCGAATATTTTTGCCCATTATGCGCAAGAATATCAGTGTGCTTTTGATCAGGAGGACCTCCATCCGATTCCCAGCTCCAGGATTTTTATCACGCAAATGAACTTAAAAGCAAACCTCACTGTCATGATAGAATCATGGCGCTATTTTTTAAAAGCATTCGCTCAGCTGTTTAATCTAAACCGGTCCGTTATTCGACAAGCTGGGCTGTCCTTTAGTCACAAATGTGTGTTAACCGCTTTCTAGTTCACTTCCTCGCTACCCGTCTATTAGGGAGATCACCTCCGGTTGACACCTCCGGTTTCCCAAAACGTTCCTACGTAAACCAGGTGCGGTTGGATTGCAAAAAAGGTCAGCGATCTGAGACTTTCGTCTTGATGAGGCCCTTCATTTGGGCATTTTTAACACCGACGTTACCCCTGCCCCAGTGACCTGTGGACTAATTTAGTCAACTGGCCGACTAATGATGGAAGGAAAAACATCGTGCGCCGAGTTTTCCAATGGTTAACAGGGACTAAGCGGTTGCACGCTATCAGACACGGAATTGGATCCATTTTTGCACAGAGCCTTTAAAAAGTTAGCATTCTCCAGCGTCCTCCGGAACGTTCCTGGACGTCCTTTGAATGTTGGACGTTAATGAACAAACACTGCAATGCCGTTCCATAATTTCTGTACTAACCTTCACTTTCCATCACATGTGGGGGCGCCGCTTTAGCACCTGACCAGGCACTACTAGTATAAGGAGGGAAACGCTTCGCTGCAGAGTTGTTTATTAGAAAACGCCAACTAAACGGTTACAGACTATTGGACAGGAAGGTTAAACTCTCATTTGCATGTTGTTTTTAAAAAACGGAATATCCATCTTCTTCTCGAACGCGTCTTCTTGAACTCTTCTGGATATTCATTGACTATCGCACAATTGCAAGCAAAAACTGTAAAGTAGTTCCACAAATTCCGTAATAAATCCCACCTTCCATTAGATCAAGGCGAAGTTACGAGAACACACATACTACTCGCATGCGTCATCAGTAGTACCCACCGTTACACACCTTCACCCTTTAAAGGTTGCTTGCATGCCACTGATTTCCATTTACCTCCGTTGGGTCGGCTCCGGCAGCTGGTCTGTTCGGCAACTCTTCGGGTGTATCATGCCACTTCCGAAGCTGAGTCCCATTTACTCTTTTCGATCCCCGACCGTCTTGAATTGTATAGACGTTCCCCCGGCGGTCGGTAACGACAAACGGACCTTGCCATCGGCTGCCCAGCTTCCGCGATCCCAGTCCACTCCTTCCAGGATTCTGATGATCCTTCCACTTAACCTTCGCGCCTATGGGGAATGGTCGTGCCTTTCTACTTGCCGTTTTCTGTCTAGTCCTTTCCTGGGCGGCGGACAAGTTTTCTCGAGCTTTCCTCCTTTCCTCTCCTAGCTCCTCTGGAGACAAGTGTGTTGCCGGCCATAACCCAATTTCCTGATCAACTGGAAGGCGCGGATGTCGACCGTACATCAGCATGAACGGGGACTTGCCTGTGGTTGGCTGTATGGAAGCCCGATGAGCGAGCAACACCATCGGCAGGTTCACTTCCCAATCACCTCCTTTGGCCGCTAGCCACTCCTTGATCGTTCGGTTATTGCGTTCTGTAAGACCATTTGTTTGCGGGTGATATGGTGCCGTCCTCAGCCGTCTGATGCCCAGCTTCTGCAAGCAACTCCTAAACTCTTCGCTCTCGAAGCAAGGCCCTTGATCCGTTAGAATCATTTTTGGCACCCCGTGGTTGGCCACGATGTGACGCATTACCACTCCGCTGATTGTCGTCGCCCGTTGGTTTGGCACGGCTGCCGCCTCGACCCACCGCGACAGGTGTTCTGTCATCACCACGATATACTGATTTCCACTGGTTGTCACCGGAAAGGGGCCCATGACGTCCACAGACCATAACTCGCCGATTTCTGATACAGGAATGGGTTCCATGGGATTGGTTACCCCTGTCGTATCCCCTTTCATCAGTTGGCACCGCTTACAGGACACCACATAATCCATCACCTCACTTCTCATCCCGGGCCAGTAGGCCCTCTGCCGAAGTAAGTCGTATGTCTTGGTGCACCCTGTGTGTGCCATTTCGTGGCATTCGACGATCAGCTTCCTTCTCAAGACGCGAGGTATTACGGGCAGCACAACATCAGAATCAGTGTCGTTCCAAGAAATTATGCCAGCCTCACTCAGACTCAATCTATCAAAGTGACTCTGGAACATTTGCAATTCCTTGTCTCCGTCTCCGTTCTCAATATTCCGTCCATCCAACAAGGAGGCTGCAACCTTCCGTAACACAGGATCCTGCCGTTGGAGTTGCACCAACCTCCCGGGATCCAGTTCGACGACGATGCTATTGGCACCGATCATGATCCTGGGGGCCTCATCTTCAGCCTCTGGTCTTGACAGCCAATCAGCCAGGTGATTCTCCTTCCCTGGCACGTGCCGGATCGTAAAGTCGTACTCTTGCAACCGGAGTGCCCAGCGCGCGAGCTTTCCGCGAGGATCTCTGGTGGTCCTGATCCACTCCAGGGGTTTGTGATCAGTCTCGACATGAAATCTTTGTCCAAGCAGGTATGGCCTCCACTTATCCAGGGCCCAGACGATCGCTAAACATTCTTTCTCAATAGTCGAGTACTTCTGCTCAGCGTTAGTCAGGACGCGACTGGCATATTCGATAACTCCATGCCTCTGCTTCAGGACAGCGCCGATACCGCGGTCGCTAGCGTCCGTTGCAACAGTAAACATCTCTCCGACCCTGGGCAGTTTGAGGGTCAGTTGCTGATCCAGCATGCGCGCTTTGACACGTTCGAAAGCCTCGTGTGCTTCCCTGGTCCATTCGAACTTCCGATTTTGCCCAAGCAAGTCGTACAGTGGAGCAGCAATCGTGTTGAAATCTTGGACAAACCGGCTGTAGTATGCTGCTCGCCCAAGAAACTGCCGTAGGGATCGCTTGGAATTGGGAACAGCACAGTCCTCGATCTTTGCCAGTTTTTCTGGCAGTGGGCTAACCTCTCCGTGACCCACTTTATGCCCCAGCAGTGTCACTGAACTCCGAGCGAGCTGTGTCTTGGCTTCATTTATCCGCAGGCCCGCCTCCCGGATACGCTTCAATACGGCCTTCAAATGAACTGCGTGCTCTGGTTCCGAATTGCTGTACACAACGATATCATCCCCGTACACGGCAACATTCTGTAGACCCTTCGTTAAACGAAGCATCAAGCGCCGGAATGTGAATGGTGCTCCCGACAAACCAAACGGCATCCGTCTAAATTGATATTGGGTGTCCCCAACGGTGAACGCCGTTTTCTCCCGGTCCTCCGCCTTGATAGATAGTTGCCAATATCCGGAACGCAAGTCGAACACCGTGAAATATCGGGAATGCTGGAGGGAATCAAAAATATCCGCCACCGAAGGGACAGCTACAACCCGATTTACGGTCAGTTCGTTCAAACGCCGAAAATCCACGCAGAACCGATACTTTCCATTTGCCTTCTTTACAAGCACAACCGGGGAGTTGTATGCACTGTTGGCCTCCTCAATTATGCCATTTTTCAACATCTCCTGCACTTGCTTATGGACCTCCTCCCGTAGATGGAGCGGCAGCGGACGGGGTCCGTAAGGTCGAAAGCATTCAGACGAGAGCGGAATTTCGTGTTCAATCCACGAGCAGAAGCCAAACGGATCCTCTTCGCCTGTGAACAATTCGGAGTATTCCTCGACCACGGATTGTACTGACGGCATGTTACAGGACGGAAGCTTTCGGACATGCAGCTCGTTCACGGCAATGCTTGGGTAACCTTCAAGCTTGACTGCGCCATACTTGGTCACCAGTTTTCCCCGCTTGAGATCAACCACGGATTCTGTGCCCTTGAGAAAATCTGCTCCCAAAATTGTCTGCTCAATGTCTGGGCTGATAAGGAACTCGTGCTGCACGGACCTGTCGCCTAGGCGCATTGAGTGCATTGACAATCCGTCAATTTTCAGTTGGTATCCACCCACTGCTCTTACGGCTAGCGCGCACGGTTTGCATACAGCTTCGTTCCCTCTCCGTCTCAGCGATACCCCTGCTCCCGTATCAATCAGACACAGCTCCTTCTTCCCGTCTATCTCGACAACGGCCTGTATAGTAGCCTGTGTGACTGCACTGATCGCAACCCACCCGGGAAAAGAGGAGTAGTCCAAAGTTTTATTATGTACAGGTGGTCGGGTATGAGGGCATTGATTCTTCCAGTGGCCATGCATGCCACACCTGTAGCATCGGCTCATTCGAGCGTGCCTCCGAGATTCCGTCTTGATTGCTGCAAGCTGTCCGGCAAGTTGGTCCACTTTGTTCTTCAGGTCCTCCACTGTTGACTCATCCCTGTTCTCCTGCGACTGCAACGTGGCCAGTGGCGCCTCGGCCAATTCCCGTGCCAGATGCACCAGGTGCTCCACACTCAACTGGCCAGTTGCTCTTGCCAACCGCAACTGGGCACGAAGCGCAGGGTGGACTCCCTCGACGAACTGTTCGGACAGCAACTGCTGGCGCGATACTCCGTCCAGTTCCGGCAAGGCCCGATCCAACAACTGCTGCAGGCTGGCGAAGAACACGGTCGGGTCACATCCAGGTCCCATGCTGGCCGTCTTGAACCGCCTCATAGCCTCCTGGCGGTCGGCCGGCGTGTCGAACTCCGCTGCAAGAGCTTCCTTCGCGGCGGCCCAGTCCATCTTCCGAGGGCCTCTTCTAGCCGCATCCAGGGCCGCCTTCGCCCGGCCTCTGAGGAGGGTCTTCAGTGCCGCCAACTTACCCCTGTCGGTCTCCAGTCCTGCCGCCTCCGCAACATCCTCGAAGTCCTCCAGGAAGGTCCGCACATCCCCATCCTCGAAAGGTTGTGGCCACGGGATCCTCATCCTTATCCTGGTCACGGCACCAAATGTAAGGAGGGAAACCCTTCGCTGCGGAGTTGTTTATTAGAAAACGCCAACTAAACGGTTACAGACTATTGGACAGGAAGGTTAAACTCTCATTTGCATGTTGTTTTTAAAAACGGAATATCCATCTTCTTCTCGAACGCGTCTTCTTGAACTCTCCTGGATATCCATTGACTATCGCACAATTGCAAGCAAAAACTGTAAAGTAGTTCCACAAATTCCGTAATAAATCCCACCTTCCATTAGCTCAAGGCGAAGTTACGAGAACACACATACTACTCGCATGTGTCATCAGTAGTACCCACCGTTACACTAGTATGTTTCATCAGTAACATATACCGTCACGCTGTTAGCTAGTCGGAACTTTTCGTCCGGTTGGTTATCAGACGCCTGAGCGACCGGTATATAATCCAAGTTCATGGTTTTTTATAGTTATCACGCCCCCCGTGTGGATGGACGACTACTCACCAGTAGTCAGTTCTTTGTTTAAAATTAGCCATCGGCCGGTTAGATCAAGAATCACACCTAACAATAGGCTAAAATGCGTTCTTCGCAACGTACATTCGACCTGTTAAACAGATGAAAATGTAAGAATTGTGGTTTTCTTATGAACCTCGTTGTCACTATGGCTACTGTACTATGAAGACACACCTCATTGCTTATTTAGAGACAAGTCAATCTTATTAGGAAAACGCCATATCGCACGTTCTCAGATGTGACGGAGTTCTGAGAGGCTGTTTTAGCTGAACAAATCAAAATGAGCACCAGCGTTTTTGTTCAACTGCCCAGCGAAGACGAAACCGAACAAACAGACAAGAACCAAACAATGATTCCAACCTGTGTTCTTTCCTCAGGTAACCTGAATGGGGTTTTAGTTGTTTCTAACCATATCACAAGCGGATTCCTGGTGTGACAACTAATTAAAAATCTGGCAAAAAGTAGTTTGCTCGGCGGTCCTGACGGTTTAATACCGATCAATCTGAATCGCCATCAAACAGCCATCCAAATATACGTACAAGTAAATCCCTGTGTGTTTGTACATCTACACAGAGTTTATGAGTACCTGATGCTCACTTTTCGGACTAGTATGTCCACCGTTTTAAATGAAGTTTGGCTGCATACAGGGTGCGCTTCAAAAGCACCTTACAGATGTGGCTTCATGAATTCACTCTGAATTTAGGTGCTTTTTACACTGGTGACGAGGCGTATTATCACTTGGGTAGGGCTAGGACGCACAGGCGTTTAGCGTTGCTTTCAGAAGTAATCATCCAGGAATTTGGTGTGTCCTAGCATTGAGTATTCAAAACAAGCGTCCCCTTTCACCGCTTGTAAGAAATATTCATGAAATTAGATTTCGATGGTGACTAGTTATACGGTTAATGGGTCGATTGAGGAAACCATTTGTTTCTCCTGAAATCAGCACTTTCAGGAGGATAATTCTGTTGCGAAATCGATCGTAAAGCTGATACTGAATGGTATTACCATACCTAGGAATTAAAGTGTTTGCCAGGTAGCTGACTATCCTAATATGCAACACACAATGCCAAATAGGTGGTTCTGACTAACGGACAATAAATATGAAATACGAACGATTTGCTCCAAACTGTTTTAGTTCAACTTACCGCGCGTACTTCTGCTCTCAGACTACCAGTCCTAAACAGTTCAGGAAGGTTGTCAATCAGATCATTCCACACTTTGAATTTTTCCGGAAGTTTCGTCTGCGGAATCTGTTAGCCGAAAATGTGCCATAAACCAACCAGTGGGGTTTCTAACATAGCCCCAGTTTTTCGTGATAACTGGTAGTATTTCAAAGACTGCATCTCGTATCCAGAAAACTCTGTTCCGCAACAGGAGACCTCATGAACCTTTCAGCTACTAAATAGGTAGGCTGACTGATAGTTTCGGCCTTTGATTGGGTATCGATTAAGACGGTCATTTGAACTACGCGCTTTCGGATTGGTCCGAAACTGATAAGGCCGTGGCTTATATACCAACAGAAAAGGAAAATCGCTTACAGACATCGGGTTTCCAGTGATGATTAGCGCCGGTTGTTTTTAACAAGTTGTCAGCAGTAGCATCGTTGCGGCTTTCGCCTTCAAGTAGATGGTGCACAACTGAAGAGGCGATTAAATCGTTCTGGACTGAATAATTGGTCAACCAGCTCAAAATATTGGTAACGCGTATGTATTTATTGCCAACGGGTCTGTTCGTCAGGCCAGTCCGGTGTCATACAAGAACATTGCCAAGGTCGGCTAACAAACCAAACAACTCCTCAGATTGATATGTCTGTCCAGTATAGCGGGAAGTAAGAGGTACGCAGTAGCTTTGATTGAAGAGCAGCACTGGCTGTGTGACAGACATATCTGTAGGGTCGTTAACTGTTGGCTTGTCTTTTCCAACGGTTTCCATCCGGAGTGACAGTAATTAGCAACGACTGACTTGACTGGTAAAAACTTTCGTGCTTCTTTCCGAGGTCATTAACTAGCCACCTCCCTGTTGTCTCCATCCGGCACAAGACTGGGAGAAAAGGCTCTACGAAGAAAACGGTTCTTAGGCATACAAAGTACATGTCCTTATCAACTTGGACTACTTACATTCCGTCAGTCCTGATTGTTGGCGAAGTAGATTGGCTTTATTATCATGAAGCCGTAGTTTGGGACGGTGACTGCGTGTGGATGAAGCACCAGATGCTAGTATTAAGTATAACTACACTACCGGTTTAACGGTGGGTACTTCTGATGACACATGCGAGTAGTATGTGTGTTCTCGTAACTTCGCCTTGA
>SJOL01008888.1:50936-79454 GCA_004794785.1 Opisthorchis felineus | reverse complement strand
CCAAACAAATAGCTTTGAGGGGAATTTTCTGAAGACCTGGAAAACTGTAGTGAGATCGTCTTGCCCCACAAGCTTCGCTGCTTCAGACCAGCTCTGTGTCAGCGTTTGTCCCACTAAGAAAATGTCATTCACCTCACCATCAAAGTACGCCCTGCTATTTCACGTAAACCTCAAAGCATCCGGACTTGCCAGGTTTGCCATACTTCCGGGGAATCGTTTTGAGACCAGCGTCATCCGGACCAAGGAACTCATTGATCTGTTGAATGAGGAACTGTTGCTCGAATAACTGGAACAAGCTTGTACATTTATCCCGGTGGAGAAACGAGATTACTGTGGCAGCTAATGTTCGTTGGTCCGAACGCCTGGCCGCTAAATATCTGAGGTCACCACAAATAACAGACGAATATCCAGGTCCAAACACACGACACGTCCTCAAAATGATTGTCACATAAACTTACAACCCCAAGAGGACAAGCAAGTAATGACGCACTATCTCAATATGATAACCAATATTTGGCCTACTTCACCTTGGCGCTCAGTGTGCTCCTGACCCAGCAGACTGACTTATCTGAGTGGTATTCAACCTTAACCCAAATCCCGCTAATTTGTGCACCTATATAATCCAGCACGTTCGACAACAAACGTTCTCTCGTCTGTACCCGCCTTCGGTCTTCGGCTTTCCTCGTATCCCAGTGTCTCCAGTGAAATCCGGATTTATTCAAGCAATAGGGTGTAACTTTCATCCACACCACTGTTATAATGTTGGTTATATGAATTGTAATTCAGGTTCAAGAGAATAGAATGCGATCATGTGCCTATTGCGCAATCAATAAGTCCAGGACCATTTGCTTGGGAGTGACAGAGAAAGCGGAAATAAATGATCGAGTCGACATGTGTTCGAAATCATACGGTAGAATTGTACTCCGCTGTTGGTCCCGAACCAAGAAGAGTATCCTACGTAGGATTCACTAAGCAACTGCGCGCCGCTGAGTCACGTGATCACGTACAGATCAGTTGGTTATTAGATAAATGTATTATGCTTATTTGTATTTACTATATCAAAGAGTGCACGTCCAGGTTAGCAAAGAGCTTGAATCCATGCTACGCAAAGCGTAGACAGTGAGCAGGACTACATATCTTCTTTGTCGCAGCAGAAGGAATGCCAGTGCAGTCATGGTGGTGTGCAGGTGCACTATAATCGATTATTGCTACAGCAGACCGTCCATTGTCCATCGAAGAATGAAATGCCTTCAAGATCATCTGCTCCTAAAACACACAAGGATGAATTCGAATAACCTTTGGTGGAGTATGAGTGAACACTGCTCATAAGTGCGCTGTCCAAAAGTGAGTGTGAGAAAATATCCTCAGGTCAATAACGTTCTGGAATTGAGTCTAGTCGGTCGGCTTGTTGGTATCTTCTCTCTGTGATGTGACCGTTGTCTGAAACATTATAAGTTCGTTTATTGAATTTGAGTGAAACATTTTGCAGATATTCGCATGAAGAATGAATTGCAAGTCAACGGTTGATAGACTTCGGGCGTCCTCTTGAATGACCTCAACTGAGGAATTTGGGTAGTCCTATGACTTGGAAAACCATTCCGCTCACTCCACCGATAGTCAGGGGTCCTACCATGTCCTTACTTAGCAGCGTATGCGTCACTGTACAATGCATCACATGACGACATCATGTGGTAACAACAATCCGAATTCATGAGAAAGGAATTCCACATTACGTGCCTGTTGGTTTAAGTAAACTGTCATTGATGACTAAATTGTTCAAGGAAACAGCAGACTAGTCGGTCTGTATGTAAATATATATATGTCATCCGCATTTTCATGTTTTCACGTGATTCATTAGGCTGCTGCAATCATTAACCAGTATGATTTTCACATCGTTGTTGTTCACCTACGGCAACAAACAAGCGATAAACAATTTAGTGTCTGTTACCCATAAGGGTTTCCTGCTGAGAAAAACTCACCGGCAGCCGGAGAGTTTAGCCTCACTGGAATTTGTCCTTCAAACTTTGCATCTTGGATCACCGTTAAATTACTGGATTTGGAACCGCGTGAAACTTTGCACAATAAGCTATGCGTGATTGACAATGTGTAGATTCGCACCTTGTTCAGATGCCATCCGGCGTATCTGAAATATATACACTTGCGTGATTCTGAACGGAGTTGTTGAATAACTTCTAGTTTCTGTGCACCGTTTGGTTTTTAACCCACCTTTGTGAGTGTGATGGACGGAAGGATAGTTTACAATAGAGGTCCTAAATTTAGTGTTGGAAAAAAGTGGTCGCCATTGTTTCTGTTCTCCCTCCACAATCGAATTCACGTGACCTTCCCCATGCTTGGCTTGAGACACTAAACAATATGATCGCTAATCGATGTGTGGGCACCTAGGACGTTTGGTTTGGTTCAGTCCTTGGTATTTCCCTCTTCTACATTCGAGCTCTGAAAAGTGGTACTGGAAATTTCATGAATTTGATTGGTGCTAACGAGAGACTCAACTGAAACTCTCCTTTAGGGTATTCGTCACCTGAATGTGCGACACAAAGGCTATATCATATCTCAGTTTGTACGACATTTGAGATATCGCTGTATGTTTCCTTCATGGAACACACTATTCATAAGACTACTGAAAACCATCCGACGACGCGCGCTGGGGTTTGTCCTTCTTGGGGTTGATCAGGTGGACGTAGGTCTTGAGTTTCCATCCAGGCTTTGTTCTGTTAGAACATCAAAAATCATAAATGAGAGATTTATTTGAGTCTATTGTGAACACCAGTGTGACTTTTAGATGAGTGTTTTTCGGTGTTCAGTTAGAAAATCCGATTGACGGGAACTCGCAGCATCCCGCTGCTTGATGAGTCTCAAAAGGGCTAAAACAGAGGTGGGCAGTTGACGAACTTCCATCAACTTTGTTGGTAATAAGTCATTTCACAAACCACACCACGACATATCGTGGATTTAGTTTTTTGCCGGATGATTTGAGGATTCTTTGGCATAAAGATTACGTTCATTAGTTTAACCTATTTGATTCACTGAAGAGCATCACCATGTGCATTTGCTCGCTAGATCTCTCCAGATGATGTATTTTTACAGTCATCGTTCAGACCTCTCCTTTCCTGTAAGTTTCCTTAATTTTTCTGACCATTTTGCACCGTTTCTGACATCATAGGTCATTTATACTTACTAGTCTCGCGGTCGTGCTACACTAGATTTTGCCTGCGACAATATAAGTTATCTCAGTTTACTCTGGTGTAGTGAACGTGAACGTGTGAAACTGTTCACCACATTTTTTGATTGGTTGCGGTTTACGATGTGTCAGATTCATATCCCGAATAACTGAACCAAATGAAGTTGCTTTCAAGTTAAGTCGTTTGGATGTTTGGACGAGACATCTGTTGGAGGAAGTTCATTTTACATTTTGTTCACTTTCGGACTGAAACGCCTAGATGAGCAAAACGTCAACGTTTTATAAGCCTCAACTTTTTCCCTCTACAGTGGAATTACTGCTGAGTAGCCCCAACAAAATGAAGATTCCAGTGAGTCCAAACTCGCTGACGGCATCTACACACAGCAGGTGACGCGATGAAAACACGAAGTCTTCTCAGCTGGAAACCCTTAGAGGTTGCAGACATTAAGTTGTGCATCGCTTGTTTGTTCCGATAAGTAGGCAACAACGACGTGGAAATGGTTGTGATTAATGATCGCATCACCCTAATGAATCACGTACAAAGACGAGAGATCCAGAGGACGTATATTCATAAACACGCTGCTAGGCTTATGTTTCCTGGGTCAATTAATTCGCCAGTGATAACTTGTTTAGCCGGGCAGGCAGACAAGAAGACAAGCAGGTAGACAGACAGACAGACAGACAGACAGACAGACAGACAGACAGACAGACAGACAGACAGACAGACAGACAGATAGACAGACAGACAGATAGATAGATAGACAGACAGACAGACAGACAGGCAGGCAGGCAGACAGGCAGGCTTGTCTGTCCTCGCGCCGGCCGAATTCACTTGGCCAATGACAAATCAACACCTCCACTTATCAAGATCATCAGCCTGTAATCTGTCGTGATCTTGTGGCTACTTGTTCACATCACTCGTTTGTACAGTTCTTGTTCTGCCAAAAGTTTTTTTAGTTCCGTCCACATTAGCGAAAGGAAGCACATAGCATACGTTTCCTATTAGAGTTCGCCGACATCGCACATCATAATCCGTGCAAGGATTTGAACTAGGCTATCTGACGTTGGAAGCGAGCGAGTTCCCACCACACTACCAGCGCTCACTGAAAGTGCCCGAATCATGTCTCAACAGACGAAAATAGTTTTACTCTTGAACGATTCGATCAGACGCCTGAAGCCTTGAATGACAACCTAGTATCTGTCCTGATTTTATCAACCGATTTACCAGCCTGTGAAGACTTATCAGCCAGGTAAAGCCACAAATGCCTGGATCCCGCTGGATGATTTTTTATTAGTTGTGCGTATTCATGGGTTAAATAGCCTGAGTTCTAACCCTGGCGCGGCTAATGATAAGCTGTAACATGAAAGAAACTCGAGTCCAGTGAAGGAAACTACTCACAAGGTTGCTGAAAACTCTTCGACAGCCCACGACCGGTTTCGCCCTTCTTGGGGCTCATCAGGTAGGCGCAGTCCCCGAGTTTCCGTCAACCTTATGTTCTACTTGAACCCAAATTGGACTGATNTGAGTAGTTTCCTTCATGAAAATATACTGCGATATCTCGAAGATCGTACCAACTGAAGCATGAGGCGGCCTGTGTGCAGCACATTCACTTGAAGAACATCATAAACGAGAGACTCACTTGAGTCTCACGTGAAAACCAAATTGATTTGCAAATGAGTGTATTTGTCGATCTCGAGTCTAGTGCTTTTCACACTTCTTTAGCCACTAGGAGAACCAGCTCCGAACGTAACTGGACTACATAACTGCCAATGGAAAACCGTTTTCTTTGGGACAGATTTAAATGGTTGTTCTCCACTTGCCCTTGACAGATGAGTTCTGTTTTTTGTGTCACTTTTTGGCTCGCCTAGAACTTTCCACGTGAGCTTTATAAACAGCCCGTTTTCGGCTGCACATAACACGCCTGTACGCGTCAGTGTTCAATAGATCAGCTGATTCGCACGTTCATTGACTTTCTGGTTTGGCTAAGCACGTCAGGCTATCAAGCGGCTATCCAGACTCGGGTTCACGGTATTAAGAAGGCAGTAAGAAAACTATGGTCGACAATACTGGCCTTAAATTTAGTGAGAGTGGTTGGATAGTGAAATACAGTGATAAGCAATATTCACGGTGACACTGCTAATCATGAGGTCGAAATTGGAAACCTGCAGGCACTCATGTTTCCCAGCAAGTTAGTTGAAGTTATTCACACATTCTCACACTCCGCTTCTCAAGTCAGCGGTGAACGGTTCGGATGTGCATTCATTGGTATTATCAATTTATGCACGTCGGCATGATAGCTGTGTCGACCGATCGACTGATCTACTTTTTCTGCCACATATTGTATGTGACGTCACTTGACTCGGCCAGCACGTAATTCATTGCTTTGATCTACCCACTTGGTAAACGTCTTGCCTGGCGCACAACGTCAGCGCATATTTCGGGCACATTGCCACAAAGACTTCGAGGTTGTGGGATGGTACATTCACGCCAACTTCGTCATTTGATCTAACCGGTATTCCTAGGTTAGTGGGACTATGTGGTCTGCGACGCAATCGTCCAGGGGATCGCCACAATTTGGTATCAGGAGTTCTACTCCTGAACGACTTTCAACGGAAGAATCATGGCTCCGCTGTTCACGGAGCTAAACTTCACGATCTAACTAACGATCTAACCAGCTTACTAAGTAACTAATCATATAACAAACAAACAGATAAACAAACGAAAAAAACAGGTTAATTAATTAATTAAATAAACAACCAGCTAACCATCCAAATAATTTATTAACCGAACCACCAGTTAACCAACCGACCAATCAGTGTTGCTGTTTTTTGACCGGGATTCTTGTACCCGTTTTTGTCCCTGAAGGCCGCTGGCTCACATCAACCGCTACTTTCAGCAGCTTTACCCTGAGAAGTGCGACATTTTTTGACTACTCTTTTCAGCGAGTAGTGTCAAATTATTTTGAAACAGTACGCATCGCCTGCCTCTGTTGTGTCACACGCTGACTGGTCGGGGTTCAGAAAGTTACTGTACATTACATAATAGAAGATACACACTCTGAAGGACTTCTTCTGACGCTACGGATCAGCGTTTTAAAATGCACCGACATCCACTGAATGGATGTCCCTAAATTCAACTAATCTGGGTCCGGAGACTGCAACCTCTGATCCTGCTTGCGACAAAATTTGGAGGGACACGACAGGATTAGACCAGTATGGGAAAAGTTCAGTGTTTATCCAAGTCGGATAAAACATTAGCACTGTTGATACTCAGTGAGCCGGAATCCCAGGAAGATGCTGTGCATAGGATATATGCTCCCTGAAATGGACTTGGCGTCCAACCATAACTAGACAATAGATGGTGGTGTGATAACGGAGAGAAACTACTCCGATCTAGCAACCCGTTGGTTTCAGCGTTTGTTTAGCAACCGACAAGTCTTTTTGTGGTTCCATTGAATTAACCGGCTATCTGATTTTTCCCAAAACAGAAATAGCCTGTGGGAAATTTAACCAGTGCTGTATGTGATGGCCTATGATTGTACGGCAGCGAAACCTCAGTGTTGAACACTGATGTTTTAACCAATTTACCCGACGGATTTGGCAGCAAACTTGACCGACACACAAACAGTTCACAGTCGCTTGCTGCTCGAAGCAGTTAGCTTCTAGGTGGTTTTGTGTGTCAACAGTCCGAAGCTGAAAATCTGCGATCGTGTGTCAGAAGCTTCTACACAAACCTATAAATGCTCCAGCTGACTGATTATATCGTGATCACTTAGGTTCCGCTTATTAACCATGCTCTGCATGGAGAAAAGGAAGCTTCCTCACGGTGAACGGTCGCCGGCAGCTTCTTTGAAAATATAAACGCTAGCTTCCTCGCCGTCTTTGTGAACTGCAAGAACTCAACCCTGAAATTCTGGGTTAATGGGTCGGCGACAAGTTGCTTTGAAGTTTAAGTTGTAAATAAACCTTTGACAGCACGTTAGCGGCCATTAAGGTTATAAGTACTTTGGGTTTGTGTGAGAGCCAGTACACAGTATAAACGATTGACGATAGTAGTTTATACTGCAGATCTTTCAAACGACGTGGTAAAATGTGGTAGGTAGTGATTTTGAAGATTGAATTTGCAGAAAATTGTAACGAATTTTCGTGACATTGTTTTAACTACCGATGTAATACGTCGTGAATCATGCTTTCATAATGGACCGCAGTCATCATGCCATATCCATGGTCTGATGATCAATATTGAAGATAGTTCATCCCTAATATGAAAGAATCAAGAAGTGGCTGAAACTTGGAAGATCACCTTCCCGTCATTTCGACACGAGATACTACACAGCAGTTTGCCGCGACGGACATCAAACATCTGGTTAGACCTGGCGGGATAAGGTGCTCTAGGCCAAACATTTGGACCGTCTCAGATACAGGATTAGCGTTATAGGTCACTTGTTTAACCCTTGCAACAAAACCTTCACATGGTGGTAAATGACAAGCTCAGTATAAAACAAGGGTGCGCAACTGATACTGTACTTACCACCTGAGAGTTGTCGCAATCTTTTAAACATATCTTTTAAACTATTTGTATGTTTGTTTAACAACTGGTTTCATCCTTCTTTGTGGTCATCAGGTATGTGCAGTCCGAGAGTTTCCGTTCACCTCAAATTCCACTCGAAATGAAAGTGAATCTAGTTCTCGAAATACTCTCGTTTGCATACCGATTTGGCTTCCCTGTGAGACTGAATTAAATTCAGGTGAATCTCATTGATACGGCTGACGGCCACTTGGTTGTTGTCATGTCAAGAAATAGCCAATCTTCGTTTTGATAAATGTACCCATAAATCCATTTTTTTTGCAGAGAAGGTTTGCGCAACTAATGCACTTTAACTGATCGTAAACGCCTCGCATTAATCGAATAGTTCACGTAACCTTTATTCGTATACCGATTGAAACACAAACAGTTGATCTTACTGTTGTGTGGCAATCAGTGAACATGTCACGTAAATGTTTTGAGCGACACATGACGCCATAAGATTATGAGGTTAGATCGCACCTTATTTGTCAGGGCCTTAATCAGTGCGATGTCCGTCTAACTAACTCGTTATAAGTCATTACGTACGGGTCTACCTTAACCGAGTGAATGCAGTACTCCAGCACACGCAAACCTACCCACAGACGCACACATATACCAAGCGGTGTGAACTAACACGTTCAATTGTTTATATTTTCGTTATGCCGGCGCTCGTCTACATTTGATACACGTCTACTTAGTTAGACAACACTTTCGCAAGCTAGTTCATTCAGAATTTCCTCATGAAGTCCCTCAGTAATTATCAGTTGTCGGAAAAGTCGGCAGCTGTTTTGGAATCTCCACTGGTATGCCGCCTAGATGGGATAAGTGTACATGCACAAGAATTCGGAACAGATCAGTAGAGTCTGACCGCATTCTATCCTTTTAGACAAAACTTCCCGACGGATATGAGCCATGGAACACAATCATTTCAATACTGCCGGAGCTGTTCAGAAACGGTAGCTTGAGGGATTACGTGTCCGAGGTACGTTTTTCCAACTGCTGTGTAGTTATCGATTAATGTCTTTTAGTTTCATTGATCAATTGCGTGTTATTTAGGTTTGGTTGTTTTGCTACCAATAATTTATTAACTTGAAATAATGTGCTCCACAATATGACCAACAGCCACATTCAGTTCGGTTCGCCTAATCTTTAAGGGCAACTAGAAATACTTCGATTATTTGGTGTATCGTTTGTTCAGGGGTTGTCCGGAAATAATAGATTTTAGGGAAGAAGCTACGTGGTAAGAAGAGTGTAAAAACGGTTTACTTTGCTTCACTGTACACGTCGGATTCTCAGAGAGAGACATAGTTGTGACTTCCGAGGCTCGGCTACAGAACACAGCCAATAATTCGAATGAAATATCGAAACCAGCAAGCCAATTAGAAGCTAGTCTCTTTTGTGATCTTATTTGTGTTGATGAAGTCAGCCACATAAGCGAGATACGCTCATTTGCACACCAGTTTGGTTTTACTAGGAGGCTGAACTGAATCGCACGTGAGTTTCTCGGCGACTGAGTCCGATGGAGGGCAAAATCGACTGTGAGCTCTCGAAGAGCTTTCAACAAACTTGTGACTAGTCTCATTCAACAGTACATCCACATGTTTTAACGGATTCGTTTATGCAGACTTGTCTGAATCGTGATCAGATGCCTGTGGCTAGATTATGACCTGGTTCGAGTCTCATAAAGATGAGAGGTTCACCACACCGGGGAAGGTTTCCGGTTATTTCGTGAAGTTTTGTTTTCTAATCTCTAAAATCACTGATTCACTCCGGAAGCTACTTCACCCCAGGTGTTAGTTTTTCGATAAGATTTTTAAAGACCGTAACTTGTCAAGTAACCTTCAGGTCTCTTTGGCCTTTATCAGTGAGATGCAGCTACATCCGTTCAGCAGCCTAGGTACGTGAGGCCGAACCCAATTGCTGGTGCAATGGCGGTGACATTAGGAAGTTTCTTCCTTAAAATTAGCACCTTGAAACAATTTCCTCATAAGGGTATTCAGGCACTGCTCTGTCCTTCATGTGTTTGATCTATCGCCCACAGCAGCAATAAAAATGTAAGATGTTTGTACAATTTCCAGAGAACATCTGTTACGTTGCGGAAGATATGCGCGATTTGGTGACATCATTTCGCCACTAAATCAATAAATTTCGCAAAGGAACCAAATCTACAGGATCTCGGAAAAGATTTCTGCATTTGAGAGGGACGACCGCTGCAGCCAAACCGGAAGCTCTGTGTAACTCATTGTTTGCAGAAACGGACTTGTAGGTTCCACTAAGCTGAAGACCTTTTGGAATGATCGCTCAACCAAACATCATGTTGACGTTCACAGCTGGCACACAACACCTTTGTCCACTGGTTTCTATTGGTCTCACCGAAAGTGCTGCTGCACTTTCTCAAACCTTTGGGTGTGAGACATTGCTAACTTTAGTATAGATACACTGGATATAGTTTTCAAAGTTGTTTCTTAGGACAGGTTTAATACCCCGAAAGGACACATGTAAACAGTCTTCACTTGCTGTTTTTGGTAGTTTGGGGAAATTTTGGAACTTGCAGTGGAGTTTTTCGTCTAGTAAGTAAAGCCAATCTACGGCAAAAAGATTAGAAGCACTGTGAAGCTGTTTCATCCTCCTTGGGAATCATTAGCGGTGCGTATCCTACGAAACTTCAAAGGGACTGAAGCTCGAAAACTTCTGGCTAGCAGTTGAAAACTTTTAACCACATGAAAGCGCAGGTTTCGAATTAAAAGCCCCGCCTAGTAGACATCAGGCAACCAACATATGAACCCTGATTGAAGAAAGAGTTCCACTATATTCTGTCCAAGTGCGAGTTTGTCATGATAATGATCAGCTGCTCGTGGCCGAACGTCTTAGTCCTCAACTACTCGATAGAAAGTTGTGATTTCGCGGGAGATTCACGACGGTTTAGGAGAAGGATGAAAAAGTCGTAGTGTGCTTCTTGACTTTTCAGTCTAAAAGACGAAACCTCCACAGCAAATTTCATATATACTCTTTGAAGAATGATGTCACAAGTAGACAGGAATAGAAGAGCTTAGCGATATGTTTTTCCCTTTCTGAGGCTGACTGTTGTGACTATTAGCCACACTAAACAAACTATCTCTCCACTCAAAAGTTAGCTCCTTGAGTTAAACTGCTTGAATCGAGGTGCGGTCTTTGGCCCGCTGGAGTCAAAACTGGATACTGAATGAAAACCTCAATTTCTCACCTGGAAGTATTTGGACTTCCCTCCCAGGAGGTCTAGACTACCCTAGAAACCAATAGAAATATCTTTTACCTTGGTTTTGAGAATTTAGCAGTGTATTCAGAGGAATAACATGCCGGACATAGTTAGCACCAAAAAACCAGGCTCCAATTTGTCAGCTGTTTTTACATTCTTAGTTGAATCTCCAGTGAACATCTGTAAATTTAAGCAAACTTGAGAAATTGAGGTGAACTTCATTTCGGAGTCAGTTTTCCGACACAAGGCCACGCAAACTTGATGGGACACAGAGTGTGCTGTTCCGTCCATAAAAACCAGTTAACGTTAATCAGACTATTTTAAGTTTGTTTCTGCAATTCAGCCCTAAATTTCGTGTCATTAATTCTTCTCAATTTAGCTGATAGTGAGAAGTACATCGTCAATCCAGTGAGCTTTCATCCGCATCATGGAAAAGCCGTTACAGTGTGATTGAAATCCTTCTGTTTCGAAAATATGGCGAGAATATGGGTGCATATGCTGTCTAGTGCTTTGAGATGTATTCATTGTAAAATCGATCACCCAAGTGTCATACAACGGCGTAGCTTAGGGTGTCGCAGTTGGCCGGTTCGATAATGTTCCCTTGTGTCTACCCCATTGTGACTGTGTACCGATAGCAGCCATGTATTGTGTCCAGTGAAGCAGGGATTCCGCTTCTGTACAGGCGGAGTCCCTACCCTCGCAACAATCAACAATGACGCATTCGCAGTACGAATTTATGAACCGGGTGTCTTAATTGTTTTCGGATCTTTCTGCTGGCCGTAACCGCGGACTTGCTTGAAAACAAACTTTTCTAAGGTGGCTGTCTACGTGGTTGCATTTCCTACTGCAATATGACCAAAACCGAGGGTTGGTAGTCAGTTCCTCGGGAGTTAGCCAGTTTGTGTTTCAGTATACATGCAAGATGGATTTACACGAGACAATTCCTCTTGGGGTCCTGTTCGTTTAAAACACGGTAGGAAACGAGGGTCACGCAAATTTGAAGCATAGGACTCTTTGATTCTTTTGGTATATTTACCGGGTATACGAGGTATCGATCAGATGTTGGGCGTGTTGACGCTTCCTGCGACCTAATGCTCTCAGTCAGAATTGCCATTCGACCAAAGTCCTTCAGTGAGCTCGCTGCCCAAACCAATAAACTCATACAGTACCTCGATGGCATAGGAATTTTTCTAGTCCAACCAATTCCAACCAATGCACAGTACCCCTAATTGGAGAGACCATTCCCTTAGTGAGGTCCTCCGATCTAGAAAGACTGGGCGACGATAAATCCCCGAAAGGTCTACTGCCTATTACTCCCGGTCGTTTGTCCTAGAAATCAATAAGACGGTTGTTATTCTCTTGAAGATTGTTTTCAGTCACCATAAAATGTGTGCGGTGTGGAAGTAACCGAATCGTATTGAATGTTAAAAATCTTCAAAAGCAATGAAGAAACCACATACTAGAGAAACTTGCGCTAATTAGGCTGCTTATGTTTCTCCCGGAATTTGACCTGGATTTCCTACCGAGTAGGACATCTCCGGTAAACAATTCAGGGTGTCATTAGTAGGCCACAACTGGCATCTAACAATTACGAGTCATGCCCAGTTGCTCGTCAGAAAGGTTTGGCAGCCGAAGCAAGTTAAAGGCAATGTTTCGTCAACCTGTGGAATGAATGAGCCGCCGATAATCCTTTGTTATCCAACCACGTATAGGACCTCCGTCTAGGTCCCAAACTATAGACGGATAAGCTGACTTTACGGAATAGTTAAGGTTTTCAAAATTCATCAAAAGGTGGCTTGTCAGTCTAGTGAAGCCTTGTGATAGATTGTTACGTGAACTTAGATCCACAGAAATATCTTATTGCGTAAGAAAGACCCCATCAATACGGCTTTTTGTGGCCGTTGGTTTGTTCACTGTCCAGTTGCAACTGTCGAGGTGAAATCTTAGTGCGCTATTCGGGAGTATAGTGTAGCAACGCATCAGTTGTTATGTGTTGAGTAGTGGTGCACGTGTAGTAAAATAGGTGCTGCTAGTCGGGGCTAAACTCCTATTTCTGTTGGCGGTTTTGTTATTTGGTATGTCATTCTGTGTCGTGATTTGTCGGTGATCACGTGACTTTTGAACTCGGTGGCCCCTAATTTTGTCAACTGGTCGGTGTCCGACTGAGTTTTCCCCGTGCTGTAATCTTTGTTTGTGTTTTGGTCTGTTGGTCGGATAGTCTGTTTTCTGTCTGACTATTTCGGTTGACACGTGGCCCTGTGCACGTCTTTGCATCATCTACGCTACTTGGGCTGTCAGAATTCTGTCCAGTACCAATACACGGATATGCAAATAACACCTTCGTCCTAAGGAGCTTTTATGCTCGGTGCTTTGTTTTAACAGTCGGGTGAATGTACATCTCTGGGACCCGGCTGTCGATGGCTTGAAATCGCATGCCGCCAAACTATACAAACGATAGATGACTGATTGATGACTGATAGATTGCCCGTTCCACCGTTACTCGGTACGGACACGATTACTAGACAAATGGCAAGCATAGATCAAACCAGCGAACTGATCAAAACGAGCATCATTCTTGTACAGGAAGTGAGTGTTGACAAACATGAGGAAATTTGATCGTTTTGAGGTTTTTCTACCAGATTCGCGTTGTTTTCCCTCGAAGAATCCTGAATGCGGAGGTTGATGTTACACAGAATGGAAACATTACTATCCAGGACACCGGGTTCTTTAACCTCTGTAATTGTGGCCAGCTTCCGTTCTTCTCTTTCCTCTAACACAAGCGCACCGAATGATACCACAGGACCCATACCACCCTAACGCAGACTTAGCCAAGTATTTCCGGTTCATGTTGGGTAAATCTGTCTTTAAATTGAGCGCTCAGAGTAGCGACCACACTCCGCTCGCTCCCCGTTCTGCTTTTTTCACGCAAAGCACATCCAGACGAACTGGAATCACCCTTGAGCATACCAGATTTGCTGTATTCATCTCGCTACACAATTGCTTCCCCGTGTTGTCGGTCAAAAATGTCATTTGTACGCAACAGTTGGACCATTTAAAGATACATCCACAAGAAAAATACCGCTGTTGCACGTTTCTTTCACCTAGACCACTTACTGTTATCTGTCTGAGGACCTGTACTCATGCGATTGGACAGGAACTTCGTGCTCCAAAAATGTTATTGTTCAAGCCAATTCTAATAGCATTTGCTAGAAAGCCAACTCACTAGGTTGGTAATCTGTAACTAAGATTCTGTACCTCCGGTAAATCAGTCTCGGAGGCTTTTCAAGTCATGATCACACACTGGTTTATCGATTGTGATATTCCTTCTTCAAGTGGAGACGGCGCAAGCTGAGAACTGTGGGAGTTCTTTGCAGCAACAACGCACGTTTTTGTGTGGCTGGCCAATCCAGTAGGGTTTCAAATGTGTACATGTCACAGCGCTTGTACCATAAACGGGTACTCCGTGCAATTATCCTTTCAAAATTATTCCGAATCTTGCTAGAGCATAGATAAGCCCTCCCAATAGAGTCAAGTAGAAAGAGTGTTTTGCTGACAGTTTTGCAGTGGGTGAGCAAGCTTCCCTTGATAGCTAGAGTCAGCAGTGTCCATCACAAGAATCTCTATTGAGTTCATTATGTACACTCAATAATAGCTTATTTCATAAAAAACTGACCGTGTACAAGCTAGTAAATTTGTGAATAAAAAAACGTTCCCTTGTTCCAGGAATATCTACTGGTTCTGAGTCCGTCGTCGGCCAAAAAGTTGACAATATAATTCACTGGAGGACCGTCTATAATGAAAGTAGTATAATTACTCCAGTAACCTCGAAAATGGAACGAGGGGGCTAGGATCTCAACGGTTGATTACCACGTCTCTTTCGGAAGTTCGCTCAGTTTGTGATTGGAGCTTTTCACCTCCTACGCCACCGCAGCAGGCAGTGAGTTCCAGAGATCGGGGACCCCACCTGACAGTCGAAGCGTCATTGACAGCCTGCATTCACTCTGGTCGTGTAGTATAAAACGACATTCCCTCTGTTGATTTCGTCACATACGAACAAGTACACCAGTATTTCGGTGTTTTTTTTTGCAGTCGAAGAGGATTTGACTTACTGTGATTAGGTCCTACCTGGCTAGGTCCTCGTATTCAACTTATCATAATCCCCCAACAAGCGTGTAACTTCCCTCAAACACCTTTAACCTGCTTCTTTGTTTCGCAATGAGATATTAAGTCATGGTGTTCCCAGACTCGAAGCGCGCCGCACATTCTTGGCCAAGAATGTTTTGAACACTGCTGGCGTTTACTTGAAGAATGATCGTTGAATTGTCTCCAAGGTTTCTCGGGCCACCGTGGAGTCCCAGTTCGTATAAGGTGATGTTTTGAACGTGTTCGAGGTCATCACTTCCAGTTCTTTTTGAGATGCCCCAAGCTTTGATGTCTGCTTTTCTTCCAATGTGCACTTGTCCTGGTTAACAGGGAGTTGCTGCACCTAGGACTTTTCGGACAGATGATTCAGGTCCTCCTGTAAGAAATCTAGATTGTCGTCTTTCCAAATTTCTTGCCACGAATTTTCGTCGCCTTCTTAAGCCCAGCGGGGTGACTAAGGGATCTTAAGTTTTCAAGATGGAACCATGAAGGGCGTCGCTAATGGTCTGTCTCTGTACCCTCACAGAAAAGCCGGCACCAGTGTGGAAGCCTAAGAACCAGCGAAATTTGTCATCTCATGTTCCATAGACGAATGTCCTTCTCTTGTGGACCATTTTGGGGAAGTTTCTGAAGTCCATGAAGGTCAACCGCAAGTGTGGTAGCCTAGGCAGCCACCGAAGTGCAATCGGAACGAACTATAGTGATGGGCGCACAACATACTTACGGCAAATTTTAGCCGAGTATTTCACCTACAAGCACTGGCCGCGTGATGAGCATAGCTGGTACACCCAACTCTTTCCTAATGGATACGATGAGTATCGTTTATGTGTGCCAGCCTGAAAACAGCCGTTTGCATTGTGAGTTGTTCATTTTTTAAACCATCATTTCATTATATCTGCTGACACGTTCCGATGATAGGTATAGTCCCACCCCACATTCGACGTGCAGAATCATCGGAACAGACAGAATGACTTTAGTCTTCCTGCCGGAAGTTTACACGATTATCCAATAACCTAGGTCCACAGTCCGCTGTTTTTACGATACAGTGATTTCGGCCGATGATTTATTTACGCTGAACAAGTATTCTAATCGACAACGTCCACACATGTTTCGTTGCGACACGCCTTATGCTGGCCCATTGATCCGAACGTGACAAATGCGATGAAAACACCGAAATTCAATCAACCAATGGCTTTTTGAAAACATGAACAGTTCAAAACTGAGTGATTTTACATGCCGACCTATAAAGTTGACATCACAATCGCGGTTTAGATGGATGACCCAACAGAATCCCAGCTAAACCCCTTGTTTATGATATTCTTTAACCGAATGTGCTGCACAAAAGCCGCTTTGTGTTTCAGTTGGTAGGATATTCTAGATATTGCAGTATGACTGCTTGAAGGAAACTGCTCATATGGTCGCTAATAAGTCTTCGACAGCCCACGACCGGTTTCGCCCTTCTTGGGACTGGCTCATCAGGTAGGCACAGTCCCAGAGTTTCCATCAACCTAATGTTCTGGTTGAACCCAAATTGCACGAAATTAGCGAAATACCGTCATTTGTGCGCCGATTTGGTTTTCAGGTGAGGCACAACTTGATCCCAGCTGAATCTCTCTTTTATGAGATTTTTTCAATTGAATGGACAGAACATCAGTAGAACAGGGTTGACGGAAACTAGGAACTATGCTTACCTGGTGAGTCCTAAGATGGACAAAGCCGGTCATGGGCTGTCGAGGAGCTTTAAGTAACTCTGTGCACATTTCGTGCCATTTCTGTCTTCATTGCTACACAACAAAATATAACAGTCTCTCTGAACTGAAAATCGTCATCGTTAGTGGTCGCCTGAATACAGTATTCCGTGTAAACCTAACCACACGATACCTGCTTGAACGCCTGTTGTGACAACTAAAACAAGCCAATGAAGGATACTCCTTTCTCGCGGGAACACTGACCAAATTCGGCCCACATCTTTGCCTTCAACTAGAGTAACTTCTCGAAGCCATCGGTTCCAAACTATCGTTTTTCGACCAGCGATCACAGAATCTTGTGGCAGAAATGAACGTCGGATGCATGGATAGATCTCATTTCTCTCTCTCCTAAACCTTAGATGAAATGTGACTTACATGGACTTTAAGGCAAGCTCAGAGACTGGAATACCACTCGAAATATTTAATGCCAGTGGTTTTCCAGATTCTCACTGATTACATACTAACTTGAATTGGTAAAGATTGGAGGAGTTTTTAAGTTGGACGTTTTTAGCAACCGGCTATCCCAAGTAATCTGTGATTTGGAGTAGCTGAAAACAGATCTTTCCCACTATTCAGGAAGCACAGCAGAAGAGTACATCCCTATTCCTTCAGGTTCAGGGGGACTGTGTTGACAATATCCCCAAGCACAGAGTGACCTAAGCTATAAGTAACGTTCATCCTTTTGTACAGTCACGTCCAAGAACAAGAACATACCTTCCCAGGGTGAACGGGTAGTTCTTCCAATCACTATACCTCAAACGTAGCCTGTCAGTCCCCGTGCAATTGCACTGCAACACATGAGGAGGAGAGAATGTGCGAACATAACCCGAAAAGACTGTGTCATTTAGTGTGGCAAACACATCGCACGAGCCATAAGTTTAATGGAAGCTCTAGTGGCCAATCACCGGACATCTTGGAACTGGTCATTGCAGTGACCGGAACATTAATTGCTTCCAAATCAAATGGCCATACCTGATCCGGAATGTATTGATTGGGAGTAATCGGCCGGCACTATATGCGTCAAGATTTAGACTCCGACCGCATGCTTGCCATCAATAAACTAATCACATGACCAGCCGTGCACTACCAATGAGTATCCTCTTTGCAACTGTCGTTTAATGTCATGCTGAATAATCTGGACACTCTGAACCTTTAAGCTTGCAAGAGCGCCAGGAATGCTCCCCTGTGATTACCGTTGTAGAGACCAAGTTGAACAAGGGCCAGCTTTATTTGGCCATATGTGTGTGACTTGAATGTCTCCCATGAGTAATGCGGGTCACTAAACCAGCTTCTGAATTCACGGTGGGTCTCAACTGGTCAGTTGTCTCCAATTCATTTGAGAACACCGGGCAGTAGGGAATGCTGATGGCTTTAGGACTGCCCTGTTCTGTTCTCACTGCGGTCACATAGCCTCAGGTTTACATAGGGTAAAGGACGTGACTCAGCATAAACCGCACACAATATTGCTCATTTTACACGGGTTACAACAAATTAGATGAATGTGACAGACCAATCAGAAAACGGTTGTCAGTCCACTATAAAATCGCGCGTGCCTGAAACCCATCGCTGAAGGTAGTTAAAAGTGTGAACCTACAAGCCGGGAGTTGTCAGGTTGTAAGCTCCCTGGAGTTTCATGAGATGTGCATTGCTGACAATAACGTTGAAACAGCCGCACAGTGCTTGTCGGCTTCCCAGTATAGACTGGCTTCACTCACAATACCTAATTCCCAACAAAATTCCCGAATTTATCCTCATTCTACCAACAAACTGCAAGTAGCTCAGATTGAGAGTAGCATTCACCCGACGAATGAAGCTTCCATATGAGAAGTCATCACTCAATCATCAACAGACCTTTGTTCCTAACGATAGCTAGGTTGGCGAGTAACCCCAACGGTTGCTTTCAAATATCCACAAGCGATTTCTTCATAAACGTATCTCTCTTGCCACGTGGTCAAGCTCACCTCTGGTCAAATTGCAAGTACCGTTTTTTCCAAGGTAACCACTCCAAAGCACTGGTCAGAATCTCTTAGCTAATAAATATTGTGCCGAAGCATCATACCTGAAAGTTGTCCAAACACAGCAGGGGTCTTCGGATCGGTCAACACCGTATGATCGGAGAATTTCTTTTTAACCCAATAGATGAAACATTTCCATTAGTCTGACACGTAGATCGTGTACACGGATTTCATATTAAGGTGGATCCCAAGTAGCATTTTTCGGGGTTTCACCCAACTTTTCCACCTGGCAGTGCAGGTTGTGAAATAGAAACATTTTCGATCACTAAGGTAGCTTTTGTAAGGCCATGACATATCCACATGTGCTGCGTGTGAGTTGTTCATTCTTTCACTCACCCACGGGCTTATACCATGAACAAACTGAGCAGTTCCGTGTTTTTCAAGTTCGGGATAGCGCGACGATACTGATCCGGGCAGTCTTTCCAAAACGACCGTGGAATTATCTCAGCCCTCCCCGGTGACACCTACGCACCGAAAGGGTTTCACAGCTGAATGATCGATTATCACCAACCCGACCGTTGCAGTCAGGTTTGGTTGTAGTCATCTGTCAGCTACCTTGACAACAAAGCAGCGATTTTGTACTGAAGCCGCGTGCTGTCTTTTCTCGTATTCCTGCCCGAGATTCGGAAGAAAGCAACGACGTGGTCTCAAACTGCATTTAGCACGACTCATGAGTGAGTATAAACAGTCTGCAACAGCCACCGAAATACGGGAAACATATGGATGAAAATCTATTGGTGAGGAGTGAACGAGCAGCAAGACAACCCCCACGTGACCCATGGCGCTATATTTCCACACATAGATATTCGTGAAAATTACACTCCAAGGGTCTTGACATTCAGCTGTTGGATACCTACAAACAAAGCAGGAATTTTCCAAAGATTTTCTGGAGACTGACAAAATACGCTCTTTGTATTTGAAATAAATTCAAAAAGAACTGGAAAAGCTGCATTCTTGTAAGTGAACTTTTAGCCAGACTTTTGGACAGCGCGCTCTGTGTTTGAAGCCAAATTTGGGCGCTTAGGTCGGTGAGTTATGAAGATTGTTACCGAACGAGCATACGTTCACTTTACATATTTTGACGAAACAGCAAGATATACTCCGATTACACTCGCGTTATTTAATCACCCTATGTAAAGCGTAGTCTCAGTATGCTGAACACCGAACGTCATACCAGTACTCAATCGGGTGAGTTTGTGGTCATTTGAAGAAGGTAACATCTATCCAGAGGAAATAAGCTTCGCAAGGGTAACCACACAGGGATCAACACAACGCCCCAACGGAAATCAAACATACGCTGATTCGAGATTTGCGCCTTCTAAATACTTTGTGATACGGTCCTGTATTCTTTTTTAAGGCCTCGGGAACGTCGGCGGCAGTCAGACAAATACCTACACCGCAATCCTATTGGCTGGTAAGCAGCTAGACCTGGAGACTCAAGAATGCAGGGCCCAGTGAAACGAATCGCCCCCACAGGAGCGCGTCATTACTGGTTTCTACGTGTGTGTATGTGAGGGGGGGTATATTTTGTCTGCTTTATCAGTCTCAATAAACGGTTCACCTGACAGTCATTCTTCTTGTTACATTACGATCATGTGTGGATTTAGGCCAACTGATACACAGTGATAGATGTGGTCTGATTAACGTCGCTTCAACAAATTCAGCAATCTTCATATCTCGTGATTCATCCTAATCTGAAATGGTGCCCTGTGCATAATGGTACCAGAGAAAAGCATCGGCTTTTCATAAACACGTAGGTTTCATATTGTAGGACTTATTGTTATAAACGAGTCTTTTGGTCACGGAGATCATGCCCAAACTATTGCTGCGAAAGGGTAGCTTGGAACGGAATCATATCAACAACTGTTGTTTTGTAATACGGTCACATTCTGTCTGTCGTTTTGCTCTGGGACTAAGCTTCCCCATCCAGATCATGTATGTGATAGTCTATGGGGTAAGAAGCTCCTCCGGTTGTCCGTTATCATTGGGCATCCCTTTCAGGTATTTTCACTCCCCAGCTTACATTCCACGCCACTGACGGGTGACAGTAAATATCGTTCAAAATCTCAAGCAATTAGGTAAAGTTGTGTTTACAAGCGTCAAGTGAGCCACGTGAAAACCAGTTGTTTTTCATATCTGACACACGCTCCTGTCACTGGGGACTGAGTGGTACGCGTAAAGACCGAATTCGCTTCATTCCATGTTGTGTACAATCCGTGTTGTCTGTTATTGACATACAGCCGTAGAACTAGTTTTCGAAACTTGGGATCTGGTTGTTTCCTCTTCTGTTACAGCTGCCATTGCTCTCTGCCGATAATTTGCACAGCCATGCAGAGCTACGTTTGGCCCATAAAATTCTGGCATTTGTCACATCGGCATACGTGTGGTTGAAAGGAGAAACTGATAAACCCAAAGTAAGTCAATATCTACCAGCTGGCATGGGTAGAGTTATCCTCTCTTGAAGTGGAGCAAACAAAAGGCATTTTCATCCCAAGATCCATCCACCATCAGTGCATACTGTACTATCCTTGAGTGAATTTTTGGAGGACTTTCGAGGTACTAATTTGGCCCATAAAAATAAACCATCACGGCTTTCCGACAGGGTGTGTAAATACTGGTGAAAGGAGGAGATCCCTTTGCTGCGAAGTCATTTATTAGCAAACGCGAACTAAGTAGTTACAAGTCATTAGACGGGGAAGTAGACATCTCATTTGCACATCGTCTTTAAAAACTGAACATTCTCACGCGTCCTCTTGAACTTTCCTGGATACTCATTGACTATTACATAAAGTAAACGAAAACTGGAAAGCGGTTCCACACTTTCCGTAATAAATTTCACCTTCCATCAGATGCGCGGCGGCTACCAAAACAGCCTACTCACATGGTTCATCAGTAGTATCCATCGTTGAACAGGTACTTTGTAATTTTCAGCTTAATTATTGTTTTAGTTTGTTATGATCAGTTATCAGCATCATCTCATCTCCTCATCAGAAATCTATAGCTACGTTCAGTATCCTGTTTACACAACTCGCGAAAGTTGAACCCATTTGTCTTTCCTCATCGCCGAATCAGTCGCCGGGATTATCAACCATGGACTGTAGTTATCAACACCAACAACGATTCCAGCAGAAACAGGGGTGTTGAACAATCTAGCTTCACGAATATGAGACAAGATGTATTGGAAAGACTTTCAGTTTTCAAACTCACGAAAAAACATGACAAGATAAAGTCAGTTAGGGTTCCTTTATGTTTCCAGGACCCAGATTGATCTTCCAAGATGCGGACGAGAGACACTTTGACTGATGGAAGTCAGAGCAAAGCGATGGCATCATAAATCGCATCCCATATCACGAAACGCTGGTCTTAGGTTGGCTTGCCGATGGAAGGTGAACAATCAAAACCTTTTCCTTGACAGCAAAATCAAGGTAGGTTTGCTGGGGCTCACTTCGATGATAAGTGCAAATTCATGAAGCCAGTGTGGGTCCAGTGGAATGAGATCGGCACAGACGCCTGCTTCAAGCCACATGATGTTGGGTTCCGACAAAGCCAAATGTTAACCTGACTTTCATAATTTGTGCCCTCAAGTCACAGTTTTCTGCCAAGATGGCAGACGTCCTCGCAGTAACAACCACTGATGTGACCATTTGGCACTTGATTTTAATGGTTACGGGATTTGTAGAACTCAAATTCACATCACATTCTTTTGAACGATCCCCATTTTGTCCCGACCGCATTCAAACCAAAGAGGGCAAGCACTGGACTCGACTTTCGTTCTTATTAAAAATGAACAATAGGGCATGTCAAATACAAGGGGAACTCGAGTCAAGGACTGCATCCCCCTGGTGTGGGCTCAACGGAATAACTGCTTGGAATTTCGTGTTGACTGTTGTAAGCAGGTGAATGAAAATCATGACCAAACCAGATGCTGCCATGAAAAGTGTCATGGCTGACAACCGCGAATCCGCCTCGTGAATCTTTTCCAAACACCGACGATGGATCAGGCAATCGGGATTTTGTTAAAAATCGATTTGGATTCAATAAACAAGAATCTAGTCTGTATTGAATCACTAAAACACATCGTCTGAGTTTACTGGCAAAAGTCAATTGGGTGAGTGTGGAGAAGTGACAAATTCTGATCCAGTTCATTGAATGCTAAGAATACTGTATAATTTTGACTTTTTGTTCCTGCTTGCGCAATGAGTAAACCGTATGTATTCACGATGCTCCTCTATGGCTCTACCTTTCGTAACAGTCTATCCCAGCACAACTTGCTATCCCCCTGGTTGAAACGTCCGAAAAACTTGGATTACACCCCATAACTACGCATCAAGATCTAGTGCTTGGAAACTGCCTTTATGTTGGAGAAAACGAGTAAGTCATCAAGCAGTCTGATTGATTTTCCCTTGGATCTACGAGCACAGTTGTCCTGAGTAACCGCTCTTTAGCGATAGCTGGTCTACCAGCTTTGCCCCGCTGGAAAACGCGCTCTTGAAGTTGTCCCTCCGGGTGTTTCAGCAACTAGTTTAACAAACTTACTTGGCACCAACGCTGGTCTATGTTCATAATTTCAAAACTCCAAAGTAGATCTCTACTGGTAGAAACACTGGTGGCTCAGCTTGTAATGATGGCCGTTGATTTGCTCGCTGAACGTGGCTGCGAGCACTTCATCGCCAGTTTAGCCGACGCGTGAGTGGCACTGAGTGGTTGTTAGGCGGGTTGCTTAAAGTTCTATGTAGTCAAACAGACCTTGACGAATTATTGTTGGTTAGGGTAAGCCATCATGTTTGCGGATATCCAGATGACCTCTCCGGTGAGGTCAATGGTATGACACTAAACAGCTTTGCTTATTAAATAGCTGAACTGTCCGGATTAAGCTTTCGGTCGCTTGCTTTCCAAACTGTCATTTAGTCGGTCAGTGTGCCTTTTGGTGCTGATTACCCCATGTTATGGCACATGATTGGTCGGCAGAATTGGACTCGCATACTGGCACACCAACCGATTCTGAATACCGCGAGACACCAGGAGACACTCTTATGTACCGAAAATGGTGTTACAGCTGCTTGCGTTCAAAAATGTTTCACCGAGCAAATAAAGCCCACAGTATACGTAAACGTGTTTCTTGGTTTCTCGATTCAGTCAGTTTCATTTAAGATGCCTATGAGGCGCAAGTATTACTCACATAAATTAAATATCTGCCTATTGTATTAGCCTTCTGCTTTTCGTTCACTGGCGCCTTCTGTTGATGTTCCGATTCTCGATCACCAATCCAAATACTTTGGGAGTATGAATCAGTACCAGAGAACATCGCTTTTAATCTGTGTGAATGAAAATAGTTTAATAAACACAAACTAAGTTAGATTTCAAGCAAGAGTGAACGGCGTTGTGCGTGACAAGTGACAGCAAATATTTGGTTAATATTGCAGGCACAACAGATTCACCGTACTTTTATGTACACTCAGGTGCGTATAGCGATTTCGGACGTTCTTTGCTGATAATAGTTAATGTTCCTTTAAATGCTTGTGAAATATACCCAAGAAATTCTCCATCCAATCAGGGATACTTAACCGGACGGAGTGTAAGATTACCAGGTGAAATGGAGTTTACAGGAGTTCACTCCTACTCGCCCTATTGGATTTGCATCGGTTTCACTTCGCATTTCAATCAAGCAACATTACGTTTACTCACTTTTGCACTATTGTAAGTCCGCCAAGTTCCCAGCTCAGATGAGCACACATTAGCCAGACTGTAACACTCTAAAAAGAAACCAGATGACCGTAATCTGATCTCATTGAAACCCCGGTTTCAAAACATCTACTGGATTAAGGAACTCAACGTATGTACACAAAAAGCAGAAATACGTTTCGTTGGACTCGCACTGAAACTGAACTTCTGAGTTGGACTGTTTTCTTATGAAACGCGTTTTGAGTCACATTCCTTAAGGTGGTAATTGGGATGAAAAACACAAAAGAACGCTTGTCACGCAGAGTATAGGACCTTATGTCCAACCTGAGCTTTTGTCCGCGTCACTTCAGGTAAATAGAAGGTCGCGGATCCAGGTCCCTACTTTTACCCGGTCTTTCATCTAACAAAGTGTTTATCTGGATATCCGTAATAGGCTGGTGCCGAATTCAACTTGGGTAGGCGATATTTTATGTAATGACACCGATAGGAATTTGGCCAGCAAGCATAATTGTTTCTTTTTAAGATGTGAAAAATTGTGAGCATCCCTCACAATATATTCCAAAAAGACACTATTGTAATACACAAATACACTGAGCTAATGCTTTTCCATTTTTCGTGTCCACCCACTGTCCAGAACACCAAGACTAATTCATGCGCCTACGCATCACGCTGGTTGGAAGCCGTTCATTGAATTGGGCGGTCGTATTGAAATAGCTTTTGCGCCGTGTTTGCCAGTAAGTGAACTACTTCTCACCATGTCCCTTTAAACTGAACGCTCAACAGACCCGGGGCGCTGCAGGCACTAAAACCATCCAGTAAATATCTGAGCAATCAAATTTAATGTATTAAAAGCTGATTACCGTTATCACGTTATTGTTGCCTCTTCAAAGTTTGCTTCTATGTAAGGTAAACTTTAGAAGTTTCTGTCTCAAGGCAACTACAGCGTATAATGTGGAACAGAACTCGGAGAAACGTTGGAAAGCAAAAGACGTTGAAGAAAATGCTCCGACGCACGCTAGAGACACATCCCGTTTATCAGCGTGATAATGGATACTTATTTAAGACGGTGTGATATTTTGGAGACTAATCGAATGTGCCTGAACAAACTTCGGAACCCTCCGGTTGTGGAGTATCCCTGGCGTTTCTGATCTCTGTATACCCCTCCTGAGGGATTCGGAAAAATCACTGGGTATCCCAAAATGGAGAAAACGCCGGACGGTTCATTCTAACTGTGACCCTTAGTCAAAGTTTGTTGGTCCGATTGAAAACCCGAAAAACAGAATGAGGCCACCAGCAGCCGATTAAGACGCCAAACCTGGAGGTCCTTCTGCAAGCACGAATTGATATCATGGATGCAACTATCCACATGGTTGAAATATCACAGAAGTGATTCTGTTTGACAGGTTGGTTACCGAGTTCTCCTTTAAAGGGAGCGCTAGGAAAAATTGTTTTCATATGACTGTTACGCTTACTTTTGTTGCTATCCTGTTGTGCATACTGACTGAGATAAGAGTTATCAACAGTTTTCAGCACATTTGCTGGTAAAAAGACCACATCAAGCGGCAACATAATTCTATAGCTGACAGTCCTATGATGTCCACAAATTGAAGCGTTCGAAATAGACTGTATTGAGCTGGATGTTGTCGGATAGGCTGTAATGCGGTAAGCAGAGATGGTGTCCTGGATTGTCGATTTTAGGCAGAATTAAACCACTGGTTTTCAAGCTACAGAACAGAGGCCTCGGGACAACACTCCTCTCTGTAAATCCTTTCAAGAAACGTCGTTCTGTTTGGTGCACAACCGAAGACTGTGGAATGAGTGGGCCTTGTGAGCACGTTGGAGCTCCCAGTTTGTCTTTGGAGCGACGGAAACCGCTAAGTTTTACAAAATTCAGGAATTCGCTTTTTGTCAGAGGAGAGGGATTGTCATGAAAATGTCTCCGCGAGATACTTCATCAGTTTTTCACCGCATTACATCCGCTTGATTGAATGCACAGATATGGATTGAGACAATCAGTTGGACGAACCTGCTACGGCAACAGAAGTGATTTCCCTTGGACAACAATATGCAGCCCAAGACAAACTGAACTTTCACCGTCTGCGATCAGAAGGTCAGGTGAATCCAATCTGGGAGTTTGATCACCCCGTACTGCAGACGCTACTCTATCGGACATGAAAACCACTGTTTTGTTGCCACCAATTTCCCACACTTAAGAGTCGATTTGTTAACCCGTAACTGTTTTTTGTGTACAACGAAGTTTCTGGTCTTGTTTTTGATCAGAATGCAAACCATTGGTCGACCTTCTGCCACACGCTGACCACTTTTCGACCATGGGATTATGTCTAGTTCAAATAGCCACGTGGGATTTGTCATCTCGCCTACATCCTGTAGTGATTCGGTTTGAATCTTGGAAAGCCGTACTGCTTCCCATCTAATTTATGTGTCTAGGGTACCCTTTGCCAACTCTTGCGTTTTGTGCCCTCTCAATCATATCATCGCGTGTACAGTACCGGATTTATTGATTAGTACCCATTTGAAAGGTTCTCGTTTATCAGTTTTGTTTTTAGAGGTCATCAGTGACAACATACACACTTTACTTCATAGTGAATTACTAGAGAGCGGATGTTGTGGACAAATTTCGGTAAACAACAACCTGTGGATGTCTCTTGATTTCTTGTCTTCAAAGTTTCTCGGGGCAGACATTATGTTTTGATATTTATATGCCTTCCATTCACACAATCTGAGATCGTAAACCACGTCAACTGACATTCGTCGTAACTCTCACTGGTTCCCCTATCGCTAGGCTATTTTGACGGCAATCGATGCTCAGAACCCTCTTGATATGGATCGGATTGCTCAAAGTCTTGGACAAATCTCCAAAGCATTTGAATCGATGTCCGAATGCATCCATTTGTTTTATGGTAAGTTCATAATCCTACAGTTTCTGATAGGAATAAAATTGATGTCGTGAACCAAGAGCTTTGTTTTACTACAGTTCACTTGATTCGCTTTTTTTCTATATCAAAGATAATTCGTGTGCTTGCGGAACCTGATTGAAAGTAAATTAGAACAAACTTTAAAAACAATCTTTTGAGAAATTTTGACTGGCAAACAAGAACAACATAAGTACCGAAACTCTAGATCATTCAACTACAATCAGGTAACTGGACTGGATTCTGGAACATTCAGTCAGTCGATCAACGCCAGATCACGTGACGTCCTTCAAAGACGTAGATGACCTTGTAAAGAAACAATCATGTGGCGACAAGTGCTCCACGCGTTTTTATCACTCATTACGCCACATATGTCTGCAATATACCATAGTAAATAAAAGCTGTGCGCTTTTTTCGATCGCCATCTCCCTGTCTCAAAATTAAGGGAAATGAAGTTAAGAAAAATTTATGTATGGTGTATGTATGGTGTATCTAGATTGATTTCCTAACTGTTTGCAATGAACAAGTCGATCGCTGAAACAAACACTAGTTTTGAATTCGCGTACACATCCTGTGTGATCTGATGAAACCACTGTGTGATAGGCGATATTGTGAAGTCACGAACATGTGCACTTTACATGAAGACGAAAGTTTTGACAAGCTGGCTATCACCCACTGTCCGAAGGCGCAACCGCATTTCATTTGTGGATCCTGTTTCCGGCATCATCGACCACAGAAATTCTCCTCACTACAGCTGATGACTTATTGTGGTCCTAGCAAGTGATAACGAAACGAGGTGTGGTTTACTTTCATGAAGGAAACTACTCACAAGGTTGCTGATAACTCTTCGACAGCCCACGACCGGTTTCGCCCTACTTGGGGCTCATCAGGTAGGCGCAGTCCCCGAGTTTCCGTCAACCTTATGTTCTACTTGAACCCAAATTGGACTGATTTCGACAAATACACTCATTTGCAAATCAATTTGGTTTTCACGGG
>SJOL01008888.1:9386-22987 GCA_004794785.1 Opisthorchis felineus | reverse complement strand
GGAGCAGCAAGCCTGCCAGCGCGAAGACTCACATGCGAATTCATCCAAATGTGCTTTGAACCGGGTTCTTCTTGCGTCGCGAACAATGAGTCAACGGTGAAAAACCCTTCTCCCAAACTCAGTTCAAATGAGGCATAATTATGTAGTATGTCTCTTCGTTGGTGAATATAGTTCAAAAGAAATTGTGCACGGGCCTTCGGACGCGTCTCATTATCAGCAGACCTGAGGCCGGGAAACACACTTGGAAATTCCGTGGACAAGGTCAGTGAGAGTCACGTCCTTCTTGCGTCCTGAATACGCAACTTGGTTCTAATACTCAAGAAGTGGCCTGACGTGCGCCGCATAGAGTATTATGCGAGTGCGCTGAATCATCCTTAGGAAGACGAATGCCCTTTGAGCCGATTCTTCATGGTTCAGTAAGCAGGACATGTTTGAAGGGAGCCGGACACACAAATCCTTTCGGGCATCTGTCCTTGTAATGTCTTCTGGTGCATTCTCAACATGCACGCCAAAGGCTTTCGCTGAGTCACCCCCGTGTGACGTATGGACGCACTTTTCGTCATTCAGTGGAACGTGCCAGTCCAAAGACCACTGCATTGCAGCGTTTACATCCAGCTGGGGAGCACTGGCGTTGGAACTCCAGGATTCCAAGTGTTCGGTAGCAAGTAGCTATGGACTTGAAAGTATATGTGGAAGGTTGTTGATGTAGATCAGAAGTCATCCCAAAAAGAGCCTTGAGAGGCTCCAATAATGACCGGTCCTGAAGAAGTGTAGGTCGAGCCTGCCTTCGCTCGGACTGTTCTATCTGACAGAAATGTCCTAGTTCAGCGCAGAATTTTCCCATGAATTCCGTAAGACTCGGATTTTTGGAGCAACTGAACGCGTGGCCTTCGGTCAAATCATTTTAGGAAGTTGAAAAATATGGCATCCAAAATGAGTCTATCGTCCTTAGCTTGGGTTAAGCTGTCCGTAAATACGAGCATGTCTATCACGCAAGAACGGTTTGGGGGGATTCGTGTTGCACTGAGGATATCAAGATGTTTATAGTGAGGTGATTTAAGTTGGCCCGATTTAGGATGCTTTCCATCACCTTTTACGGTACACTAGTGAGTCCAATAGGCCTGTAGCTGCCGAGCAATAGGCAGTCACCAGTTTTGTAGATTTGCGCAACAATCGCTTCTCCTCAAGCAGAGATAAGGTTGCCTTCGGCGAGCGACTGACGACACACCAGGTATAAATGCCTTGACAGTGTGAGCGGCGTTATATTCTTGGTCCTTGGAAGGACCTTGTTTGGCCCCAACGCGTTGAAGGGGTTTGTCTTATGCAAAAATTGGTGAACATCCTCCCCAATGGAGATCAAGCTGGTTAGAGGCTGTTCGTAGTTATGCCTTGCCAAGAGTGAATGTGATGTCTTCGCTGGAACAGAATAAAGGTCCTGGGTTCATGCCTGGTAGCACATGAGATCAAAATCCAGCACACAGTGGAGTCTATTACCCACTGCAGCCTCAATTAATATTTGATCAACGAAGTGTCTTTCTTTTGCGATAACCAGACTCAGTAGCTATAATAGTTTGCCTATGCGGCATCCGATGGAAGCAACGACATTCTGAGTCCAAGCGCTTCCGTGAACAACTTTGGTGAGTCTTCCAGGCCTTGAGAGCGTTAAAATCGCCTACCAGCGAGGGATGCGTGAAGCGGTAGATGGAGGAGAGTTGCCTTAATATTTGTGTAAGGAAGAAATAGTCTTCTAGCGAGCTTGGGTGACAACGATGGACGACACTAAAAAGAAGACAATCTGCCTCATTCCGTGGAACCTGAATAGACTATGCATCACCAAAGAGTTTTTGGCGGTTTCGTAGGGCGAAATCGGGATGGGCAGGGCCGCAGAGTAAAGCTTTTCGAATAACCTCGAAAATTGAATAACTGTCTATCAAAATCTCCTCATCAGATAGGTATGGTGTGAGCCGGGGTTATCCAAATGCCGTTATGAACGGTTGTTTATGGCCGGCTGACTGTTGAATATCGAGAAGTGAGATGGAAAGACTGAGGCAATTTTCAACAAACACTTCAACACCATTTCCGCTACATCCGAGGGTATGTTGTAGAGATATGTGGTGCCACCAGAGAGGGAGGCAAATCTAATAGTTACATTCCAGGTTAGAATTCAAGCTTCCGAAGGGATCTTTGCGGAATACATGTCCGTTTCCCGCCTTGGTGCGTTCAGTTCTTCCTTTTCGTTCGCAGGAGAGGTTCTGACGCAGCTTGATTTTTTTCCGGCGCTTTGTTTTTAGGGATGCACTTATTTCAACCGTAATCAAAAGTTATCATGGATGAATCTCGAAGCCCAAAAAATAACACACTCTGTCCCTTTCGTGGATGCCGTCTTCATAGATTTGCAGTCAACATGCGTTTGTTCGGTTCCTCGGGTTTCCAGACGATGTTCGGCCGTCAACCCGTCCGGATGAGACCCTATCGGGACGCTGATGCATTGGATGGGACCATGAATGAGTAGTCTTTTGGTTGCACTCCCAGGAGGCTCGTTTTCGCACATGACTGCATATCGAGTTCAGCAAACAACTTTCTCACTAGGCGAGGTTTGTGTGGCTTAGTAGGCGGCAGTTACCTTTGCCTTGCTTTGGTAAAAGCGAGCAGGTCATCCACGATCAGTATGACCAACTCGGTTCACGTAGGGGTTCCAGGTATAGTATGGTGTTGCATGTGGCTCTGGCTCTCGAAGTCATGGTTGATGACTGGATACAGGATTCCAAAGTACCTCCTGCGATTGTCTCTACTACAACTGTCAGGTTAACATTTCAACGGCAGCATCGTTCTGGTTACCTGGCCGGCAAATTTGTGGCTCCCGTAACGATTCCCTAGTCGGGGTCAACGCCTATGGCTGATCTGTCGGTAGATGTCGTTTCTTGTTTCAGCACAGCTGAGCTAACAACACGCGAATTGGGGGCCAAGGTACCAGCTACACCTTTATCGTCCGCTACAGAACTCAGCTACGATAATTCCAGACGTGTTGGATGCTAGCGAGGCTCACCACATCCTGAGCAGCAATGCCAGTAATAGTCAGCGTGTCTGCCGCGGTGGAGTAGAGACTGTCACTTGGCTTCGCGGTCAGTTTAACCAGCACGCTCTCAAGAGCGCGAGAGACCACAAATTCCAATGAGTCGATTTCGGGATTGGCTGATCTGTCGCACTGGGTGAGCATCCCTCCGGAACCGCTGTGACTCACTTTTGTGCCCCCGGATGTGCATTTCATCTTTGGGGAGGCTTTTCGAATGCTGACGACCCGCCCCAGGGTCCTGTGTAGGGCATTTGGGGGGAAAAGTGGGGCTATAAACCTAAACGTCCACTTGCTTTTTCCTCCGCTAAAGTACTCTGCGTAGAGCGGTTCGTGTTCATACATTGTAAGAACAACACCAAGAAGCGATTAAGCCAGTTTTTTCGAGTGCTTTTATCACAATGGAACATTTTTTGGTCATTTTGACTAACGCGTAAAGATTTGGTTTGGTTGCCTACACGCGTCTTGTTGTCTGTAAAATGCACATCACATCTGGAAGGTTGTTTGCGTAGATCAGAAACAGAAGTTGTTCCAAAACCAAGCCTTGAGAAACTCTAGTGAAGACCGGTGCCAAAGAACAGTAGGTCGTTCCTACCTTTTCTCGCAAAGTAGAAAACTCTTAATCCAGAGTATATTTTCCCCTTGAATCCCGTAAAACTCCAGCTTGTGGAGCATTGGGGGCAATATGCAGTCACTAGTTTTGTAGTTTGCCATGACAATCGCTCTTTCCAAAGCAGAGAGAAGGTTGCCTTCGTCATGCGACTGATGAAATGCCAGGTAGAAATGCTCCGCCAGTGTAAACGACGTTTTCCTTAGGATCCCTGCATGGAGCTCGCCTAGCCTCAGTGTGCTGGAGCGGTTTGCCTTGTGCAAGGTTTAGCGAATGTCCTCCTCCGCGAAGACCAAGTTAGACAGAGACTGTTCCTACTTACGTCTTGACAACTTTGGATGTGATGTGGCAGAATACAGACGTGCATATTGTTCCCTGTAGATTACAGATGTCACTCTTTGGTCACCCGTTGGTTTCCCGTTTCTCTCCCTCGGAGAGAAGGCGGTTGGTTTATTCCTTCGGCGGTGTTTCATGTATTTAAATAGCACATTTTTTTCCTGGGCGAGGTCTCGTTTTGTGGCTTGTTTTCGTAGGTTCCATTGGCGGATAGCTGACTTACAGCGGTTCCGCGTTTTAAGAAATGTCAGTCCATCTGCTGCATCAACTGTAGTTATTTTTCGAAAAACAGAGTAAGTCTCTTTTCTAGAAATTATCGAATCCCGGTAAGGTTGATTTTCGTCCATCCGACTGTGCGCCTGTCTTTTGGGACGAACATTGTGTCAGCCCCATAAATTTTCTGGACAATGGTCCGGTATAACTCTTCCACCAAACCTGGTCCCAATTTGAACTGATCAAAGAAGCTACGCATTTCTGAGAATTTTGTACGCCAGAGGTCTCGAATCCATGTTTGAGGTTCGGGATTTGTGGCCCAGTAGCGGATGAAATCATGGGTCAGCACACAGTGGTCACTATGTCCCACTGGAAATTTGGTTAACACTTGATCAACAAAGTGTTTTTCATTGGTGATAACCAAATCCATCAGGGATGGTAGTTGGCTTCCGTGGTAGCCGGTGGGCGTGACGACATGTTGAGTCCAAGCACTCTGTTGAACGACTTTGTTCAGCGTTCATGTAAAATGTTTACCAGACCTGATGCGTTGGATCTCTATCCAGGAGGCCTCGGGACCGTTAAAATCACCTACCAGCAAGAGGTGTGTGATGTGGTAGCTGGAGGAAAGTTACCCAAGCGTTTGTATTAGGAAGTGGTGGTACTCAAGGGACAACAGTAGACCACGCAGAGAAGAAGAGATTCGGTCCCACGCAGCAAGATTTGAATCCACATCACATCATAGAAAGATGCAGCAGTGGTGTCGGAGAGGACAATGGGGATGGGCAAGGCCGCATTTGTGTATACAGCAACCAATCTCGTCCTCCCACACCTGCCTTCTTAGTGATAACATCGAAGGTTGGAGTGTCACCAACGCAAATGGTATGGACAGAAGGCGCGAATCTGTCGCATAACGGAAAGTGAATGATAGACTCACACAAATTTCGCGTTCCCAGGTGAGGACGCGATCTCGTTTGGAGAACACTGGCAAGCGCAGAAGCCGTAGGTGCAGAGGACTTTGGTGCCTTCAAGGTGATTTGAACGTATGTGGCATGACGGAGACAGAATCAGGACTGAGCGTGAAAAGTGCATGATTGCTGAGCCAATGACATCTCACGATATCGATAGGTGGCCAGTTAAAAACTGGGACGTTGTGCAAGGAAATATGGATTTTTTCAATCGAAGGTAAAGGGCAGCAAATAAAGTAAAAAATAACCAAAGCTGTCTTCCTAATTATAGTGCCATCCGGAGTGAACAGGTTAAGTCCACGTGTGAGCCCAACATGTGATCAATGTTAAGAACGAGTAGACGACAACAAATGGGCATTCGTCACATGTCCGACCGTATAGTCATGCAGATTAATGGAGCCTTCGTTGTGAAAGGTCTCGTTGCCAACGATTTTGGAAAGAAGCCAGCGTTTGTTCATAAAATTATTGGACTAATTGTCAAATAGTCTCACGCGCTCTAGGAAGCCCTGGGGTAGTGCGAACCAACTAGGAGATTTTTTTATATCAAAGGTTTTGCATGTGTGTCTGCTGATACCTTGGCTGCTGATGTTGAGATGGACTAAAAAACTCGGAAATGTAGGGAGAAAGTCGCGTACATAAGGAGAATAGGGGTGGTCATGCAGAGGAGGCAGGTTGACTGTAGAGAGTCCTAACGTACCCGCCCTACCCCACGCATCAAACAAGAGCGCTCATGTGGTACGTTCAAAATTAGTTCCGTCTTTCTCCTCATGCAAATCTGTTAACGATTTTCTCCGCTCTTAAACCAAGTTGTAGAGTCAACACGTGCCACTAAGTTGAATTTTTTACTCATATATAGCCTATGCACGAAAATTTGGCAAACTGCACTCCAATTTTCCGGTACAGAGCCAGATCACGACTAGCTGCTCTCCGCTACAATTATCGGTAAACCACAACAGGTATGAGCGAAATGGATGTGCATCAAATGTAAGACTTGGAAGCCAATGCCACGCTTCCCAGACTTGGCGGCATTTTAAGTTTTCCAGTTTTCGGGAACAGCAGACAAAATAGTTATCCAACAGTTCTGACGCTTTCGCCTGCGCCAGCTGCCTCCAGCTTATGAGTGATGTGCATTTTACAGACAAAAAGACGCGTGTAGGCAACCAAACCAAATCTTTACCTGTTAGTCAAAATGACCAAAAAAATGTTCCATTGTGATAAAAGCACTCGAAAAAACTGGATTAATCGCTTCTTGGTGTTGTTCTTACAATGTATGAACACGAACCGCTCTACGCAGAGTACTTTAGCGGAGGAAAAAGCAAGTGGACGTTTAGGTTTATAGCCCCACTTTTCCCCCCAAATGCCCTACACGGGACCCTGGGGCGGGTCGTCAGCATTCGAAAAGCCTCCCCAAAGATGAAATGCACATCCGGGGGCACAAAAGTGAGTCACAGCGGTTCCGGAGGGATGCTCACCCAGTGCGACAGATCAGCCAATCCCGAAATTGACTCATTGGAATTTGTGGTCTCTCGCGCTCTTGAGAGCGTGCTGGTTAAACTGACCGCGAAGCCAAGTGACAGTCTCTACTCCACCGCGGCAGACACACTGACTATTAACGGCATTGCTGCTCAGGATGTGGTGAGCCTCGCTAGCATCCAACACGTCTGGAATTATCGTAGCTGAGTTCTGTAGCGGACGATAAAGGTGTAGCTGGTACCTTGGCCCCCAATTCGCGTGTTGTTAGCTCAGCTGTGCTGAAACAAGAAACGACATCTACCGACAGATCAGCCATAGGCGTTGACCCCGACTAGGGAATCGCTACGGGAGCCACAAGTTGGCCTTAAGCAATTTAGCATAACCGCATTTTGAAAGAACTGGCTCACACCAGATTTTTCTGACGCGGAGATCTTCGTAGATGGCTGCCACACTTTTCGAGCTGATTCAAAACGCAAGATGGCGAGTGACTTTTCTCAGCACTTCAGAGTGCCCCCGCTTGTCCTGATTTTACCCTCCGAAATCACTACTGAACCTTTTGACCATGCTCAGTGGATTCGCATTCCAATTAATGAGACAGAATCTCTTCTTTTTGGTGTCGTCCATCGTTGTCTTCGAAGTCTGCTGGAAGACCATCTATTCTTAGTACAAAGCTTTAGGCAGCTGTTTTCTGTCTACTTTTGACATCGTACCCTAAATCGTCACTCGGAGTAGACTCAGTGAACGCCTTTGTGTGGTGGGAACGGACCAGAATACATTACGAAAATAGATAATATGTCCTGTTCATGTCCTTTTTATGTCCTTTCTACTCCACTTTGATAAATACGCTCAACATGCATTCGTCATTCTACGAATGATTTGGCGTATTTCCTTTGATATTATCCGCATAGTTTGCCAGATACTGTATGCAGCATACATAATGCTGCATCTTGAATATGTCGACCAAGTTGTTTACCCAGGTCGCAAGGAAGGCACTTCTCTGTTTGAGCGTTTCCAGCCAGCTGCTACTAAATTCTTCGACACCCTTAAATATGTGGATCATGAAACTCGTCTCTCGGTGCATGACCTGTTTCCTCCGGAGAATCTTCGCCTTCGTTTGGACCTAGTACTTACTTTTGTCCTGTTTGAACTAGGTTCGGTGTACAGGATTTTCACCGTGGACCTAACCAACACACTTTGGGGATATGGTGAGCGTCCAGCCTCATTAAGCAACAATTTTCCCCATTTCCGATAGTTGACGCTTGGAACAGCTTTCCTCCGACAGTAATTTGCGCTGCATCTAGTACCCGGTTCAATGGACTTTTAGACGCCTTTTTAGTTAAGCCCTCGCACTGGCAAGATTTTTGTCCCGCGCTGAGAAGTGACATCCTTTTTGCTTGTGACTTCCACGTAAACTGACGTCACTGAAGGACAGACACAAGCCGGATCCGGGAAACCTGTTCGAAAGCCCTCATTTTGTGCATTAATCCGTGAATCTGTGGAAAGACTAGGTGGAAAACCGGACAATTATCCTCAAAATCATTCTGTTGTCCTAACACATGGAATTGAGACCGTCATTTATTGCTAAAGCCTGCAACCGGCTCACTTCACTCCATGTTACTTTCATCGACTGCGTAATACGATTTGCGAATTCTTAACTCTTAACTCGTTGCAAGTGAAGACGATGCATGCTGAAAGGCCAAGAAGCACTGTACAGCTGTTTCGTTAACATAGCTGATGAGGGGGTAGGGCTGTATCTCATGTAAGTGTGAGTTACTCACGCTGCCCGATAGCCGCAGTCCACCGGACCGTTATTCTTTCACAATAACAGCTGCCAGATTGCTGGTTCACAGATCCTGATATATTTCAATGAACCAAAACTGATCCTAAATAAGTGTGAAACCGTTGTAAAAAGCTCATTGGCTTGAAACTGTAGAATATAATTACAACCCACACGCTCTTCCATCTTGTTCCTTAAAGTGATTATATACATATAAAATACAAAGATCTTATTGCTCACTGAATACCACCAGTTAAGCTAGCGCCTGTTAGTAGTTTGACATGCACAATTCTTTGCTTGGAGCTGACAGCAGTGACTCAGTGACTGGCGAACCATACTCTTACCTATCTGTTCATTTTGCGTAGTAGCTTCCAGTTAAACTACAGTTATCTCGGAAGCTCTCGCTCAAACACCCATTAACTTTCTGCATTCCCTCTTCACATTGCATCCTCCCACACACACTACAAAACGGAGACCCTCTGATTGAATACTTTAGCCGAGCTAAATAAAAACTACTCGTCATGTCATCGCCCGTAACATTCTAGTCTAACGGCTAGACTCCTTGCTCGCTACCTTGGCGGCTAAGTCCTCGCCTTCCAAAAATTACGCAGCAACTCTTGCCCTGGCCCTACGCTTTCTGATCGACTGACGCTCAGAGCAAACATGAGACAACTTTCACCACCAATGGTCGTCTCTTGTGTCACTATCTGGATGGACTGCATGTACGCCGAGCAGAAGCCCACCAATAATGTTTATATTATGTCCTCTTATTACACCGGCAACCTCAGCCTGTCCTTGGTTGTTAGGTTAGCCAACAAAAATCCACCCGTTCGCTGATTCCTTCAACCTGCTTTCATCCCTTTTAGCTTTTTTCCATTGGACACCGTTTTACCTGATGCCTCCCCGCACTCACCGGACACTAATGTTATCGTCCCATTTCCTCCTCATTACCCCCTCTCCTCGGCAGTAGCTGTTCCAAACACCCGTATGGGCGTCATTCATTCAACCTGGTCCACGGGTTACTCCCCTAGTCTTCTTATGCTTTGACCAGGTTTGTTTGAGCGTTTTGGGTATTAGTGTCGTAACTCGCACGTGCTTCACCCAGTAAAAGACATTTTACTACTGACTCGTCCTCAAAAACGAAATGCGTGGTTCTACCCAGTTTCAGTGAACACCACAACTATCTGATGCAAGCAGTTATTCTCCCTACCGCAAATTGCTCCTCGTTACCATCATCACGCCATTCACGACCGTGGCTTTTATTATAGCTGCTAAAGTTGACCGAGAATCGGTATTGGTTCTCAGTGTTAGAACCAACCGGTTTAGTTCCATCGTCAAAATACTGATTTCTATCCGGCGTCACTGTTCTACTGCCATATCTTCCGCAATTTACAATTTCTTAAAACGTAACCAGCTTGTCCCATTGATGTACCCTTCTACTCCGTTGTGTCATTGCCCACTATTTCCAAACTGTAACGACCCGGTCATCTCTTAATTGGACACGCGATACGTACCATCATTCTGACTGGTTAATTACCCTCAGGCCAAACCAAGTTCGCTCATTGAGCCAAATGAAGAACAATTTAAAGCCACATTAGACACTAAATAAGGTAAGCTAGATAATGGCATATGAAACAACCACCCAATATAATTTGGCGCATGCATTCCGGGAAATCTCATGATAGCCCTCGCGGCTTGTGGGCGGCTTGACAACTCTTACCTGTAGCAAGTACAAAATATTTCCAGGACCTAACATGCATTTCACCGATTTTTTTAGCTCATCCCCCTTAGGTATATCTGTGTCAATTCCTCCAGCATGAAGTCAGTATAAAATGGACATTTTGTTTTCGGTGTCTCCAAATGAACTCAATAGCATACCCGAAAATGTCTGCGCTCGTTGAGACAAAAAAATTTGAATCTCTCAATTACTTTCATCTCGCTTAATCATACTTCCGTGCCATAGATGACTGTCAATGCAGCTGCAAGTTTCTTGTGGTAAAACCTGTCTTGGGTACTGTTATTTCTGGTGATATTCCTTGAGAAACCTGTTTTATGATCGTCTTTCGAATAACAGCGGAGTGCATCAAAGCTGAGAAGGTAAAATAATAAACTGAAATCAGCTTATTCATTCATCGGAGAGGCGAAGTCAAAAACGAGGCAGACAGCGAACGCCGGAATCGACACGTGTCGCAAGCATCATTTCCAGTCTACACGTTTATCCCACTGGACAAACTCGTTACAGGAGGCGGCTTGCTGATAGTTCACTTGAGCGGCCTGGGGCATTAGTGGTCACGTGATGCTGTCTGTTTGCCCTTGTCATGTTATAATTTTTTGCAGCAGTCAGTTGCCTTGTTTTGGCGTGTGTGACTAAGCTCTTTCTTAATTGGTACCCCCTTCACAATTTGTGAAACATACTCATTGATATCTACCTTGCGTGCGCCCAAACCAGTGCGTTATGTTTGGTTTGTCCACGTGACGATTGCACTAAAGTCAAAATGTAATGTCCCACATGGCAGCAAAATTTCATCCGTGGAAGTAGTTAATAGTGGCCCGTTTATGACGACCTCCTGCTGAGTAAGCTGGACTGAAATGAGGGATATTAGGAGTTATTGTGGCATGGCCGGCCGCAACTAAAACCTAATATACGATTGACCTTGCCAGTCCGAACCCGTCGCCAAAACATGTATGCAAAATTAGGCTGAAGTAGTCCTATGTAGCTTTCGTGGAATATTATGATGATAGGTTCACTTCCCAGTTTTTTGGAGAGCACGCCAATTAAGGCACAGTTAGCGCCCTGCGGTCTGGACCGGGCTTCTGGTGTCTCAAGGCCATAGGGGCTTTATGTTAGGATGGTATATAAACCAGTGCGGAGCTACAAATGGTCATTCCTCGCTTGTTCCACTTGCGGTCCGGGTGCCCAAGACATGTCAAAGGCGACCAGTACGGTATCAACGACGGTACGGCCGGTGACTATTATGCCGAAGCCAAGTGTGTCTTTCAGTGTATTGCTGCCAAGTAAGATGTTCTTTTGTAGTATAATGTCTTGTAGGTTCGCAGAACTTATCCTCGGATGAACGCAACGTAACTAGACAGATGTTGGAGTACTTTCCCGGTCGTGAGTGTGGTTCCTTCGTGGAATTCGAGTTCCAGCTGCGAGAATTCCAACGGGGAACGGGCATGTGTTATGCCCGCCGACACAGTTTGTCGGCGGCAAAGTAGGAACAGAATGTGGGTGAATTACTCCCACCATCAGTCTGTTATGCGTTCATGGTGTACAAATGCGTACATGCGTGTTCACACTGAAACGCTACTAAAAGGGGTCGTCGGTGTGTTGATAATTGTATGCATAATCATTCGAATAACTTATACTCAGGTACGCTGATTTCGACTGCCGGGCGTTCATGCGTGTCACTCACCGTGACGGTCGCCTTGTAATCGTCAGTTTCAACATGCAACATTTGCATGACCTGCGTACACCTGACTGGCAAGTGTACACAGCAAACCGGCATCTGAATGCCCAGCAGGAATGTGTGGTGTTTGGTTTGTTGAGGTGCTTTAAGTCTTCCATAGAAATCCGTGACTATGTCCGGAAAAACTATGGAATAGACTTGACAAGCAATGGTGTGCGGGTCCTGCGCGATAAACTGAGCCGCTTAGATTATCCTGTTTGTGATCTGCAGGGTATCTGAGAGGCTTTGCGCCCATTTGGACCCCTGGCTGTGTTTGTTTGTGATGATGGTAGTTTGGATGTTCTGTCGTTTTGTTCTGGCTGACCATGTTTGCGCAGGTCGTGTGCGAAGCTGCGTGTTATCCACAGAAGGTATCACAGGCGCATCAAGGGTGCAAATGCTGACAGCGGCATCCACATCCTTGGCAGCCTCTGGTGATGGGATAGCACGAGGTCAAGATGGCCAGGCTAGACGAGACCTCCGACCTGCAGGATGATAACTATTACCTGCAGAGTATAAAGGTGCGTGACCACTAGGTGCGAACCGTCGCGAAGTACAGCACCGTGGCGATGCACCATAAGAAGGAGCCAATGGCGTCACATATTTACGCTAATGTCTGCGGTGTCTGCAATTCATCTGAGAGCGCCTGTGATGGGTCAATGATAGCTTGGGTGCGATGCGACTATTGTCACGCGTGGATGCATTGCAGTTGCGTTGGCAGTTCGCTTGAAAGGCCGACGTTCCTTTGCCCTATGTGCGATCAGCATAACCGCATATCGGAGTAAGTTCCCTAGGTAAACGCGCTTAAGGAGACGAAGGTAAGTTTCGTTTGTTAATGAAGTTCACATTTGATAACTGTCATGCCTTGTTGGATGTGCGGGTGGCGGGTGGGTTCTTTCTGCCGTAAAATCCATCCCCTCCTCAACGTGGTGCCGCAGTGGCAACCAGTGTGCTTCTTTCACGCAGGCTCGGTGAACGGGCTCTGGTCATTTCCATTAGGTTATCTTTTACTAATCCTTTTCCCATTTATGTTCCAGGTACCACTGCGGAGCACATTTCTGATGATTCTGTAATTTGCTTGCAATCAGTCAATAAAATTATGTTTCCCAAAAAATGACTTCATATTTCCCGACAACGCAAGCGTCACGGCAACCAAGGCATCTAGGCCTTGCGTTGAAGACAAACTTGCGTAAGTGAGAAAGGAGGGCGTAACTTTCCTGTTTCGTCCATACCTTGAGAGTGGTCCCAAAATGTAGTGCTTCTAGGATAACGCAGCATCGCCTCTAGCAGCATATGCCTCGTATTTTATGCGGCAGCCCATAGGCTTATATGTGTCTTAGGCTTAACTTCAAACGTGTTACTCGTACACCGATTGTTCGTTACACACTCATCAAACAAAAACCTCATTCAACCCGATGATTTTAGGATGCAGGTGCACCTTAGGCTTGGGAGCTTGTCGGTTGTCACTTAGATGGCATGTAGAATCACCAATGCGTGCAAGCCATCCTCGTCAAAAACGTAACAAGCACTCCTTGGAGGCAAGAGGGAGCGGTGATTCTCTGAAGGTGACTTGTGTGGACGACAACCGGAAAGAATGCTTTCCAGCCAAAACTGAGTTACCAAGGTTCCAGACCAACGATCGTGACATAAATAAACAAGCGTAGCAAGCTATGTTAACTAGATAACCCAACAATTGGTCTCATTCTTC
>SJOL01008880.1:567696-602499 GCA_004794785.1 Opisthorchis felineus | reverse complement strand
TATATATATATATATATATATATATATATATATATATATATATATATATATATATATATATATATATATATATATATATATATATATATATATATATATATATATATATATATATATATATATATATATATATATATATATATATATATATATATATATATATATATATATATATATATATATATATATATATATATATATATATATATATATATATATATATATATATATATATATATATATATATATATATATATATATATATATATATATATATATATATATATATATATATATATATATATATATATATATATATATATATATATATATATATATATATATATATCATGCATCGTTTTATCACTATCCGGTTCTTACTTGCGGTGAATTCTATGTGCCTGAATCCTTTTGGTGCACACACGCCTTATCCGTCCAAACTTGGACGCATTTTAACTCTAGTTCATATACTTGTTCTCGATTCGATCCAATCAGTTGAGTCGGTTTTTGTTACAGCGGTCACCTGATATATGCACTCACCGAGATCTCGGCAACGCGTGCGATAAATCCTCTGCAACAACCAGTGACATGTCACCAACAGTTCTACAAGCAACACCCGAGTTGGCTCTCACTCTCCACTCTTCTGCAACGGAGTCTATGGTGCCTGTTGCTGAGTCTAAGGAGCAGCAGTCCCCTGAACTAAGTGTTTTGGATTCCGTGCACAAAGATGCGGCAATCGAACAGGCAACGGTGAGTGACAATCCCGATTGACGTTGTCTCCGTTACCTGTGACATGTTACAAACACCTTGCGCTAATACATTCTATTTTTATTGTGTCAGGAACAGTCCAGTTTTAGAGATTCTGCGGCTGTCACTCCTGAAACTGTTGAAATCGGTCGAAAACGGGTTGTGTTGGCGTCACAAGGTAATCTGAGGATTGTTGAAGGGTGCCCATCACGATCTGAAACCGCAGTAAATCCACTGGCTCCTTCTGCTGATAACTTGGCAACCGCCGATCACCCAGAAACGTGTGATGAGGTCGGATTTCCTACTTTACCGGAGACGGTCGAGCGTGATGAAGATGACGATTTTGATCTCGAAGACAGGCCATTAACGGTAGATGTTTCTCTCGCATCGGATACAACTCCCGAAGATCGTAATACCGGCAAAGAAACGACTAAACCTGCCACAGGTAAGGCAGCTGCAAACGTGGTGTTTTCGTACTTTTTGGTCAAATTATTACGCCTAAAATGGCCTGTTATCCTTTTTTTCTTCATTGGCTTATGACTGTTCAATTTCCGTAAATCCTAAATAAGTCCTTTTGAATTTTAGAGCGCGAAACACAGAATGTAGTCCCTGCGGAACCTGTCTATACAGCGTCCGAGTCTGGTCCGACCACGTTGTCGTCTGCTCATGCGGCATCGATCCAACCCACCGAGGATATAGTAGCATCGACCAACGGTCCATCTGATGAGTGAGTGTCACGTAGCTGCAATCATTCATTGTTTTCGAGCCTTTCTAGCTCCTGTGACATCGACCAGATGCCATAAATAATCCACATGCTTAATTTCGCATCTTGCTCCACAAGTGGTAGGATACCTGAAGTCTGATTCTCGATTTGAAACAACCTATCCAGGCGAGATTCTTCCCTACTGATTTATCACATCTACTAGTGTCTGGTGGGATCTGGGTGCTAAATGCTGTTTCTTCAGATCCTCCCACCATCACCAAAAACAAGTAAATGTTTTTGCGCCCAGGAATACCCAAGTGCAAATGACATCCTGGAAAGTATACGATAATGTTTTCTTCTATGGCCAATTAGTGTGAACCCGATTTGCAAATAGATCAACACCTCTCATAGGTTGAAAGCACCTTTCACCTTAGCGTCCTGTTTCCGAGGGCTCCACTCTAGTCGTGTGTGACAGATTAGAGTTCGACCTTAACTCCTGCTGCTTTCGTTGTAGATAGTTCACTATATTGTCATTCATGGTTCGTATATTTATGTGCTTGTCTGTGTGGTTCGTGCACTAGTTGACCACTGATGTGCACAACAACTCCACTCGGAGTACTATTCATCCTGAGTTTTCATAGTTATGGGACGTAATCATCTTTTGGTTTTTTTTCGATGTGCTTATTTCTGCAACAGTATTTGTGCAGAATATCCGGATTGTGGTTAGTGGACAAGCTGAGGATGTCCACTCACTATCCTATCCACTTGGTTCCACAATCCTTTGACGACCGTCCATGTTGCATTGACTTTACACAGTGATCCCCACTAGACCTCTCTCCAAACCCGAGATCACTCTCGTAAAGAGACCACACTGGTGTATCTTGTCGGTCGCAGTTTAATGTGAAATCTCTCTCCGAAGTGGCTATCCTCAGAGTGGGCCTCTTAGTGAGATCACCGTGTGAACTAGTTTTTCCGTTAGTTGTGCAGTTGTTTATGCAGCCGTCCGATTGCACTCTTATTCGTGGTCCGTGGACACCAGCCACAGTCTACTCGATCCAGCCTATATCTATTTCCGTTCTTTGGTGTTTATCGTTTATCTTTTTTCTCACTCGTTTTGCACACCCTCATCTTACCAGTTGTCAACCGGACCCCGGAAGCACAATTACGGAAGTACTAACTCCACTTCCTTCCCCTTCAAATCGTAATAATCTTGTTGCGTCTGAGGTGCTACTACCGGAAACAACATCGAACTCTACAATCACCAACACTATCATGGTCGGCAGCCCGCTGCAGCAGAACGGTGTTGATCTTTCGTACCCCAACGTCTCTCTCACAAATAAGGCTGAGACCTCAGTTGTTTTTGTGACGTGTTTACAACCATTTACCACACCAATCACTAGCGTTTTGGATATTCGACCTAAACCAACCACTCCTCAACCAACCGTGCTTCCAGTCGCGTCCTCTGCGACTCCGACTGTGACCAGCTCTTCGACAGCTCTCCTAACGTCTCAACCGAACACTGCACAGTTGATGTCTTTTGCAACTGGAACAGGTGTCTCGAGTGCAGGTGTTCCTCTTAGTAGTCTCCCTGTAACAGCTACTGCACTTCCTCTTCCCGGAACTGGGGTCGGTTCTGGGAGTACTCTTCAGTTTCTCAACATGACTCCAGTGCCTCAGTTTCTGGGTGAGTTTTGACTAGCTCATAGTTATGTATATTCCACTCAGTCGATGCCTTGTGCATATGCATCCATTGCCTTCATTCCTTTTCTAAGCCTTCGAGGCTATCTTTTGTTTATTGATGACACGCTAGGGGGTAGGGACCTACTAGAAGCCGCTCTATTGTCGCAGTATAGTATTTCTTCTCAGTCGTTCGCTGGTAATTTTCGTGCGTTTTTCTCGGTAGTTACTGTAGGAATCTTTCAACTAGGCCTTTTCTATTATCCAATTCCTCGTAGGTGCCCCGGGGATTGTCTTGCACTCTGCTGGTGCTCCAACTTTCCAATCCCCTGGAACGCCTTTGTTACCGGGTCTGTCTACACCGGGTTTGGGAGCTGGAACTGCCTTGAACTTTCTGCAGCCCAATAACCAACCATTCACCACTATGCTTCAGCCGCCCATGGGGACTGGAGGAGATTTTCTTTTCGATGCGTCGCTTGGTTTGTCTCATCAGATTGTCCCAACCAGCTCGATTGCTCTTTTCAGTCCAGTGAGCTGCTGTTCATCGATGGTGGAATCATACGCAGCTACTCATCTTTCTCCATTTTACTCTACACTGGTTCAGCCACCACATAATCCATCGCTGCTACCCACTTCAACGTCCGTTTTTATCCCACCAAACTATAGACCTCCGTCAACCGTGGTGACGAATCTGGTCAACGCAACTACCTCCCAAATGGCCACTTCTATGAGTGGAAGTGTTGGGCCGAATATTTTTCCCGCCCCAACACTATCCCTCGCCGGTAATCCGTCGGTTGGGTCTAATAATCTGTTTCTCCAAACCGCACCGGCGCCTCTCATATCGCCACCATTTGGTCCCGGCACAACACCATTGTTTCAATGTCCGGTAGGTTGTCCTTGATGATGCTAGATTCATTTTGAGTATTGCTTCCTTTGGTCGTTTAAAATGATGGTCTTTTTTCTCTCCCACAGTTTTCTTCATACTCAATTCCGTTACAAGGATCCACCGAAGCTTGTCTCCCGAGCACAGTTGCAGCAAGTTTGACCACAAAAACCACATCAGTCTATCGTATTGATGATCTAGGCATTGCGCCACCCTCAGGAGTCCCTGTACTTCCTCCTTTGTGGACTGCTCCATCGACGCTTCCGACTTTATGTCCCACCCCCCAGCCTGCCCCTACAGCCCCCTCCGTGCCGACCGCATCATCTTCATCTGGCGTTGTGAATATTGCCCCCTTACTGCCTCAACCACCGACTTTACAGCCGTGCCCTGCGGTTTCCAAACAGTTGAGGAAATTTCAGGCACCCAACCTCTCGGCACGTAGCGCTCAACCAACCATGCGGGCTGGCGGAGCTGCTACCAGCGTAGTGAGTTGTGTACTTGCAGCCTTATACTGTTCTGGTTTACTACTAAAGAGAAGCATTCCTAGTAAGGACATCACGAGGGAAAGGACAGTGGTGTTCGCTGAGGTCGATCTGTCCTCTGGTCTGTCTACTCTTGAGCGAGGAGGTGTACGTCGTTACATCAATTTTCAAATGCCCCTTTGGATCTTGGAGGTGTTCTTCTTTATCAAACAGAGACCTCCAACTCGTTCTGACATACTGCGGTTCTGCTATTGTTGACCGCTTGTATATCGTCTCAGTTCTTCGTTTTCCCCTTTGTAGCGAGAGTAATCTCAGTAAGGATAGGTATACTCCCACATGTGTTGCTTCTGGTAACCAATTATGAAGAGTCTCTCAACAGAATACACAGATGTCTGCTTCCTTGTAACTAGTGTTGCACCTATTCCGTGCTGAATCGACTAATCTATTTACTCCAGAAAGACCAACGACGAGTGGTCAAACCCCAAGTATAAGCAGTGAATAACGGCCGATCATATCACATAGTAGTCTTGTAGCAAAGTCCTATTGTGTAAAGGGATTACGGAATTCCCCTTAATCCGCAGAACTGAAGGTTTCCAAGAGAACGACCAACACGTTTTTTTATTTTCTCGTTATCATTAGCCATATTCACAAAGTATGAATATCCGCCATCCCATCTGTCTCCCATCTTTCTTCATTATTATCTCGTAACTCCCGTCCTGTCTCACTTATTTCACTTGTGTAAATCCCAGCTGTCATTCAGGCACTTATGGAATTGACACATTGCAAGCCGCCACTCACCTCTGTCGCTCCGCATCCGTTATTCAGGCTTCGTTTTCTCCAGTTTTTTTAGTGTGAGTACTCAGACAGATCGGCCAACAAACTGCTCTTCTGCGTACTCTAGGTACTCTTTCGATTGGCGTCTGTTGCTTCTCTGAACCCCGAATACAGGATCCAAGTACGAATTTTGAGCTGACGGTGCCCTCCCTATCTAGGCGCTACAGACTACGAACTTCGGGTGATCCCGCACTCGCAGCGGCGGGTTGCTCGGTGTTGGTATAGCCCTTAGTTTGCGAGTTGGGGCTTCATTGCTTGATTGGGTATCTGCAAGCAGTCGAATTTGTCTTCCGACTTTCGTTTTCAATAAAAACTTGCACCGGTGGAAATAGTGAACGCTTTTTGTTTGTCGTGTCCATTTATGAACCAACCAACTGTAGCTCTTATTCATTGAAAGACGCCTTCTATCGACAAATGAACGCACTCTTGTCCTCGGAAGCCAGTCGATTTCAGAACGGTCACTATCTCCTTGATGCGGAGAGCTGTATGCCCCTGGGTTTACAGTCCATACAGCTGGACGACTGACTGGACAGCAGCTCAAACGTAGCCTGTGCGTTTGGAACCATAAAATTCAAGAAATAGAAGAGGTCAGCGCAACTATGACTGCCCGGAAGCTGCTTCAGCTAATCCAAGAAACAGGCCCTACGAGGCCTTCCGTAAATTAGTTAATCAAAGCTGATGTTGAAAGCCTAATGTATAATGAAGACCAGCATCTGGATCGCCGGGTGGAATAGTTTCATCAAGTTAGGATCCACGATAAACTGCCTAAAACTGTCCCACGACCGGCGGAGTTCGTCGGGGCTGTCACTCTCGTTTGTTCAGGTTTATCATCAATGCTATCATAGAGAATCTAGGTGTCGAAGTCACGTCTGGGGAGAGATTAATGAGCTTGATGCGGACGAGGTCGTTTTGTTGTGATTATTCCTCCGCGCAAAGTACTTTGAGAAATCTCAGAAGTGGTTCCATGTTTCGGCACTAGTTTTGCACCTTGTGCTTCTCTGGTTGCTCCCATTCAGACTTTCTGACATTACTGGACCTTGAGGAACAATGTTCCAACTAGCTTAGCCCGCGGGATCATTACAACACTCAAGCCCGGCCACCACTGCATGGTGGCAGTTATTGGTCGAGGGCAAATTCCTAAGACTTGACTGTACTACAACATGTTAAGTCAGTGCGCGGACCACCAACGCGCGAGACGTGCTTGCCAGCTTGCGTCAGCAACGAATCTCATTGGAACCGAAGGGCCGTATATGGAAGACAACTGCACGAGCGGTCTTCGTGGTTCTGAGACTTCGCCGCTCCGGTTTGAATACCTTTGGCGTCTTCAAATTTTTGATCACCGGTGTCCCCATAGCATATCAAGAGTTAGCTGACTGTGGCGAGTACGCAACGAAGTGGTTCGTAAGCGGCTGATTAAACTTACCAGTGTTTAGGTCATATATTTATTTATGCTTATTTATTTATTTATTTATTTATGTTTAGGTCACATTACGCACGCTGTCGTTGTTTTCTGTTCCAAGCGTTCTAATGTTAGCCAGGGGTAGGCCGTGATGTGGTAATGTGAAATGAATGTGGCTTTAGTCAAACTAAGTGCGTCTTTCTGGCTGGGACCCACGTGATCCTGCATACACGTGGTTCGAAACCCTGCAGGATATGACAAGCAACCGAAAGCAGTGGCGCACATGCTGCCAACTCCTAACCAGGCTACCTAGCTAAAGTCCACCTGGTCGTATGTCGAGTGAGGCTTACAAAGGACGCTGGGTAAATCCCATCGATACTGCCTTAATTCGATATGATGCTCAGATGTGTTCATTTTAATGCTGTACAATGATATGGGCATGTTATTCTTGATGGTTTTCCTTAAGGACGTAGGGCTTCTTCGCACTAAACCTCCAGCTTTTTCTTCTATTCTTTACTAAGACTTCATTCCCTCATGGTTGTATGGCAGTTAAGCACCAATATGCGTCACTGGCGTATTGGTGCCAGTGATGATGGCGCACATCTTTTAGAAAGTGTCATTATCTGGGGATCGTTCTCTAAAGGGTTCTCCCAAGAAGCTGAGTGGTCATTGTCCTGCAGAACAGAAAGACTTCAAGGGGGGGGGCACATTTCCCCCCAACTATCCGTGCTATGGACCGCCATGCAATGGGTAATCAGGGCTCTTAAAAAGCAACTTTTTGGCATCCCATCCTAGCACATGTGATTCAACACAGCCTATCCAGTTTACAAATTCCACTGTAGTTCTTAAACGTCAATTCCCTGTTTTTACTATGGTAGATGTATATGATACACTAGTTCATTCGCTAATCTTCGTTTTAAATGCCTCGTCCTTCTTTGATCAGTCGGCCATGCGAAGGGTCAATGCAATTCTGGATTACTCCAGAATTTAGCTGTCACTGAATCAACTTCCGCATGCTTTTGATTCATGCCTATAAATCGATGACTGATTCTGACGGTGTTGTTGATGAGAGAGCTGTTTCTATTATTGTCTGGCTTACTTTATCCTAACGTTACTATTGCTGTTAAACAAACCAGACCCAGCCCCATTCTCCGTCGCTTTCAGCTTGCATCCTCGGGCGGGGGGGTGGTTCTTGGAGAAGGTGATTGTATTTGTTGTCATAGCCTTACCCGATGTTCCTCGCGTGGTCAGTAGCGAACGCTTGACCTGGGTTCATGGAGGAATATGGATGAATAACAAGCGCTGGTCAAAGACTCAGCGATGGCGGTACATGTGTTAGACACGGGACATAGAATAGATCTGAAGAATGAGGAACTGCGATTCACACCACAGCGGCTGATAGCCGAGGCGGTGGAGATTACCAAGCATCACAGCATGAATAGAATTGAGGGTGTGGAACTGGCGAGCGTATGGAAAGCGGTCTTAGATAAGCCGAGTTGACACGTGACTGTGTGTGGTTGTCAGTGCACGTAGAATAATTGGCAAAAAAGGGAGTAGAAATCCCAACCCGACCAAAGTTCACAGAATCCCTCGTCCTTACACTACCATCGTAGCACTAGCTCATCCACACAGACGGACGAAAAGTGCAAACGACGTTCAAGAGGGATCCTCACGTGAACCGAACCGGAAGAACTAGACCCTAAGCTAGACTCAAATCCATGTAGGTTTCCTCATCAGCTTAACACTTGGTGACCCACCCTAACACGCAAAATCACTCGGCCGACGCCTAACACAGATTTAGCTTGACTTAGCTGATTGATTCTCCTTCCGCCTTAAACTCGACTAACGTTGTAACCTAGTCACTTGGCCCGACGAAGCTTTTGTCTCAAAAGCGAAAGGCTGCTTAGCAATAAATCTACCGATTTTTCCAAAACTTTCCCAAAAACGATGGGTTGCTTATATTTAGTGTGTTTGTTTGTTATTTAGGATGCATGTTTTTTCTCTATTTGTTTGCTGCGTCACCCACCACCATACTTTCCCAAACTTACGCTAGATGCTCCCAGTTTCCGCTGTCTTGATCCGTTTCGTAAGTCATCTCCTTTTTTACCAACTGGGTTTCGTGACACATTTGTTTCTTGGTCGAAACGCGCTATTTTGGCATGACGGCTTTAATTGGGTGTGGCTTTATAACTAAAAAGCGTGGTTGCTGGATTGCCGTTGTCCTCTCTTATTTCATTTGGGCGTGATTCCTCTTCATCTTCTCCTCAACTCATGCGATTGTTTTTGTGGTGTTATTTTGGCCAGAATCGACAGCGACTTTGTTAGCTCGAATTTCTATGATCCTAGTTACGAGGGTTTCCCAGTTTGCGTCTCCTGTTTACTTTATCGAGAGATGATTCAGCTGAACGTGATCCACTTACAAAAGAGGGTATTCAGCTTGCTATCAAGGAAAATGCCGGTGGCACTGGTTGTTTTTCTCCGACTTTCAAAAATGTTGGGCGAAGCTTTCGTCACCCATCCGGATGAAACCGTCAGTGTGCCGTGAAGTGGTTTTTGTGAGTGCCATACATGATTCTCATGAAGGTTTACTTGTCCGAACTAGCTCTGGTTTATGGTTGCTGGTTCACACTCCTCTTGAACTTTAGACTGACTCTCATCTGATTGGTCAGGTTTATCAAGGAAAAGAGAGCAAACAAATCCGTTCAATCGATAGTGACCTGCTGATTGGGGGCAATATGTGTTATTTTTCAAATAATACGCAGATTTTAGTTCCTCAACTAGTCGTTCGCCTCAAGAAGACTGGATCTTATCATGGTTGGCATTTCTGTAAAATCAAAGATGAAACGACAACCTCAACGCCAGATACTGTGTCTTTTTTTACCCATATTTGTAATGGAACAACTTCAAGCTTACCCTGAGCTTCGTCTGAGCACATGGCAACGGGTTTCGCCGATTGGTCCGTAGGGCTTCGCGATTACTTTACCGGTTAGACCCCTGGTGTAAGCCCAGGGCCACACAGTGGCTTGATCTTTAATCCCCAGTTTACTCAGCTAAAAGAGTAGCTGTGAGATGGAAGTTCCTCGGGGCCTCTTTGATATAATATACTCCCTCTTGATAAGAAACCACTCTTAGTGATATTGCCCACTTGGGAGATCGGCTAAAAACGAGGCCACGAGAATTCCCACTGCTGATCGTGGGAAATCGTTCCTATTGTCATTTATTTCCGTCAAATTGTACCCGGTTCAACCAACACTGATTAGCAATCGGCCACAAGCTACTGCACTAAAGCATCACAATAACGTGTTTATCGTCCTTCTTAACCACAGAACAGTTATTTCTGGGCAACAGAAGATTTCAGTTTAGTAAAAATGGAATATTAGTGGAGCTTCGTCCAAGGTGAAAATGTATTCTACTGTGCACTTTTCAAGATTGCTATGCGCATATCCCAACTGGCCACGACGTCAAGTTTGACATCCGCATGTCGTTCACCCGCTATGGGACTTGTCGAGCTAACTATCGGTACCCGAGTATTTACCCACTTTCTATGCCAGATGCCAACATGTTTATGCATTAGTTTTCTACTTAGCGTGGTGCCTTCCTAGAGAACTTGGACCAGTAGGTTATGTCCGTTATTTCGTGGTGGGACTGTTTCATTGCAGGTGCTACCTTTTTCTGGGCACCTTTATTCTGTCAGTTTTTTTACATTCCCCCACCGAAGGAGTGCACCTTCGGGAGCATTTCAAAACGGTCTGCCTACAGGGGTGTCTCTTCGTGACACAGTGACCAAGAAGAACCGTGCCGCATGCTTTCCCAATGGGGTAGTGGAATTTCATTTCAACAGCTTTGATGAATCGTCGATACTATGGAAACGTGACGAACCTGTATACTGGCAGTCAGTGCCCTTCATTTGCGTCATCAGGAACCAGGGTTTTTCATCTAGTCAAACTTGAATATGGGCCAGTAAGCAAAATATCATCAAGATGTGATCGCACATAACACCGAAAACGATGATTATTGAGAACTTGAGAAAAGTAAAGTTGGTTTACGCTCCTCTCCAGCTATGTCACCTTTAATCGATATTTTAGCTATGAAACGTTCCAAAAAATGATATTCCCATGCGCGTTTCCAAGACTAACCTACCAGCTAAGTCAGGTTACATGCACTGAAAAACTGTTCAGCGTGGCGGGTTAGCCTATCAGCTGTGCTTATGACACACTGAAGTGTTTTCTTTTTGGGGCGTAAATGGATCACTTGGGGAACCAGAATACTCTTGCTTTTCGATTCTGGAGGGTTTGGTTTTCTGGAGAAAAGAGGTGCAGTGGAAAAGCATTCAGTTCCTTGAAAACCATCTCGATGGAGATTTTTCCTCCGATTTTTCTGGAAACAAATAACTCAGCGGAGCCATGGGTTGAGTGATCCGGTTGTCATAAAACAGGTTGACTAAGTGATTTGGACTGCGTTCAGCCGCACGCTGACAGTCGCCTCCTCTGTCCTGTTTTGTTTTGGACGAGTCGCTTAGCTTTACACAATAAATGAAATGAAGCCGAGCCAATGTACACGGAACTGTTGACCGCTCCTGAAGTAGTTGTTTTACTCCTCTCATCAGGCGAATCGCTCATGGTTCAGTCCGCTGTGACTCCGACGAATCTCACTGTCTTCCGATCATCCAATCCGCACAGTGCATTTCCGAACGAATGTATATGCGTTTGTGCTTCCGTTGTTTGTATGAGTGCGACAGAAAAATACAGGCCGGGAGTTCAATCCACCTGTTTATTGGATAGAGCAGCTTGCCGCTGAAACTGAGCCATGTGATGAAGACGACAATGTGCATCCGATCGCCCGAGAGATATGACACAGACGCCTGAGTTGGAAGGAGAATAATGGGTTGGCTGAGGGTGCGTCCCGTCAAGCACAATTGATAAAACCGACCCATGGCCAACCGAACGACCGATGGCGTTCGGCGGCCTGAATGTGCGACCAAGAGTAAATCGCCAGTTGTTCCAACGGTACCGTCAGAGCAGAAACGTTCGCTCGAAACTGTCGGAGTGTGCAAGTAGCGTGGGTCAACCGGGCTTGTCACGTTCAGTTCCAGGGAAGATTCTCGGTAATACTAGAACGCATAAAACTCTAAATCCCTTTCGGTTAGTTCGAAGTGTGATTAACATTGGTTGTTAGAACCAGCCAACACCCGAATTTGGCGCCTGAAATTTGACGAATTATCGACTTCTTTCACTGAATTATTGGATAACTAGTGTACCTTACTGAATGAGGGAAATGTCAGAAATATGTCTTCAGCCAGCATGCAGGTTTTTGTAGCACCATCAGATCCAGAACATCGTCAAAAAAGGAAGATGCGAAGTTTCGATCGAATTGCCATGATGGATCTTGATCCTTCGGGGTAGGGTATGCGAAAACGGTAACCACGCGTCAACCGCATAGTGGCATTCACTCCGAGAGTCAGGAAGTGCTCGTACATCCCAACAGCCAATGAAACGTCGTTTCCTCTGTTCTCATACCGCACCTATGTCGTTTACATGGCAGTTTGTAAAGCAGCAGGGAAGAACGTTGAAAATGGTTGAACCGTGCCGTCACCGGAGCTTGTGTAAGTTCTCGCTGCTGTTGGTGTGGAATCAGTGTCCCGGAAGGTGCAAACAATGAATCTTCAACCAGCTCCTAGTACCTGACGTCCGTTTTTGCCCTCGAAAAAGGAGTGGATTGGACTTTGGTTTGGTTTAGCCGGTTTTCTGGGAAGATTTCAGCGGGATACCAGACATGGCTTCGCGCATTCCCACCACTGGTCATACTGAAGAATTTAGAGGCACAACGGGCTCAGAAGTGTGCAAAAGGTTAAACACAGCACATCAACCTCTTGCATCGTTACCTTTCAAGAGTTTACTACTTTGTATGGTTCTCTTTCGGTATGCCTCGTTTGGGGCAAGCCGCCGTGTCGAAACTAGTAAAATGCAGACCAAGACAGTCAATTATGATAGCTGCACCATAGCAGTGAGGGGGAGGGTTGATAAAGAGTTCGTAAGCTCACACTCCTTCACTTAACCCCTTGAAATTGGTTTGTAGGCCACCGCATCCCCATCACCGCGCGCTGAAATCACCCATGTTGGTATCCGGTTCATACAACGAACTGGGTTCATGCCTCAGATAATCTAAATGTTACTGCTTCTGCATAACAAACTTTCATGCACGAGGTTATACTGAAAGTCCGCCATTAGCGAGTGTTTATCATTATTGAACCCAGTTGATCAGTTTTCCCGGATACTTGGAAATGAACCACTTGAGTTGCTTGATCGACTGACTCAACTAGGTGGTCATATGCCAGTTGATACAGCTTTTGGGTGACTGTTCCCATAGCGAGGGGAATAGCATGCGCTGAACGGGTTCGGTTTAATCTCACCACAAATAGACGTGTACAACGCGTCCAATCAACTGTGAAGATTCATTTTTTCCTTTCGACGTATATTTGCGTCTCACCTTTGTTTTGAGCTCCAGATGACTCCATGGTTAAGGCGGGACCTTACCAACCGGAGTTTGAACCCCACCCTGGCGTCTCGACTGCTCTTGTCTAGGATTACGCAATCTAACAGCATCTCAGCTCTCGTGGTTCCTTCGCGTGGCATGGCAGCTAGGTTTCCAAAGGGTAATACAGTTGAACAATTATTCTAATTATTTATTATTACCTTTGTGATTCGCAAAATGCACTTTGCCATGCAACTATCGTGTACTTTTGAAGAGCATGGTCACAGACATAAAAAGTGAATGCAAGCGATGAAAGTGAAAGGGTTACAGGAGAATATGAGATAAGAGAGAGAAACGTCTCATTCGAACTCATGCCACCAACAGCTCCAGTCAGACAAGATGAATCCCAACATATGTAAGAATATTTGGTATGGAAACACGCATGTAAAGACCAACAACCGAAGAAAGGACAAACAATGCTGAATGCTCTTCAAGGTGCGGTAGGCGCTAGCACAGTCAAGACTCGCACATCAGGCACAAAGTGTCCGTCATACTGTGTCTGGTGTGAGATTCAATGGCAAGAAGGTACACTCAACGCCATGTACCACGCATAAAAGTGTAGTAAGTACGCAGAGAGCCCACAATGGCAAGCAAACACAAGTCACTAACTGTGACCTTAGGAAGTCCCAGTCCAATAACAGCGTTGGCGGATTGAGGAAAGCAGATCCTACGAGAAACTATGCTTACGGATACAGGTCCCATGGTTGCGGTCTTAACCACAACATGTTGCTGAACTAAAGGATGTGCAGGTCTTCATGTAACGTCCAAGTGGAGGGTTAGGGGCTCGAAATGTTTTGCTTCTGAGCTCGTATGAAATTGCCGGAGCTGGAGACTTAGTTGAGAAACAAGGGGAACTTCATGGTAAATGTCCTTTGAAACGTATCCGTTAAATCTTGGGTGAAGCAACAGTTGCACAATATGTCCATATGGATGGTGGTGACGACTAGTTGCAAGGTTTCTGTTTGAACAGTCGAAAGTAGACAGTACAACTCACTTTTTATCACTGGTGCGCAGTGGTTAAAAACTATCCAACAAAACCCCATAACTGTATTGGAATCCATCACGCAAACTTACTTTCGTTTGTGTTGCTTAAAACTTGTCACGTGTTTTTTTCCTCTGGAACAACACGTTAGAACACTGTTAATACTCGTGGCCCATATCGCACTGTTTCCATGCGACGTCACCGGAGTTTCACTTTCCTAGCTTCCTGTGGTGCTTTTTTCGTGTTTTGGGAGATGAGAACTCTCGGGGCATTACTCTTCTTTTTTCTCCCCTGTTCAGACCAATGTTCTCCCCAAAACCACATCTTTGCTAAGCACCAGTCGACCAGCAGGCAATGTGGGGATCGTAATGCCAAATTCGACGACAATCCTGCCACCCATTCGTCGACGTCGTCCGCTTTTACATCCGGTGAAATCTAAACAACCACCCGTTGGGTTGCAGCTCTCGGCTGGCCCCAGTTTACCTTCTTCTGATGGGGAAAACCAGGCTGGAACTGTTGGAATCGTTGGTTCTGCTAGCAGGACCCCGAATAGTACACTTACAGATACCGCTCGGATTCACCTATCCCCCGATGTACGTGGGTGATATCCCGGAGTCCTTTTTGTCGTCTTCAGTTGATGGTGCTTACTGATGCATTATTTCGCAATGATCACAGTGCCGTTCATTCATTTTGGTATTATAAGCAAGTTTCAGTCACCTCGAATTCTGGTAGTCCAATTAAGTCTCTGTCGGTTTTCATTGATATTCACCCAGACTGCCTCCAATCTATATGCCAACTCTGGAGAGGCTATTCCAGCAGACAATTCGCCATCAAAGTGCTCATCTTCTGTCAGTCCCGTTTCTGTCCGTACGTCACCGGATCCCTTGGCTTCCGCTCGACACCATTCAGGATCGGCAGCCCCGCCAAATGAATCAACCCAATCACAGATTCAGGAAGAGCAGAGTGCCGGCTTCCTGTCGCATCCTATCGTGACGCATCACAGGTTTGTTTATATCCTCCTAATGTATTTATCGTTTCCAAGCAACAGGTAGCTTGTGGTTTGTAATATTATATTCGCCTATGGAATCGATATGCATGCTTTATGTTCAAACAGCTGGAAACGGAAATTTCTCCCTCTTTCCGGTGGGCGGCTGCGCGCATTTGTCGCTTTAGTCTGAGTCCACATCCAAACAGTCGATTCAATCGGAAACCGTCGGCTTGGTGGTACCTCCTTCCGTCACGTCGAAACATCTCTTCGTGAAATACGAAGAGAATCTCTCTCCATAGGTACATTTTTGTGGGTTGGGCAGCCGAACCGAATTGTTCACTTGTTCAGCTTATCAAAGAACGGTTGTCACAGTTTTGTTCGCGGATAGTAAAGGAGATAAGATGGCTGGCCAGAAGAATTCAAGTCCATAGCTTGCAGCTCAGGTCTACCAGAATAGCATTTGTAAGTGTGCAACATTCTGCGAAATATTTGCCTTGACCTGCCGGTTCTCACAGCGCATTGAGGTTAAAGGCTTCCGGGGTGAGCGGTACGTGATATACCAGTGCGAAATTAACCTTGCTAATTCCAGGGCAGATGTGAGATCTTCACTTCTTTGTGCACGGAGGTCCACGTAATTCTACTCGCAGGTGGCCGAAAAAGTTGTGGAACATAATCGATTGCTGTGGCAAGCATGCCGTCACTTCTTACCCAATTCTCTATGTCCCTGTTGTGTTGAGTTCTAGTGGGGTGAAGTTTGTAAGGTTCCTTGGCAGCTAGCTAGTCGATGTCGGCATTTGACGGCAGGACGCAGATGTTTCAATTCAGAACTGTTTGAATGTTAGTGACTGTCTACCTCAACAACACAAGTCCTTTTCATTGTAAGTGCCCCATTTTTGTGTGTAAAATGCATGGACGTATGAGAGTATACAGATAGCTCTCCAAAAGCTTCCGTTCACAAGGTGGTGCCCGTCACAAATGCCCACCCTCTCTATTCCTATGTACTTTCGTCATCGATGAGGTAATAAGACGAACGCTGGAAGGTCTCCAAAACCCCGGCATCCAGATAACCTTTGACGAAAACCTTGTCGATCTGGGGTACGCAGACGACATCGTTCTCGTCTTCGAAGAGAAGGAGGAGGCGCAGGTGTTTTTGGATGAACTGACCAAACTCATCCCGTCCTTTGGTATACACATGCACCCACAAGGTGTAAGGTCATGTTCCTGGACATGCAGTCACCAAACACACCACTTACAACCCAGGGAGAGACACTCGAAGTTGTGGGACGTTTCACGTACCTTGGAAGTTGTATTAGTTCTGATTGTAGTGTGACAGATGCCCGAATCTGCAAGGCTCGGGTCGCGTTTACTAATTTGAGACGCCTATGGCATCAAAGCGGTATATCCCTGAATCTAAAGAGATGTGTGTATCGGGCTACAGTACGGGCTGTTTTGATGTATGGCTGTGAAACCTGGCCTGTTTGAGCAGCGGACCTGAGACCTCTTCAGCTGTTCGACAACCGTTGTCTCAGAACCATAGCTGGTGTGGGTTCGGCGAATCCGCAACGAGGCAGTTAGAAAGCGAGTTTTCGGGTGAGCAACGAGTACTTCCATTGAAGAATGTATCCAGCACCAGAAGCTGCGTTGGTTGGGACATGTGTTGCGTATGCCTAAACATCGTTTGCCGAAGAGAGTGCTCTTTTCCATGCTTAATTCAGAGTGGCGGGAGCACAGAGGTGGCCAACCTTTGACCTGACAGAAGGGTATGAAAGAGATTACGAAACGTTTGGGTACTGTCGGTGCTACTCGCCTTCCTGGATGGGGTCCGCGTGATTCTCATTGCGCCTGGTTGGAGACGCTGCGAGATGTAGCTGCTAATCGATGTCAATGGCGTTCTTGTTGTCAGTTTGTATTGCCTGAAGGTGTAGGCACTTCGGAATAATTGTGGCAGGCTAGCACCAAGTCCCTTCCCCACCCACCTTTATTCTTTTCTTTACAATAAGACTTTCAAATAAATCATGGTTATATGGCACTTAAGGGCAATCATTCCCTACTGGTCTATTGCGCTTCACAATGACAATACGGAGCCGAATACCATGCTTTCGAACTAGAACATGGCAACTTTGACATCTCTAAATTACGCGAGCCTCGTGCTCTTGAAGGATTTTTCTCCCGCTTTAGTTTGCCACCACGCAATGGTTACTTACTGGCTCCTGGATCAATTTTTGGATACCGGATTTTACGTAGGTTTCTAACAATTGCAAAGCCAAAAGCGATTTCAAACAGAAACCACCGAACTCACCCCATACACCATAATGCCACTTGTAACTTCAGCTTTTTCTGGTGTATCCTGGAGTACAGCATTACGGAATATCACTGGGAAAGCATTTGCTGGCGGATTTGTTGGTACTGCCCACTCTTTCTCTTCTTTTCACTCTGGGGCTTTCAATATAATTAGGCGAACCTTATGGTTGTACGGCAGTGAAGCATCAGTGTCAACACTGATGTTGCTGTTTTTGATGATGATGATGACCGCAAGATGAAACGGTCGTGTGTTGAATGGTCCTTTACGACGAGTAGTCCATTTTGTTCCCAGCTTGGTTGACTGAAAAGTGAACCCAAGCGTATCTCGCTCACGTTTGTTTGCCAATTTCTTGACCTATCCTCTTGTTTCCTCACGTCCTCTACATTGGTGAACTACTAGTTGTTCACTCTGATATGGAAGCACCTCTACGACCTCGTGGTCGTTCGTTTTCTCCTCCCTGTGTTAGATGTCCTGTTTGTAGCATGTATTCTACATAAGTACAGTTCGTGCGCATCTATGTGACTTACATCTTATGCAAATCGAGTGTTATACCCACCGGCGTACTTTATATCCTTGTGGACTTCGCGAACTTCAGCTTGAATCAGTTTGGTTCGAACAAACTGGATAACCAGCCCCCAGTCGACCGTCAACGTATCCTGGAGGGACGGCGCGCCCAGTAGTGCCTTAAACTGGTCGTATAACTAACTATAGACCATCGACCGTCAGTGTTAAGGGTTTGAATGACACAGGAACATCTAACGCTTTTAAGATGTTTCCTCTGCTAACTTGTCTCCTGTTTCTGGAGATTGTTCCTATGTGGACCACTGCAGTGGCACTTGTGGAACTCGTTTCTTTTTTCAAAAATCGCTGTTTGCTACCCTCCAACTTTTTAACATTCTGTTTCAATTTCAGCAGGAGTAAAACCAAGTGGTCGAAGTATTTTCGGAATCAAGTTGATCAATTGTTAGGCAAACTACATCGTTCTAGTTAGCTCTGACGGTCATTATATGGTGAAATTCCAAGGTCGATGGAACAGTTGGTAGTTAGCTTAATGTTTCTGATGTCCTTCTGACAAACAAGATGTAGATGCACGCAGTTGATGCCATCGAAGTCCCCTTCAAGACCCTGTTGTATTTAATGCTCATACTGAACGATTCCCACATAAGAGCCAGATGTTGGTAGACGTTTCCTCTAGGTTGAGTTTCAGTCATATGTGCAGGGCGATTGATTCTGAACGATACCGTCCTGGACTGCCTCACACTTTTGCACCATTCGGATGCCGTTGACGCGTTGCGTTGTTTTGTTCAGCAAGTTGGTCTGTTTTGTGATTTAGTTCGAATTGTAAAAATATGAGAACTAATCGTTGTGATTTGGTGATGGAAATCTGATGCACTTATATGGGAAAAGTAGATGGTTCTGTTCCATGAAAAGAGGCCTTTTGAGGATCAAAACCACCCAAACGGACGTAATTCATAGCTGTTGTTCGTGAATTGGGTTTAGTACGTGTCTTTTCACAAAACTTTATCTTTTTCAAACTGACTACTTTATTTGCTGCACAATGTAGTTGTTCCACTCGTGATTGCGATTTACATGCTAAATTTTATAATTGAATGCTTTCATGGGCATCACAACTTCGGCATGAGTAAGTGAGCCGAATGCTTTCCATGCCAGTTAGGTGCGCAACATCCACCAACTAAACACCATGGCTTTCTACTTGCTAATTACTAGCCATGCGAATGAATCGTTCGATCCATCGGGCGCTTCAAGGACTGCATCTTCTCCCGTGAAAACTTCACTACCTTCTCCACAACAATCACCCATAGGAGCAACCCACCGGTCATCCAATTCAGTAATCTCTTCCTCCACGCGTTCCTCATCGGGCTGCAACTCATCGTCCACTTCACCGGCCAATCAGCGCAAAGGTCCATCACCTGTCGCATCACCGAGCACTTCGTATCCTCCCAAAACGTCCACCGTAAATCACGAGAATGTGGATTTTCACTCTTCTCTAGAGCGTCTTGGTATGTCTTTTAAGTCTGCCACGCATGGCATATATCGGGGCAGCAGCACGACTCCTCTAGAGGCCACTGGATTACTTCCTGTTCACCGAAAATCTTCCACAGCTTCCGCGCACGGTGGCTCGCAAAAGATGCCGCCTCCTTTGCTCCATCATGGTCCAGAGGGACTGCGGATCTGGATGCACGTTGTGGGTGGACACGTGATCTACGAGAGCAATAAACCGTTCCCGGTGAGGATGGGTTGCACTTGTTTTGTATATTTTTATTTCTAGAGTGATATCATAAATAGCCCTCGACACCTAAGCAATTTCTTCCCTATTCCTGATTTGCTAAAGCTAGAGAGCTCCTGGAATGACTTTTGAGTATTTGGGAGCATGCTCAATGACGCGCGTGCATTCTAGCTGTTGCCTTCAATACATGGCTTCCCGATCTCTCCAACGAAAAGTCCAGTGACACCCCTGTATTAGCGCATCAATTATATCAGCTACCGCCTCCAATGTGTAGCTTTCTACCCTTGTCTCTCCAGATTATCGGTGAACGAAACTGTGACAGCTATAACAGCTGTACAACAAGTACGCTGTTTTTTCCGCTAGACATGGAGAGACAGAAAAGTTCATTATCTTCTCGGCCAATAATTTACATCCTTCATTTTGCAGGTTAAAAACGGTATGTCAGTCGTCGAAGCCGCTCTGCTAAACGAATGTCTAAACGAAGAGAAAGAGGTTGTCGGTGATACAGTTTCCCCACATAAAAGGCCAAATGAACCAAATGTTCCCGTTCTCAACGGGCATGAGCCGATGCAACTAGAAAGCGAGTTAGAGGAACCAAAGTCATCGGTTTCCTTGTTCGACAACAAGAGTGAAGCATCAAATAAGCGCCTCTCCGGTTCTGTTGAGACTAATGGCAAGCTAAAACCAACGGTTTTCGAGCGGTTGAGCAACGGACCATCGAGCATGGTGGAAATGGAACCTCTGAAAACAAACGGTAGGTTTTTTCTGACACCTTTTTCTCCCTTGGCTGCGCTTCTTTATCCCGGATACTAGATTGACTGTGTACTCTTTTTTCGAATTCTGCAGTGACTAGAGTTAACAAGATGTTGTCTGGTGTTCGCTGTATAACTAAATATCCCTTTCCTCACAGCTACAGCTGACGGGTTGTCAATATGTCAAGCAGGCCAGTATAATACGAGTAATACAGACCACAACACAACGCAAATTGCGAACGGGCTAATAAGACAACGAGAAAGGTGTATACCAAGTAGCCGATCACATGAGAGGGTATCATGTATTCTTTGAAAGCCGTATAAACGCGTTCAGGTAATAAGGAAGTGCCCATTTAACTGCGCATTGACGATGTCTTTTCGACTGGGAGCGAAACGTCTACAAACTAATTACCAAGGTTGATGAACAATTCACCGGCCACCTGACCAACCACCAGTGCAGATGACGAGTTGTTGTTGTTCACTTTATATCTGACTTGTCCATATTATGCTAGTGGCCAACAAAACCATACTTATGGGAGTTCTTGCTTCCCAAGGAGCAGTGGTAATCACCTGTTGACACAATACACCAGTTTATTCTAGTTTGCACTCTTAAGACTTTTTGAATGGAAAACTTGACACCTTTTTATGTCATTGAGCCTTGAGCTTCGCACCGTCGATTTACGCGGAACAAACCACCCGACAGGATGTCTGTTACTGGGAACCTCGCATATTAATCGTCATCATGATCGTCGTCCTCAGCACCTGCTTTACGGTGATTCCGGGTACTGCTTCTCCACAGTCAGCCCAGTTTCGTAACGATGAACCACAAATCTACCTTTTTGCACCCTTGTTGCACCTCTTCGAAATATTTTCGACGAAACTTATGAGAATAATCTGCCGTTTGACAACTTTGAGTAGTCGGTTCTCATATTTCCGAAGACAGATGAGAGAAAAAACTCATCCGATTAGCAGAGCTGATCGAGTTACCGGCCGTCGTAGCTGATAAGGCAGTAGCGCGACGCCGACCAATAAGGGAGTATTCGTTAGTGTTTATTCGCACTGTTTGCATTCACAGACTCTTTCCGACAAACACTAGAGGTACTGTTAGCATTCCTTCTTACATGACGTACTGTTGTACTGCCCCTGTCCGTCACTAACAGGTCCTGAGTTCACCTCGAAACCTTCAAAGATCACAGATGAATCGCTTGCCCTGTCACATGATGTTCAGGTGTCCGCAGGTACCGGTTTTCCTGTTCACACAATTGGTGCTTCGGGCGATGAGATGTTTTCAAGAGGGGTCAACTCGGGGCCAGCGATACGGGTGTCTACACCTGCGATGTCGTCCTCCGTTTCTACTGCTCCGTCTTTGGTAAGTAACCATCGTTTTTTGTGGAATTTTGCGTACTCGAGTTTGTCTTATCGTCAGTTCTTTTGAATGAAGATTGTAGTAAAAATTGGGTGCCGTTTTCATCGAAAAAACCCGATCCACTATGTTTTCAAGGATCGTGTTGCCCATCTTACGGAATTCAAAGTTCAGAGTTTCCATGTAGAAACGAGCAAGCAAACCGTTCTCTGTTCAAATGCTGTCGTCAACCTCATGCCATTGTATGCCGAATAATCGCTATGAGCGCCTCTTTGGTCCTTGCTTCAATAATGCTGCTAATTCCGGTCTCAGTAGCATAACGTGTTTGTCGTTCATCCACAAGCTTTTCGGTCAGAAATGGATTTCAAATGTACACACTGAATCGGTTTACTTGGATTGGGATTAGCTTCCGTGATTGGAATAACCACTTCATCAGAGTGGGACACCCCACCCCCTCTCTCTCATAGCGTTATTATAAGTGAATATAGTTGTGAACATTTGTTCCACCCATAACACAAAAGTGCAATCGATCAGATTCCGGTAGCTTATTCGACGGCCACCGACATGCGCAGCATGTGGCAAGTTGAACATGCTTGAACAGCGTAGGAGCAGCAAACTTTTAGTGAACCACAATAGGCTGGATGGCTTACACACTTGTATTTTCAGGTGAGTCTTGACAATACACCTGCCCCACGCATGTCTTCAAGCTTATCATCTGTTTCACGTCACACAGTGAATCACTGACACGAAGTTGTGTGCAGGGGGTATTTTTTATATAATTACTCTTTTTGTTGACGTAACACACTACACTGCTGAAAACTCTTCGACCGGCTTTGTATTTAGGTAGGTGCCGCCGACGCTCCCAAAGCAGGTAATACAATTGACCATTACTTATTTCACCGGCGGATCCCTAGGGTTTTTACGCCTTCTTGTGGGCTGTCTTCTGATGTGCAATTCCTAGACCTGTTCCATCGTTCGAACACAGATTCATGTGGTTTACACACGGTAGGTCTTCGACACTTAATGCACTTCGCCAGTTTCTTGAAAATTCCCTGACCGTTGGATCGATGGAGACCAACCCAGACGATTGTCACCACGTTTGCTCGATCTCATTTTGCCTGTTTTCTTTCCGTAGGACTGTGTTAAAAATAACATGTATGTAACCAGAGCAACAAACTCCGTACAGATGGAGGAACCTACCACCAATGAACTAGACAAGGCTTTACCGTACAGCAAGAAAGTCTGTGTGAAAGCATGCTGCAGAGCAAACAGACGATAGGACAAGGACGTTTCGAGTAAAACTGTCGCATTTAGCGTCGACCTTCGAATCTTTGCACCTTCGTAAGAAAATCCACTGGAGATCAACTGCTTTGTTCTTTTGTTCTTCTAGGATTAAAGATACCCTATAGGATATATATATATATATATGGCATTGTTTGGCAGGAGCTCAGTATAGTTTTCCTCTCTGATTGGTGTGCCATCGTCTTAATACCGTGAGTCGAATGGTTGGTGCGTGTACTGCTGATATTTTTGTAAAACACAATCCTGAAGTCAACATATCTTCACTAATCCAGCGAGTAGGACAGATTGTTGCTGATACTATGGAGGCCTGATCGTTTTCCAAACTCAACGCGGGTCGATCTTAACTCCTCATTCTTCCTTTTACTATAATCCAACTGGACACCATCAAAACCGCCAGCGCTGACCGACAGGTAGTTTCATATTTTCCGACACCAACATTGCTAACTAATCGGATTCCAAGATCTGTTCTACTTTTCTGCAGGATACTTACCTCTGTCAATATTAGGACGTTGGCCTGTGGGTGAAGGCCGAGTGCATATATTGTCAATTTACCATTGCTTGTTTTTATCCTTGTACGTGGAAGACGGTAGTGGTGGCGAATTGTGCCTGTACGACTTCCCGTTATGCAATGCACTGCCTGATAGCTAAGCTAGGAGTGGTGTCACATTTCCCTACTCAGCTACATCACGCTATACGTGGGGCGGTTGACGGGTGCTGTGTCAGGGTTCACACAAAGGTCAATTTATTCATCGTCGTTCCGTTTTAACACTGCTTCGTCTCATTTGACCCAAGCTTTGCACTCCATGCAGGCTAACACCAAACAAGCTGAACGAACTTGGTCGATCACACCATTGTTCCATGGTAAAGGATTCGGACAAACTAAAGATTCAAGGTCGTACCTAGCTGTCATACCGCTTTGGGAAGTGGGTATCTGACTCTGGCGAGGACTTTCTTCACATAACGTGAAGCTCATCCCTAGACCCTCGGGAGCCGATCGTGTGGTGTCCTCTGTTTGATGCACGACCAACATGTTCCGAACTTCATATGGTCTCTAGATCTACCGTATGCCCCAGAAGCACTGATTTACTAATTCATGGTTATTCTCTCACTCTAATGTTGCATCTCAACTTCAAAAAACGAATCTTGATAGACTTGTGAAGGTACTGCCGTTAGCTTGGGTTGTATAGATGACCACCACCTTGCTTTTTGAGCTGGGCAGTTCGGTTCCAAGTTTTTATCACCAGATGAGTTGATATCTTTCGTACACACTGGCAGCTCGCTCGGTGGTGAATCACTTGTGACCAACTTGTCCTGCCCACCAAACAAATCACCTGCTCAATCTCAGTCTGTTGGACAAGCCTAACTGGACACCATCCAGCCTACAAAACAAACCGCTTCTGTTTTATCACTTAGGTGAAGTGCGGCATTTGCCGGTATTCACGTTTACTGTGGATTGCTCATTGTGTACGTTCCCCACACTGCCTCCTGTTAACTATCTTTCACTCTGTGGGCACGAGCGAAACTCTTCCCCTCTCAATCCATCGATTGGTTTACTGGTAATCCGGAGCGCGATTTCCAGAGGCAACCAATCCCATATGCCGATGGCGTGTCGGCGGTTGTAGGGATGACCACCGATTGGCAAAGGCGCTCGTCAAATCCGGTGTGTTCCTACGCGAACTGTCTGTTCAGTGTACACACGAGGGTAGAAATGATTTGTTACCACCCTGCTGTTGGTCTTCAGTTTACTTCACTGGTTTGGTTCGAAGACCACTTACTTGTTTTTTCCCTTTTTTTCGGTTTTCCACAGTCTCTGGCGCTATCGAGGCTTCATGTGTTCTAGTGTAGCAGCGGATTATGACGGGTGAATGCTTGTCCATTAGCTTTTGCTGCCAAATGCAGCCATCTTTTTTAACTATTAGGACTACCGGAAAATTTATCAGTTTACTTGTATCAGAGTAGTTTTCAGTTGCAACCTAAAAATTTGTGGAACCAAAAGCATTAAACTGATTGGATGTAGAACGCATTCAGAGGAGCTAAACTCCAGTTTGATAAATGATGATGACCAGTTTTCAGCTTTGTATATTACCGAATCGCCCGGATCGGGACCAGCATACCACTGATAAGAAATCGTTTTTCTTTCAGTACCGTTTTTAGATTCAGCAAATATTCTTACTCCAATGTAGAAAGTGACCTCAAACAGGTTCCAAAACTAATGGAAATTCGTGGGATATTTTAGGAGGAAAAAAGGCATAGTTTTCACTTCTCTTAATGGAGTGGAACTATGGTTTATTCGCCTAATATGGTATGCAAAAGGCTGTTAGAATCACTGGTTTCTTACTTCGCTTAGTGCTCAACCTGAAACGTTGACATGTTAGCACATCCTTCAGGTGAACAACCAATCGGTGAATTTTGACTTGGGGCGCACAGAACCCGTAAAACATTATTTTGCGTGTGGAAAGGATGAAATTAAGGCCTGGCATTAAGTGCAGGAAAATGAGAAGGACCTTTCGTATGTGTCATCGAAATGAGGCTTTTGCCCTACCCACATCCCATACGCCCACGGTTTTTCCTGTTGATCATCTATTGTATCCACGAAGTCGTCATTATGCCCTACCTTATCCAAACGTGTGCTTGCTGAATGGTCTGTAGATGGAATATATCTAGGAGAAACATTGACGTCGTTACATACTTGGTACGGGTTTTGGATCCTATTGAGTTTAAACTATTCGTTTTTCCGCAGAACGACAACGAAAATTGATTGTTTACCGTCTTGGTGTAACAATTGTCGATTGTAGTCTATCCTTCTGCTCCAATGATTTGATGTCTATTCATAACAGGAGTGGAGTTTTGTATCGTTGTAAATTTGATCAGTGTGCATCCCATCACATGCCGGGAACGGGTCACGCCTTCTGGACCGTCCGGACCGCACTTTCCAGCATCCCTGAACGTCGATTATGGATCAGGTGGCTGTTGCTCCGTTCGTCGAGCTTGGCAATTTGTTTGCAGACGTTTCGTCATTAATTGCGGAGACGTCATCAGCGCGCGGTTGGTTGCGCACTGATAATGCCTGCACGATTGGTGATGAGACACGTGCAAGAAAATTGCGAAGCTCATCGAATAGATCAACAGCCACCTGATCTTCAACCAGTTAACGCACCCGAGCTACCAACTCTCCGATGTATTGAAATTTACGAACGATATTTTCACTCCAGTTCACTAGTTGTAAACCCTGTACGAAGGGTACGTTGGTTCCAGTTGCTGCGGTTTCTGCCACCGAAAAAATGGAATAGCAGGAGAGCCATAGCTCAGGCGTTCCAGGCAATGGCATAGTCAGATAGTTGATATTGAATCGTTCCAGTTATCTGAAGAAAAGCGAAACAAGGTAGCTTCCTATTGAAGGCGATAGCTTGGATGCAGGGATACCACTGACTTGGCGACGGAACCATGTGTGCCAGCATCAGTAAGGATTGATGACTTGAGTTTTAGGCTTCCCATCCAGAGAGGATAGCTCTTTGCGAGGTCATAGACTGTCCGTCTCTCGGTTGTTTCCACCAAGTACAGGACTGCACAGAAAGGACTCTGTCAACCAGATTGTTCTCTGGCTTGCGAAGTTGCCAGTGTGAGTAGCTCATTCATCGCGAGAGGGTTCCTTCCTCCGAAGCCCATCTTGCATATCCAAGCATTGATAAGTTAATGTTCCCATCACACGCAACTAGTACTTTGGAGGCAGAGGTTGTCAAACACCAATATTTTGCAAGCATCCCCCGCGCCTGGAAGCCGAGCTTATGATCCGGAAGGCACTATGGATCGCAGCGCCTACTCTATCCTTGACAGACAAACACGTTACTCCGGCTCCATAGATCTCGGAGGCTGGTAACCGCTGCTCTGTATTTCCGACTCGAGAAGTGATCTGGTCTCCAGTCAGTCCGCCTTAGTTTGTACAACTGCCAGTGCAAATAAATTTTTCTACCGTGTCGATTGGCTAGTTTACATGTATGAGTTTTCAATTTCACCGAACGCAGCCTTTGAGCAGGTGTGAAGCGCATGCCAAACCGTGCGACAGATTTACTTAAAACATTTGTATTCCTGAAGGATCCGAATTAACGACCGAAATCCCACTACCATCAGATGACATTTAATCCTGGGACACCCTATTCAGAGCAACGTGATTAACTTTAACTTGATCTTATTGTGAACAGTGGTACAAAGCGCAATTCCACAGTGATCTGATTTTTTTGGAGCGGAACTTTTCAGCCCATATTTTTCTCCCAATGAAGTCCGTAGTTCATCCAGTTTCAAGGCCTAGTCAAGTCATTCAGCATCTCCTCAGTTTGCTTTGTTGACTTCGATGGGCTTCAGCAATAACTTATCGGTTCCCTTTCCGCTTAATCAAGGTAACTGTATCTGTCAATATCATGTGGTATTGTTTCACCGAATATCCTATGCCAAGTTCTGTCTCGTCGTCAACTTTTTTACAGAATGATTGCCCGGGAGTTGTTGGGGGCCGAACACAGGATAAACCAAAGCACGATACCTTGAGATGTATCAAATTCCTGATATTCAGGATTGTTCTCTTGTTACCTTCTTGCACCTTCCTTATAAACTATCGTCTTTTTGTCCGCATTCAGATTGGGATAGATTAAATAGGGTGTCTTCTCGTCCGTAATGGTCCGAGTAGATAGTTGGCATCGTCAACCGAAACATACTGAGCGCAAGAAACCCTACTACCTGCACGTAGCCCGAGCGTCGGATGTAGTGGCCGGGACACCCAATTAATGCGTTACGTGGACACAAAGTGCAGGTTCGCGCGTTTTCTGCACACCGATGTGCGACTGATCCGGCCAGGTTACCGCACCGTCCATTTTGCTACTGCTACCGGACTTCACGCACTCACCCCCTGCTTTGAGAAAATAGCGTCAGCGCGTAGCGCAGATTAACTGCAGTTGGGTGGGCCTGTTCTCGATGGCAGGTAACCGAAACTGACAGGTTTCAGAAACCTCACCTAATGTGGTGCCCTAACGGTTAGACACAGTAGTCTTATTAGAGTGATACGAGAAGACAGGCGCGGGGACTATTAAGTTTGTGAAAAACGTGCATATTTGTTTTGCGCCGTTGTGTGGGTCGCTGGCTAGGCTCACTATTCGAGTCTCGTTAGGTACGCACTGTGTTTGCGCGCTCGCTCGTTATGCTTTGTTCACTGACATACACAGTACGAACTGACATCTATTGTGTTGCTTCCGTACGTTGCACAATCACGCTATTCTCCAAATGATGACCGTCAGTGTGCACATCAAATTGGGCCGCAAGTTTTTACTGGCCTACTTTAGTGAAGACCGTCTGTGACATTGTTGTGCCAGACAACCTGTACGTGAAACACACCAAAACATGTCCGCCATACGTTCCAGTTAATCACCACAACTCAGGTTACTACGCGCTTTATCACTGCACCGCGTAACTGCACGACCGTTACAAGTCATTTCGCGGCGACACGGTGTAAAGTGACATGCAGTCACCTGCACTAGCGAGCATGAAGATCATACTTCTTGATCCTCTTATAAATGTGTTAGAAAAGCTGCTGAAATGTACCGATGGGCACTGAGTTCACTCGCCACATAACTCTCATCGATGGTGGGTATTTGGCTACGCGTGGTCCAGTGGACTAGTGCTCACGAGATACAACCTGGATACAAGACCGTGGAAAGGCAACGTTCGAGATGCTAGTTATGATCGCTACCGAAGCTCCATTGACTCGACTGATCAAATAGGCTAGTCAAGGTAGGTTATCGGATCTCGGCTGGTATCAATGAGGATCCGTAATTGCCGTTTTCACGCTGACAGATGCATAATACTTTCGCCTCCTAATATGCACCCGACAGGTGAAGTTGCACAATGACCCAGTTCCGAACGTTCGATCGAATCATTTGGTGGGCGTGGTTTCATGTACTCCAATGCCGTAGAAGTTGGCTGGCATTACAAGTTTGCATACGGCCTTCAGCGATGTAGTCAAATAATGTGCACGACCAGGCTTTTACTTCCAACCCATTTTCATGTGTGTGCTACCGGTGAGCAGTCTATGCGCACTCATCTTGATGGATGCTGTACGCCTCGGTCAGGAATACACAGTATTGCTGAATGTGTCACATCCACAAGGTTACACACACAAAAATGCCTTAGAACACTAAACTACCAATGACCCGTACAATTTGCCTATTATAAGTTACCCACGCGGGCAACCTGCCTAACTGAATAAATATTATGCAGTCCCTCGAAGAGACATTCTTTGTGTTTTAGAATCCTGAATTCATTACAGTGTCTATGCGCAAACGACTTCCGTAACTCGTCGTCATCCGTTCCGGAACTGCCTAACTTCTCCCAGTAGGCCGGATCATAGGATCTTTTGCGATTGGTCTTGATTTGTCGGTCAGCTATCACACAGAAACCTCCAGTATCACCGGTACCAAGGCTTTGTTGTTCTGTGGCATTAACGGGTCTTCTGGTCACAATTGATCGGTAGTTTGACGTGTTGGCACTTCAAGATGGATGAACTGAAGGTACTGGAGCTAGAATTGAGGAATATACATTGCAGTATAAGATGATCGTTCAACTGTAACACTCTTTCGGTGCCATGCCACCCGAAGGAAGCACGAGGGCTGGGATACTGCCAGATTGTCTATGCCTAGACAGGAGAAGTCGAGATGCAGAGGTCGGGTTCGAACCACGGACCTTCCGGTCAGTAAATTCGCGCTCTAACCACTGAGCCATCTCGTCCCCAACATTGCGGTAGCTTGACATGTATGGGGATCTCAGAAACTACCCCCGTTTTTTCGTAAGGTGCTAGTGCATATTTCCCAAGGAATTATCGTCGTTCTCAGCTCTTATTTTATCGTGGTTGGTTAACGTGAAAATGAGTTAGATAACGAGCTCTCACGTCTTTCGTTAACTAAATGCCGGAGATGTCGAAGACGGTTCATAATAACGGTTTCTATCAAGAGGCACTCTTATCGGTTAGGAATATTGGCGTCTACCGAAGATTTATCCCCATGTGACGCGTGCCGTACAGGAGAACTTAACCGGGCAATCAGTATGGCTGATTCCGGTTGATAAACCTAGATACCCGGAAACAGGTACAGACTAGGATTTTGCTTAATAAAAGGTCGACCTGCCACGACCAATGAGCTCTAGTCAGAGTTCAATAACTGCTGATGCGAGTGAAATTATAATAGGAAATGGTCAACTGTTTGCAATGGATAGGACTTTTTTCTGCCCTTTTGGAATTTGAGTGTAGTGCTCCAGCGAAGTAATTTCTTGACCTACCTCTTGTGGTGTAATTTGCCAGGAACCCTACACCAGTCATGTGCTGTTACTAATTTCCCAAGTGCCAAGTCTGTCATACTTGAATTTAAAGTTGTTAATCGTTAGAACAGGGTGTGGTTAATTCTAAAAACTGATCCTCTACACATGGTACGACGTGGTACACTGTTTCAGGACGTGATATGTTGGTCCTGTAGTGGAAGTCCGTCTGCTGAGAAGCCAAAAAACACTGTATAGCAGTTTCATCCCTCCTGGGGGGGGGATGTTGAGCGTACGACTTTGCGGTTTGTCGTAAAAATGTGCCGTTCGGTTACGTATAGTTGGTTATACAGGATATGACGCCACTTACCCACTAACCACGCAGTCCACACCAGAGACTCCTCGGTTGAGAAATTCTCACATGGAAGGCTTGTGATTGTTTTCTTTCCTGATCCCCCTCGCGGTTTGTCAGTAGTATGGGAGGGTCTTGAAACCTCAGTCGAGATTTCGTCCTCTAAATGAAGTCCGAGATGAAAATCCGAGATTACTTTCTCACACACTAAAAACCTCGAACGTATCATTAAACCAGATTGATCTACCAAGACAATCTACGACAATCCATTCTGAGAGCTGTCTGTGATGACAACTCGACAAAACGTATCCCCCTCAGGATAGGTTGTCTCCGTCTCAAGTCAGTGCACCGTTAAGACTGACAACCTGCTTCCTTAGGTGACACCATTCTAGGCCTCGGTCTCCAATAGCTTTGGATTGGTTGTTGCTCAGATTCGTGTGCCTTGCACCCACAAGGTTGAGCTGTTCCTTTTTCATGTATGTACCATGGTTCCAGCCGCGTTAGAAGTCCAATATAGATAGACCAATGACTCCTCGATGAACGACATCCTAGGATTGTTTTAGAGCTACTGTTCTGCTGCTTAAATGTCTCACTCAGTGTTTCTCACACTATGGTTCATGTATCTGAACACTTACACCTCCTGATTCTCACTCTCTTTGCTTCCCGACAGACCGGTGCTGCTAGTTCCTCCGGCCCTGGATTCGCAGAAGCACGCCCACCCATGCAACAGTCCGGTTTCTTTCCGTTCGCACAACACTCCCACACCCCTCAGTTGCCCAGTCCTCCGCCTCCTGGTCCTGTACGCAAATGGACTCCGGAAGATGTGGTTGCTTTCGTGCAGGGCACCCCTGGATGTGCAGCATATGCATCAGCCTTTCTTACAAACGAAATAGACGGCGAAGCACTGCTACTTTTGGCCAAAGACCAATTTATACATCCACCAATAGGAATGAAAATTGGACCGGCTCTAAAACTGGCGGCGCGGCTTGAATCGATCCGCCATATCAATTAGCATCCATGCACCGACAGAAAATGTGCACACAATCCAAAGTTGTATTCCCTCCCTACTGCTCATTGTCACCACAACAAACTCATCATCAACGGATGCATTTAAGGCGGTGTTTTGCACCCAGCTACCGTTAGCACCTGACATTTTGTACATACAACTTCGAACGACTCTCACTCAGTTCGCCTTCTCAGCCGTTTGCCGCAGAAGACAGAGTCGTTGTTTTCCCTTTGTTCCGTTCCAGATATGTTTTTTTTTCATTGGTTGGTTGTCCAACATATTCCGCGGGCTTAAAGTTCATATTCTTCATATTTTTGTTCTATTTTTTGTTTGGTCGGAGGACAGATGTGCTAGGCTTGAGATGTTGCACAGTGAACATATGAACTGGTAACTACTCTTATCGATCAACCAGGTTCCTCTTCGTTGAACATGAAAGTCTGGACGCCCATCTTTTGGTTTCAACCGATATCCTGACCATAAGCATGCATTTCTCAAGTCCTAAAAGTCTGCACGCTGAATAGGGGCGAATTCGACGTTGTTGATTGCTTCAGTGGTTGTTGTATCGTTAAAGTTTAATGGAGACAGTCACAATGGGCTGGAATCTTTATCCGTGGATTTGTAAACTGCCGCTCATCTGCTTGGTTTTGCCTTAACAAAGTGTGACAGTTCAAAGGATCGCAAGATCGTGACGTGAAACAAAACACGAATGAGTGTTTACTCATTATACTGCGTATAATGTACATACATAAATGAGTCTGTCCTAGCTATGTCAAAATCAAGCCCAGATTTATTTTCAGTATGTATTCTCCGTTGTTACGCAGGTCAACACATTTGTCACAAAAGCTAACTGTTATGAACTCACTTTGCGTCTAACATACCGATACCTTCTGTAATAGGAATCGCCATTGAATATGTTCCAACGAGACGTAGTCTGTTTGTGAGAATCGCGAAGTTAAGTTTGACAGACTTGTAAGATTCGTTTGGTGAAATTGGTTGTATGCTTGGTCAGTTTCCAAACAGACCTATATATTTGAAAGAATATCTCGGAAGGAAGCTGCTTCAAACACAAAACGGCTCTATAGAAACCAGATCTTAGGCGATCAAATATATCTGGAATTTAGTGTATGACACCGCCAGTCTCCTGACTACTAGACGGAAGGTTTTAAACGATGCTCTAAGTTGGCTGCATGCTACCGTACTTCATTCGAGCAGTGATCTGTCAGTGTCTACAATTCTCCAGTTTCTGATGCACTAATATGGCTTACTATCGTCATCGACCCTGGGGCGAGAAGATCACCAACTAGCACTATTAAAAAATGATGCCGAATCCTTTTGTCCTGCTTTGACTGTATCGTTCGTACTAATGTGAGAACAGAAATGTGTTCCGGCAAATGGTTCACTGAGCCGTTGTTCAAAAACTCCCCCAAGCTACTGCTTTAACCACAGGGATACAAGCCTTAGCCCAGGCGTAACACGGCTATTTGCTCTGGAAATACTATGATCCATAAGCTTTCACGTAAGACACAATCCCGAATGCATCAGACGGGTTCGACCGGATAAGAGGTGCACAACAAGTTAACCACGAGCGGTGTCGCCTATACCATTCTAGAGAATCCCTTCGATTCCGTCCATCCATTGGAAATGTCGTTTAATTTTTCAACTATTCTGAGTGCTTGACATTCTCATACTTCTGGACGTTCTAGAGTTTAAGACAAACCTTCTTGCGTTTTCACTACAATTAGTAGAGTTCAAGTTGTTCCGTGTCCCAATCACCCTACAGTGTCATCTTCAAGGCACCGTGAATACAAGGGCCAAAGTCACATCTACAGAGAGACATCGGTGAACTTGGCTTGTTCGTAGGACATTGCTTTTTTATTTGACGTCATATGTCCGTACAAACTACTTTAAGGGGCGAGATGGCTCAGTGGATAAGGCGCCAGCTTACGAACCGAAAGGTTCCTGGTTCGAACCCGACCTCCCCTGCCTAGGCTTGGGCAACCTGGTAGTATCCCAGCCCTCGTGCTTCCTTCGGGTGGCATGGCAGCTAGGCACCGAAAGGGTGTGACAACTGAACGATTGGAAGCGGTGCTATGTCTCGGCATGCGCTGTGCACCTTCAAATTGCAAAATCTTCAGGATTTCACACTTCCGTACACTTGTTGAAACTTCAGACGAAGAGTGTGAGACTGGATGCTCTATCTTCTCTCAGTACTAGCAATACTGTGAGACGGGAATGGAAGTCAACGTAGACGACATGTAGTCACGCGTAAGCTTCTAAGTCCCATACATCTCAAAAATGGGAGCTATCTGAATACTAACCTTCGTCGCTTGTTTGGACGAAGTCCCGAGTTCACGCTTTCAATTGGTCTCTCACATGATTCACACCCCCTCGACGAACGTCCATAGATTTCAACCATCCAATCGCTTGCAACTAGTGCACTTTGACTTAGAAGGTCACTTACAGACACGGTGGTTCTAATGCCATTCCAGGCATTGTCTGTATAATCACTGAATATGCATGAATACGCCACGATAATAGAGGTTTCCGCACAACAGAAAATGTCCGGATTAATTGGCCAAAGAATTTGTGCTGAGAGCGAGTATGTCTGGCTTGATGTCCACTAAAGTATGAGGATGAGCACAATGTTTATCGACTATTTACCTTAAAAGCGGGGGGAGGGGTTTACATAAAAGATGACAAAGTTTCGAAATGTTCACAAACCATTGACTTATTGGTTAGTATTTCATTTCCATGTGGCCCCTTAGCATGGTTTTGGGTATTCTGTGACAGATGACCAGATTTACGATCATTCTGTGTGAGTGGCAGACGGGGTGTTGATTACTTATCTCGAATCAAAACTACTTGCTCTGGGAAGTTTGGGAATAGCCTCACCAGAAACTGGAAGTCTAGCGAAGATTGTTCGCTATGAGCCCACTTGGTTACTATTGGCTCTTCAGAGAAA
>SJOL01008880.1:537691-559481 GCA_004794785.1 Opisthorchis felineus | reverse complement strand
TGTGTCGGTTCCTGGCTTGCTGCTCCGCTCACTATGGCACAAAAAGGCACGGTAGCTTTAGACACCCCTTTATGGAGACAAAGGAAGATTATTACAACCATATTTATAGGGTGACCACAGGATGTTCCGCAAGGTCGCGCTAGAATCTTCGTGAGGGGGCGAGAAGTGTCAAGCTGGATGCTCGACCCAGATTGGCTGACACTTTGACCAATCAAAGCACGCCTCCCTTTATTCCGTAGCCCGTCCAATAGACGTGCTGTTATTAGGACCGGCTGGCCTCCGAACAGAGGTGCTTACAGCTCCAAAACCTAGAATCCCTATGGAAACAGAACTGGTTGAATCAACGAAGTACATCGCAACCTGGGAAGTCCTATCTAGGGCAGACCGCGGCGCCTCAAAACAGTAAAGTCCACAAAGTGATGGTAGTCTTCGGTGGATCTATGTCACCCACTCATTAGCGCTGCTAGACCAACCAATCGGCCTAGGTAGGTATTGCCTACTGGTTTGATACACCCCCTCTTGGACCGCTCCAAAAAACAGCAACCCATGATCATAAATTCCGCAGAAACATCTTATCAGCATAGCCGCAGATGCCTTTGCCACACTTCCTCACTCATTTCATGAGGGAAAAGACTGCGATCCAAACAAGGTGGTTTTCACTCAGAGGAAGCCTGTGTTCACCGAGTCTCCACTTACTTCCTCAAACGATCACAAGAAAAGGAGTTCTAAAAACCTACTTTTGCCCAATCAACGATTTCCGATAATCGTCCGTGAACCTGTAATAACATGGCGGTAAACGGAATGCTGGTAGCCTATCAAAGCATACTACACTATCACGCCGGGGTGCCCTTGAATACGCGGCGACGAATCGGAGGAACTCACTCGCTCCTAAGGTTGGTGGGGCTACTCGTTTTTGACAGCTCGATTTGTGAACGCCATCGAATGGACTGTGAAAACAACACAGTGTCGAAGTGGAGAGCAAATTTTCGGTTAATAGTATCACCCTCATTGATCACCAAAAATTTTCGACCAGTATTCAGTCAACCTCGGAGATTGTAGCTATTGTTTAGTTGAAAATCAGTGACGAGAAATGGTTTTACCAGTCCCATTCTAATCAGTGTTCATCAGCAACGAAGCAATTGATCAGAGGCTCCCTCAGTTGCCTCTAGGTTACCTTCCGGCCAAAGCGTCCAGTCGATGACAAGATTATCCTTCGAATCGACGGCGTTCACGGAGGCTCCCCACAACTGATGCCAGGATATAGCAACACCGTGAAAACGACCTTCGGCCACAAGTTTGTATGTAAAAGGTTATTGTTTGTCCAGTGTTAACTAATTCTCCTAGAGCCACGCTTCTATAGAAATCAGAAGCGTTTTACTCCTGGTGCGACACTAATTTTGAGACTCAACTTGACCGGCGACGACGTTGTGACAAAAATTCACAATGTCGTCTGCTACAGTAGTTCAGATACGGATTATGCGACCTCGATTCTAGGTCCAGGTCGGTGCTACCTAGGGTACCACCCGTATAAAGATCGATAAGGTCGTCCTTGAATGTTCATAGGGTGAACAATGATCGTTGTGAACCATGACTTCTAAAGCCAAGCATAACTGACTGGATCGTCTCGATTAAAAAATGACTGAAGTAAGGTGAAAATACTAGGTGAGAACTATTAACGAGAATGCCACTGAAATCGGCTCGGAGGTATAGCATTTCTGGCAAAACGCAGGGGGTTACTTGAATCCTTTGCGAAATTTGTAAATCAACCAGAACATTGAAGTTGACGCAGTTTTAGGGCAAGGGTGATGAAGTGTTTACTTCAAACACCAATTCCTAATTTGTGCAGTTGTAAATCTGTATTGAGAATTTTCTATTAGTTCGTAGTAGAATGGTTCCGATAAAGATAACACGAAGCCACAAGACATGAACTTCTGTTTCGGCACCCCATCTACGCTTTGTAAGATGAATCTGTTTGCGTCTTGTTTACCGGCAGATATCATCAATCAGTTTGGTTGAACATCAGTTCTTTCGATTTCCGGAAAATCGGCCTGACGGTAGGTAGCCCACAGATAAGAAGAGTTAGTCATTACGCAGGTAACATAACATAACACTACAAATAGGGTTGATAAAAACGCTTTGACAACCCTCAAAATCGTTTCAGTTGAAACATGAGCGTCCTTTGTGCAGCACATTTAATTGAACACTGTTATAAACGAGGAGCTTCTTTGATATTCAGCAGATTGATTGCATAACTTCAATTCGACCCAAGTTAGATAACATCGTACACTAGTGTTCACTAATATTTCCTCAGTCGTCCTAACGATACATGGGAAGCAAGTAAATTTTGCAACAGAATGTACCTCGCATGCTTATTACAGCAAGAATCCCAAAAACATGACATTCACTCAAGTGGATACATAAAAATAAATTCGGGGAAATCTCGGGGACAGTTCGATTAATCTGAATCATGGAAAAGAAGTAAATGCTCCAGTCTAACTCAACGCCTTCATCAGGCTTCCTCCAACCGAAAGCAACTGCAGGTATTCATCGGCACCGTCCATGAGACAGGAATCTGCAAGCTGTGGTTCGGGATGCAAACGGATGAGAGAAGAGTGAGTGTAATAAGCATACACAGTGATGAACAATGTGGCTTTGTGTTCTTAGTGTAACTATAGGAATAATCAAGTGAAAAATCAGTTGAAATCACTACTACAACCATACAGAAAACGTACTGAGTCAGTATTGAGTGCCATCCAGATTAGACGTACAAGTAAGTAATAATAATAACTGTCTAGCTGTAATATCCTTTTGGTGCCTAGTTGTCACGCTACTCGAAGGAAACACGAAGGCTGAGATACTGCCAAGTTGCCCAAGCCTAGAGCTGAGTCCATATTGAACGGGCTTTTGGTTATAGTTACGTGTGAATCCACTGGTACACTGAAAGACTGGTATTGCGACTGATAGATGTGCAAAAAAAGTCGAAATGCGTCTATGAACCTACGTTTCCCTGGTTATAAGAGGAAGTTGTATGTGCTGGATATCTTGTAGACATAGACATCAAGTTGACTCTGAGACAGCACTCAATGCATTCTTCAAAGCTGTCATGGTGAATCGGAGTTAGAAATGCTCAACAGCACAGATGCAGTTGGCCACAAGAATTCACAGACCTGAATTTGGCGTTCAAAAGTGCTTGGTTTTAGCAATTCGCTTAGCATAGCCTAGTCGGTCCGCTCATACGTTGGTTGAGGTCACACGAAAGGAACAATCGACTAATCCTAGTAAACCACGATCTGACCACCAGAAAATCCAACCCTCCACCCTCTCACATACTCAGAGCGCTTGATTTGCTCTTTTGAATATCTGCATCTCCGAATGTCCAGCGGTTTAAATTTGCCTGCATACGTGAGACCCTGACGACCAAGTACGGAAAAGCTTTGTTTGTTCAGACGAATGACTGTCCCTGATCCACCATTGAGGCTAGTTTAGTTGGACCAACAAAGCTTATATTGAATCACTAGTCGGGTATCTTGGTGAAAAGCAAGGAAGTAAGGAAGAACAAACTGCAAGATCTTGTGAGCCTAATCAAAGTAAGATTTTTATGCACAATACGAAGCACTTTCGCCGACCGTGGGTGTTCTTTCCAAAAAAGTCAAATTAAGTGCTCTTTCCACAGTGAACTGGATTTAAGCTGAAATCAACTGCACATTTGTGACGGCTGCTGAGTCGGTGCAGCGGTAAGCGGTAGGTCGTGGGCTTGAGTCCCAGGAATTGTGTGCGCTTGGCAACAAATTCAAGAACTTGCTTCAGACAAAACAGTGCTCAAAAAATGACAGTGCCATTCCAGAAAACAATCCTCTGGGGCGGTAACCAAGATTACGAGGATCGGCATTTTGAGGAGCCGAATAGGACCCTCGTGGGCGCCTTGAAATCAGCGATCTGTGCCCCGTATACTTTCTGTTTTGAGCGAGAAAAAGTAGATGGCATCACTTTCTCACTTGCGCAAAGTTCACCAAATAGACCGTCCCCTAAATAACAATATGCATGTTTGCGTCGCGGCCTAAACTGCCGCATATGGATGTCGGTTAAGAATTTGAGAAATCCTTTGCCCGTGAACCGAGGTAAGAAGTGTAATCAGGAATCGGATGGTGAATAAATTCAACCACAGGTGGAAAAACCTAACACTCCTTTGAAGAGCATTGTGACAAGAACCCATGTATAAAGAATATACCACAGGAAGGCATATCTTCGGAAGGTAAATTTAGCCAGTGAATGGACTGATTACTGAGGCACATCATCCAAGTCATATGAATATTCTTGTGAGTTCACTCTTGGAAGAGGAGATGTACACGGTTTTTGCTTTTCCAAATACTCAAATGAAAAAGTCAATCTGTCGAGAGAACATACCGCAAGCGCTTCTAACAGTGGACCTTTTCTGTCGTCCGCGAGGGTCTCGTTCTCCAATGCGATAGTATGAAGCTGATATAATGCTTGGTGAGCAGAATGGCCTTCGAGGAGTATGTTCTGTACAACGAAAAAAGGGAACTGGAGTAAGCACTACGTGGGACATGAAAATTAGTTTATCCAATCGAAACTGAAACAATCCGAGTGATAAACTGCAGAGTCAGGCAGCCAGTAGACCGAATCGACAGAAAAGTCTGCCTTGGAAAGATACGGCAAATCTACAGAGCACCTACTGCTCGCGCACGATTGCACATGTCGTCTCAGAGAAATCATGGAAACGTGTAAATTCCAGTCAGTCGTTTACATGAGCCTAATATCAGGCCATACGCGACTAACCCTTGCTTCAACATTTGGGATCCGAGAACTCTGTACAAACCCTTCACTCTATAGAGCATTTTTATCACATCTAGCGTAGGCGTTGCTTTGTGTATATGCAGTGGTTGATCTGTAATATGCCAGCATTCCTCCACGTTTCATCACATCGCAGTAGGACAGCAGAGCAACCGGGCGCTTTCCACAAAATGCGCGAACTTCTGGTCCTTTCACAGCAAACGTGCGCAACCGCTGTTCCCTATTCTACTGGAATTCACACAGTACTATCGTTAGTCCGCAAGATTACGGGGCCAGTCATCTTCTCATCGATCCAATGAGTGTGCCCCGCTTGAAGACCCGATTAATTCGCCCAGACGACCTGATAGTACCCGACCACTGGTTGTTACAATCCCACACTTCGTGTAGAAATATAGCTGATGGAAGTTCCGGAGGATCGGTTTGCAACATACCAAAGAACTGGTGGGTCATCAACACATAGGTAGGCGGATCTTGTTGTAATCATTCCATACACACTACCTCAATCGAAAACTAATATTACCCATTACTGCGTAAATCTAGTACCCAGTTATTCAGCATCCATCAAAATATACTGAAGATAAATCAATTTCAACCCTAATGAAAAATTAACCGATCAATCCATTTACCCCGCGTAACTCTACGAAGGTTGTCACCTTCTCTAATTCTTATGACTATGGTTTGATCCCAGGTATTCTGTTCAGCCTAATTTTACCTACGGCATGGGTCTGCATCAGAAGGCCAAACATGGAAGCACGTGAACGAGCGGGAATTTCCTCATTCGATGTAGTGTGTAGTTTTCCCAGCACATAAGCGGTCGTGGACCCCTCGGAGAGCCGCATAGCTGGATATCAGTGGAATTCAGGTTATGCCAATTGACATTTCGCTCATCGGGATTCCATCAGGGAGAATTAATAGTTAAACAGAGACCACTAAATTTGCATGGAAGTTGATGAGACTGAAACAACGACAGAACGCTTATTGTGTAGACTCGCGCGTAATGACTGGCGGACCGGCCACAAACGCTCCACATCCCTAACCTCATAGTGACGCTATTAAACCATTGGTGATTAGACACTGGTTAGTAATACCGAGGAATCGCTGCCGATGTTTCTCGAAAGATGGCAACGACCACTGTATAGTTCTGCCGGACATGAAGGTTAAACTCAAAAGCTATTCTGGCAAAAACGTAGACTCCTTGGGAGAGGTCGAAATAGCTTAGTGGTTGACCAGAAGGTTCGAACGCAGCCTCGACATTTGGACTGCTCCTACCTAGGCTTGGGCAACTTGGCAATAGCTTAGCCCTCGTGCTTCCTTCCCGAAAGGATGTCACAGCTGAAAGATCAGTATTTCACTATCACTCCCACTAACTAAAGCCATTGTCACCGGGGTAGTAACTGACAGTCCTTTCACACACTGCCATTCATCCAAATACTAACATGGATTTCGAATCTCCTCAGCGATCTCGATCGTGCTACAAGGCTTCAGTTGCATTAACTACACATGTGACACTCCTCAGGAGATTGGATAAATCGAAAAGGAATGTGCACTTTCCACTCCAATGCAAATGAACAGGTCAATTAGACTTGTCCATCTGAAGCCATCGTTTTCACTAAAGACAAACACTGGTTGAATCTTGCGCAGATTTGGTTCTGTATTCGACAACCATACAAGTATCACGGTGAGCAGTTCACTGGAGGAAATGGCGAGGATACCGATGGACTGTTTGAAAAGATGAAGCATCGCTCAAAAGAATCCTGAGTTTGAGGTCATCCAGCAATTTATTTATTGGAGAATATTGGAGCAGAACCCACATAACCGTTGCATAACGATCTATCGCAGGGGCGGGAAACAGTTATTGGTGACATCGTTGCAAGACCCAGCTAATTGTCGTCCATGATTGAAAGCCTGTTCGAAAGCCTTGATGTTAAACGTTCGAATGAACCATAGATATTCATGAAACGGGTAAGAAAAATGTTCAATCTGGATCCCGGTAGAGCTTGCATACAAGCCCATCTGTTTCGATGCTGTCACTAACACACGTGGAGAGCCAGCATCGAGTCCACGAGCTCGAAATGGCTCAGCGGTTAAGGTGCGAACTTACTGATTGGAAGGCCCGTGGTATCACCCAACCCCGGCACCTCGACTGCTCCTGTCGGGGCTTTGAAAACTTGGCACTATCTCAACCTTCATGTTTCTTTCAGATGGACTGTCAGCTATACACCAAAAGGGTATTGCGGCTGAACAATTATTCATTTTTTCCATGGCCTAATGCTATTAGGTTTATACAGTTAACACGCAGCTGTTAATGCGCTGTTCTGCGGTCCTACTGACCTCGGTTTGAGTTCTAATGATTCGTTTTTCGGTTCTAATCCCAGAAATGCACCCTGAAGGATACAAAGCTAGATCTGCCAGAAATGGTTGGAGGTCTTACCGTCCTTCCACTTGCACCCAAACTGGCACACTCCCCTAAACTCTGACACGCGGCAATCATACCAGGCATGATGTATAATTTCAGACTGAGCGGGGTTTCTGGAATTGGGTGTATCATCATAAAGGCTAGGACAGTGGCACACAGAAGGTGCACGAGGTAAGAGATAAAAAGCACAGAGCATGGAGGTCAAGTGGTCGATCACGATGGAGTATATACTGATGAATCCTGACAGACAGAGATATGAACCCGACTATAAGCTGTGACGTCTGGACATAATTCAACTGGTGTGTCTTCGGTCGTTTCAACGGGATGCTCAGAAACAGATATCAACGGTGCACACACAGTGGCACCCCTCATAGGAGTAGACTTCATCCCACGCTCCCTTGTTGATGCGGTGTAAAAGCAAACTCTCAGAGGCTATCTACTAATTGGTTGCTCACACAGAGCAGAAACAGAACCATCCTGGGACAAGTTTTGCAAGATCATCTAAGTAACTCCGATCGGCCGCCAACTGTCGGGTACCTATTGAACCGATGATGTTAGTTCAACACTTTACGCCATATGATATGAAGTGTATAAAGAAATAATGCATATCGTGACAGTGCTGCCAAAAAATATTTGATCAGTCGTTCTTCAGTGTTGGGAAGATGATTTGGAACAACAAAGAAGGATCGCGCGCCAGTGGTCAACTGCAGCGACGACAGACTCTGCCAAATGTACACAATAAACCGGACAAGAATGTTCCATACAGTGCACGACTTGAAGTAGGACTCATTCAAACAATCGATAACTCGAAGCCTTTTTAACTGTTTTTCCCCCGTACCATGTTCTAAAGTCAATGGCACAGACACTGAAGCTCAGTTTGATTATTCGCACGAACAACTCTTCCAATTCGCAGCGAAACTGTACGATGGCGCTAGCTGCCTCAACGCCAACAATTTTGTTGCAGGTTTAGGAACGCCAAATATCAGACGACAGTACCAAGTGAGAGCTTTAGCAGACCTTTGAAGAACTAGATCATGGGACTGAATAGTGTCTGGAGCTATCATCATGATTACCTAGGGTTGGGTCAAGAAAACAGACAAAATTAATGACAGCAGAGCCAGAAAGTACTGGGTGGGATAGAACACCTAACGGGCAGTTACACATGAATTGTCGGAGCTGCATAAAAATGCTCAACTCATCCTCTGAAGGCCACGGTTAGATAGAACGAAGGCTTTCCTGTGGTCCACAATTCTGTTGCGATCCACATCTTCCGCACCGCACCCCAAAAATGGGGGCTTCGGCTAACTAGCCAGTTAGAAGAAAGTTGGAGGATTCGTTTGATTTTGTTGATAAGATCAGAAATCCGGTGGAAACAAATGAAGAGTGTTCAACTTTCACAAACGTCCCACCTGTGTAGATAATGTGGAGACAATGTGCTCACATGCCTCCGAACGGAATGTCCACCTTCATCGTCTCCGACCCCTGCTCATCCTATACGAAAGGGATGTTAATTTCTGCTTGAAGAACATCTATTGAAAAATCGATCGCGTGGGGACGGGATTTCGCTTTGAACCAGTTTTCGCCGAAATCTCTATGATATTTGGATGACACCGAACGACACCGGTCCATACAGAAAACGCACATCTAAACTCGATAAATCAATGACACATTTGCTGACGACAGCTTTTACGCGCATCATATATGCCTGGGTGCCGAGTAATTTGGCCGTAAACGATAAACAAAGTATACGTTAGCAATCCAGTAATATCGTACGGCAGTGAAGCATCACTGTCAACACTGATGTTGATGTCTCTGAGGATGATGACGACGACGGTAATATCCCATGAGAAACGGTTTTCTTCGAAGACAGGTCACTCCACAGCCGAGGTCTCGTACTCCATAAAGAATACGTAGTTTCGTCCCCCTAAGGGTGATTATATCTCCAAAGAAGGGCTATGAACCCCAGAACAACAAAAGAGCACATTTTGCACAGCACAAACCTCACGACACAAGTCAACGCGCACATGGCTTCTACACTATCCACACTCAAATCCAGATTCCCATCCTTATTATTCGACCTTGAGCTCACATGGTAAAGAACAGCATCCCGCTCGAGTTCTCTCCTTTTAACGCCAATGATTTGGCCTCTAGATTCGAATAGTCGTTATGTAGGATAGCCATCAATCACTAAGTGGTTTTCAGCAAAGACGTCTTCTATCCTAGAGGGAAAAAATCATCACCGACAACAGACCAGAAGTGAAGAATGATGCTTCATCATCATTATTTAATAGGGTAATATGTCAGTAGTAAATTACAACGGTTTGCCAAAACCGATCGTACGTTCGTCGTTATGCTATACCTGTTTTAGAACCAGACATGTGATTCCTGCTACCCCATTTGCTGTTTGCCACAGTTCTGCTGTCGGTGTCAGTCATCCGCCGCACAATGTCCCAAATACCCATGCCCCTACCGCTCTTCTTCCTAACTTCAGGTCTGCGTGAGGTCGAATAAATGAAGCTAAGTATGCGTAGAAATTCCAATTTTGGAGTTTGAAAAAAGCAGTGAACAGAGAGGAAAACATAGGTAGCTTTAACAGCGATAACCAGGTCATCGAATAGCGCAACCAGAATTTATCTTATAGATAACAGTCATAAGGTCGATAAAAATTCCTAACAGCCCCCTATCGGTTTCGCCCTTCTTGGGACTCATAAGATAGGCCTGTTCACCGAATATCCACTACAAACCGGAAATACAAGTGAATTTCAGCTGAGTCACCTGTCAACACGAATTTAATTTGCAAATGAGTGTTTACGGCAAAATGAGTAGAATTGGATGTTCAAGTACGCAATAAGATTGATGGAAATTATGGAACTAGGTCTACTTGCTGAGCCCCAAGAAGGCGACTGGCTGTCCAGAGTTCTCACTGACCTAGTGAGCAGCATTGGAAGCAACTTCGACATCTTGAATATCGCTCCAAATGAAAAAGGATGCGGTCACAGTGCAGATCATTCGGTTGAAGAAAATCACAAGCGAGGGATTCAGACGAATTTCAGCTGAGCCTCTCATCAGCATGAACCTACTTTGCAAACACGTAAAATGAGAGCTACGCAACAACAGCTGTTTACACCAGGCGCCAAACTCAGTCGCAAGCTATTGAAAGATTGTTTGAAAAATTAATTTCTTGAAGTTCACATAAATGGTTAGGCAATTTTTCCACTAGTTGCTACAGTGATTTTGGATTTTATGCATTACCGCCGGAAGGAAAAAACGGTCCTCTCGACGTTATGCTCTTTTCAGGGGGAACACTGTGCCTCGGGGACCTGAAAAAGAGGTGGCACAAAATGGGCAGTATGTCCGTGTTTACCTTATGACACCCTCTGGGCGCATAGCTGCCGTGCATTCCAGAGGCACAAGGGCTGATGTACCGCCAGGTTGTTCAAGCCTAAACAGGAGTAATCGGGAAGCGAGGAGTGGTTGGACCCACGATCTTTCCGCCTAGTAGATTCGCTGCTTAACTACTGTCCAATCTTGAGTTCCCAAGAGTAGATGCTGAATAGGGTGGAAGTGAATGGTCGTCAAATTTCGAACCGTCTTGACCCCATACGTGTTACCGCCTACTGCAAGATATCCGAAGATAAGCCTATTCACCCGAGGTCTCCGTTGTAAGCTTTTGTCTCCAAGGCGTATTATGATTATCAGCCACACACAGGGGGGCGACCGGGGTGAGCAGCTGTCATGTTACGTATGATCATGTGCTAACAAGAGTATCCTATCACATTGGAACTTAAAAAAACTGAGGAATGACGCCCGCATCTAGACGAAGAAATGAGGCTACAGCGTTCACTGCTCTGCTAGTATGTTTCGGTTGGCAGAGGGCTCAAAGAAACCTCGGTGCGCCAGTCTGTCAATCATGTTCTTTCAGGCGATACCGGAATCAACAGCTCACAAAGAGGAGGTAAAATATCCACACGATAACAAAGATACAGCAGATCAAGAAGGTTATAGAAAAGTAGGAACTAACTACTCTGCCAGAATTAGGCAAAGCCAGGTAACCAAGGTGAAATTAGGAAGGGCAAAAGAGAAACGTGATTGGATGCTGTGAAAACATTGTAACAGCCGCTTCCGGGGCAGGCGATCCGCTACGTAGCACCTAGGCGAATTGACAGACCTGATGGTTATTATGGAATAAACAGCAAAAACAAATGGTTCGTGACGTCGCACAATTTACTCACATCTTCCAAGCAGTTGTTCTCAGGGTACAAATGTATCATCCCAACACTTACTTTTACCTGCAACTGCAAATCGTCAAACCGACCGGCAGTTGCGGCTTCCAGCAGGCTGTTGATCATCTTATCAGGAACAACTGCAGCCACTTCATCCAAGTGATCTTTCGTGACGTGCACATGATCGGTCCTGCTGGCCGGATGCCAAAGTTGACAAACACTTTGTAGCATTGTGATGGCACGTCGAAGGTCACCGTGAGACAGTTGGAGCACGTGATCTAGAACCTGATTTGAAGCACGGAAGAGAGTTATAGGTGGTTGGATGAGGATGAGTTGTTCACAAACGAAAGCCAAGTTGGGGCATGGAGGAACTAAATTCGGGGAGAAACAGCAGATGCATAAGATGGTACTCAATAAAAATGACACTCGTCTAACTGCCCGATTCGCAACCATACGTGGTTTTTTGTTGAGTTGGTGGGTCAGTTCAAGGACTGACGGTGTGGTCAAGCGATGATGCGGGCTAAATGGTTGAGTGATCTCTAAAACATGTAACAAATGAGCGGACAATGTTTTCGCTTGCAAGTAGTGGTCACAAGACCTCACAGTGAACACAATAAACAATGAACTAACTTGTCTGGTACCCCAACTAAGGACCAAGCTTTTCAGGAATAAATCAAATATCAATAGACTACTTTCGGTTCAAATGAAGAACTAAAGAAGTGTGAGGTCAACGTGCTCCTTACTCACGTGTTCGCTGAATTTGCCACATGAACAAGCCAGTTAATACTCAACTGACCTGAAATGTCAGGAACAAACGTGTGGCCGGTGTTCACATTTCTGTTAGACCATCAAATCTGCAAACCGACCACCTACGTTCATTTGGTGTGCTTATCAAAACCTGAACAAGCAATGGACTTATCTTGTCTCTTATAAACCTACAGAACGACATATCGTTACTCAGGAGAGCACTATCAGAGGAAAGGTCGCTACTTCGAAAGATCAGCAACATTCCCCGTCAGTCATGACGGGGAAGGGAGGCTTGACAGCTCGTTTTCCCGTGGTATTATCTCTTCGGAGGGATTAATTTATGGTGCTACCCGGGACAGTCTTCACCAAGACGAAGATCGAAATCAATAGACCATCTTCACAGCGCGGATAGACAACGCTAGTAAGTGACAGCAATCAACGAGTTCCTTTTGTAACAGAAAAACAACTCAATCTGAACATGATAGTGCCTAAAACGTGTGGAACCCATAAAAACAGAGATACCTCGTCTTCAACATCCAAGCGTTCCGCATCACAAATGTGACGCAATCGATCCCGAGCGACTTTGTTGTCCAGTGGACGGAATCGGAACTTCGCGCAGCGACTGGTGATCGGGTCGATGATGCGAGTCACGTAGTTGCAAGTCAGACAAAAACGGGTAGTTCGCGTTTCTGTTTCCATTGTACGTCGAAGTGCTGCCTGAGCAGAAAAAAGTGTATTAAAACGTGGTGACATTTATTCTGCTGAAGACTGGCCCGCACCTGATAAAACTGGACCAAATAACCTACGGCCTCAATTATATTAAGTGATCATGAAAAAGGATTTGCAACCGGCTGCAAAGTGTTGGTCTACAATTACTTGGACATAACTCGTTACACATGCTTGATAAATAACAAGATCCTTCAGCAGCAGCATTGAGCCAGACTTATGGGAAGACTGGCTTGTACCACAGGTGAACCTGACAATCGCTGAAAGGCCAAGGAATGGTGGAACATCCTAGTTTGGCATCAGGAGCGGCTGTATCTCGGACGATCCGGATTCGAACCTGCGTTACAGCCATCCTATACCGAAACCACAACGGTCGATGTGCATTCTTCCGTTGGAACAGAGGGAACACCCAAAGAATGAAAACTTCTTTGTTACGCTCTACTGAACGTCCAGCTTCCACCAAGTTTCGACTAGCCAGAGCATTGCGCTATCCTCATTTCATTCTCAAGCATACCACTCTAGCCTCTCAAGTTTTTAAATACTGTATAATAAGACAGTGGAAGTAGAAAACCGAAAAGCAGTCTTCAGATTATGATACGCACCAATAAGGTTGAAGTGCAAAGTGCGGGTCACGACTGGCTGGTCTTACAGCTGTCTTGAGGTGGTAAACACAACACCTCTGCTACACTACGACAGACGACTCAATACCGAAACGAGTAATCAGATCAACCCTTATTTATCTGTTGTAACGAACCAGTAACAAACACACCTGTCCCACCCCTGCATAGACATTTGTAAAAATATTCACAGTTCTAGGACCCAGAAGACTCCAGCAATCTTGTCTGTTAGTCACGTTTCTGACTCAGAGGTATTGGTCTAGATCGAAGTTAAGTATATGTCTACCGGAACTCGAGAAAGCTCAGTGGTTGAGGCACGAAATTACCGACAGGAAGGTTCGCGGTTCACAGCCAACTCCGGCATCTCAATCGCTCCTGTCTAGGCTTGGGCAACCTGGTAATATCTCAGCCCTCTTGCTTCATTCGGGTTGCGTGGTAGCCAGGCGCCAAAGGGTTTTACAGCTGAACGATTTTTAGATGCCTACCAAACCAAAATTAAAGAGGGGATGTATCTAGCGAATACGTTCACACGTGAAGCTAATAAGCGTGAAAATGTACCTGTGCTGGAGCAGTCATCGAATCCGCTTCATCCAGTACGATGAGTTTGTAAGGGGGAATTTTCGCGGATGAACCCGTGCCAGTGCCACTGCTCACAGCTAGGTGGGCGAACGTCTTGACTTTTTCACGAATCACATTAATACCACGCTCATCACTAGCGTTCAGCTCTAACACACGCTCTGAGTACAAGGGGCTGCAAAAACGAAACACAAACAGGAAGTAGTTAATGTGAGGTGAAACCGGTGGATAGGCTAACTCTGGTACAGTGAGTCCCAACTACGGGCAAAGTCTACAGGTTCGCAATGCCCACTTTGAGTCTGTTACACTCTACACATTGTACCCATATAGCAAAAAAGGGAGTGTCAGTACTCGGAATTAAGCACTTGTTGGCAAGTTAAGGGCTGACGAGCAACTCAAATGCGTCTCTCGTTTATGATGTTCTTGAACCGAATGGGGTGGAGGAGGGTGTTGGAATTACCCTAGGTTTTCATTTACTTAATAAGTAACGTATTATATGAGAGTGTAAATGGTATTTCCATACAGAAATGCACATCTTAAGCAGGAAGACGTTAGGGAGGTCGAGAGCTACTAAATTAATAAACTGAAAAACAAATTAAAAATTAAGAAAGTGGAGCAGAAGCGTTCAAGCGGGATGGACCATACAGAGAGATGCAGCAGCCCTCAGGATAAAATATGGATTGCACTTTGAGTTTCACTTAATAAAAGCTGCTTTATTTGGTGTACGAAATCACTATCAGTGTATCTTCCGAATACCGCAGGGATTCGAACCCACAACCTTCAGTAAAGGAGTTGAAGATTCTACCTCTCAGCCGAATACTTGCAGTTCTGCACGCCATCAAGGCTGGTTACAACTTTGTCCGGCACACAGAAACATACCGGCATTGGGTGCAGCTGTATCTCAACTTCAAATACAGTCCGCAAATTTTCTAGGGTAATTTACATAACTCCAAGTGTATCCAGGCCGAAAACGAATCTCTCTCATTCACCATCATGACTGGTCTCCAAAGAAGTTCATGGATGGCACCATGATGTGTTCGTTTTAACTCTGGCCTGTTTAAGACACCCTGAATTATCTCAGAATCGCCATCTTGAGCGATGGTGTGAAGGCTTCAAGGAGCAGTTCAGGTAACCTCCTGTAATACAATTTCCGGAACATCTTGAAAGGAACATCCTAACGAGCCCGTCATCAGCAACAAAAGTCGGGCGCAAAATGTCAACAATCCAAAGCGATAAAAAAACTCGGTCCGGATGGTCTGCACCCTAGACTTTTCAAAGGTGATGACGCCCCAGTGAGCAACCTGACAAACTCCCTATAGAGGATTTGGCACAAAAACAACACGGGCGGAATGGGAGCGCCTCGACCGTGAACCCAATCTTCAAAAAGGGGGAAGGAACGTCAGGCGTCCATTATCAGAAACTGTGATGGTGCCTGTGATGGTCTTGTCCGCAGGGTGCTTTTTGAAGAAACATGACTTGAAAGACAAGTTGTACCACTGCCCATACAGCCACCCGATTCGTGCAACACTTATTCATTCAGGCATGAGCACGTGATTAATTCTTAGTACTACATGTATAGTTATTTGACAAACTCGAATACCAATCAAATTTCCCTTCACCGGAAAACAGAATATAGACCACAGTGTCGGATGAGTAGAAATCAGTTAGGGTCGATAGGGGAATCACAATTTAAAGAAAGAACAACAGAAACCCATGAAACATCGGTCCATGCAGGGAGTGGATATGGGCAACACTCTGCTAATTAGGTTGGGTTTTTTAATCTTTCGATCCACTTTCCATAGTTCTGTTGAAACTAACTATTCTGGCCAGATTTTTCTTCACTGGTGTACACACCGCTGACACAAACGAAATAGTTGAAACAAAAAAGGTCATTCTCCTAAATATAACGTAGCAGATGCATTGAAATGACATCATATTTATTGATTTGGGGGGGGGGGTGAGACGGCTCAGTTGGTTAGAGCGCGAATTTACTGACCGGAAGGTCCGTGGTTCGAACCCGACCTCCGCCTCTCAACTTCCCCTGTCTAGGCTTGGGCAACCTGGCAGTATCCCATGGCATGGCAGCTAGGCATCGAAAGGGTGTTACAGCTGAACGATTATTATTTATTGAGTTGGAGCAGAATAAACAAATTAACCATTAGGGGCACAAGAACACAAAACACAGTGAAATGAAAGTGCTCATTTCATTAGGAAATCCACTAACCCATGTAACGACCATCCCTAGACATCATGTACTTTCTGCGTTCTTCGAGTGGTCTTCATATGGGGAGATGACTGTGTCAGACTGTCCTGTTCAAGATATCTCGCCCGTAAACAACGTTCTCCCTTAGTTTGCGTTTTAATTGTAACACTTTGGAAACCCGTACTTCGAATTTTAGTTTTGGACATTCTACTTGACACGCATAAAGAAGTAATGCGCATTGGTTCCCGACTGCGACGTGACCGGCGTTAAGAGTAAAGTCAACCACAGAACCGGTATGTGACCACAGCACAACTCGTTTGCGGTTCCTGTCTGGAATGGCTCCCCACTGTAACATCGGGTGAACTGACCACAGAACAGATGGCGAGAGCAGTGAAATTACCATGAAAAGGTTAGGGTGAAATAAGGAACATGGCATCGCTATGGGGTTAGACAAACAACTAATTCGATCCGTTCGCTGCGATGGGATTTTCAGATTTATGTGCCCAAAAATGATATAGGAAAGGGAGTCGTGAAAAGGGGAGAGTACAAACCAAGGTGCACTGAAATGTCAAGCGACGAATATGGAAACAGGGGATGAGTCGAAAACTGAAGACCAACCAACGACATTCAAATGGTATATGGGTACGAAAGCGACTCTATTTAGGAGAAATGTTGAGCTACAAACACTCACCCGAATATCTGTCGTGCAACCGCCAGGATCAGAGACGTTTTTCCCGTTCCCGGTGGACCATAAAACAACAGGTTGGGCAACTGTCAAAATAAACATAATACAGGGGAATTACTTACATCTGCTCCTTCAACACATTTCCTCAGCACTGAAACGACTTCAGTCTGATAAGCAACTTCATCAATTGTTTTGGGTCGACTAAAATGGAGCAGTTGACAACCGTCACAACATTGACCTACTATTTCTCCACCCAAGGGATGTGTGCCTGACTCCTGGGCTTCTTTGAAACTGGAGCAGAGGGCTTACGGGTGAAAGCGGATAAAAATGCATCCATATTCACCAAACACCAGACTGCTACTCCCTTCTGACCAGGTAGTGTGCTATGGTTGGAAAAAATTGTGAGCAGGAAATATATCAGTTGATACACGGTATAAGGGAATCAATATGCGAAAATACGAGTAAATCGTCAAAACAAACTAAACATGGGAGTGTGCTTACACTTCCAATAGAAGCTGACAGATAAAATGACTTCTTAGAACTGCAGTCCGGGTTGCATAAAATAGGTGGCTTTAAGACGTAAATGCGCTGCACAAAGATCGCCTTACGTTTCAGAGATAACAGTGTATTTTCTTGGCAAAATACACGACTCTTTGACAACGTACCATCGGCTTCGCCCTTCTAGGGGGTCGAGAAGTAGACGTCGTAACGAGTTTCGTGAACGAAATCAACCATTCTGTGGACTTGGTAGAAGCCTTTCACTAAGTCAACAGCACCGTCTAATGAAAGCTTGGCTGTCCAGACAAATTTGTCAACCGCATTAAGACCTTTCACATTCGGATGGAAGCCCGGGTACGGACCCGAGCCACTACCTCGAACGACTTCTTAATCGACACAACAGTGAAGCGGGGATCTGTTCTTAACCCAGCCCTTTTCAGCCTCTCTTTAATAACCATCTGCGCGGAGCGTTCCGGCAATGCGAAGACGGTGTACAAACTCAATACCAGTTAGATTATTACCTGTTCAATTAGAAGCGGTTTTTGGTCAAAACACTGCTGTGCGAGTCTAATGTTCGTGTGTGGCTAGTTGCGGACGACTGTGCCCTATTTTCGACTTCTGAGACGGAATTTTATCGGCTCGCTACGCCGTTCGGTTCAGCGGCGTCTTGCTTTGGCTTGAATAAACATATTTCTGAAACGTTTGTCTTTTATCAGCCCACACCGCGGACCCAACACAAGACACCATGTATTCTACCAACTAGGTGTAAGATGGTGTGCTGTGTGGATTTCTGCTATCCTGACAGTATATTATCCACATGTCTGATGTTTGAGAATGAAGCAAAAGCCAGAATGCCCTTCGGTTCTTATTGAGGAACACGTTGGAGCAATTACCGCTCGCGTAATCTTCACTGGTGTAAGACAGCGAGACCTGGAGGCTTCGTAGACGGCACGTTCGGGTTCTTGACCGATCCCACTTGCACTATCTGTACACGTGCTTCGAATCAAATGGAATGACGGGACCTCCAGAACCCAAGTCCTTCAGGGAACAAACGCCATTGGAGTTGAATGCAGCCTGATGCGAAGCCAGCTCCACTGGCTAGGCCACTTGAAGCGGACGGGTGAAACTGGCATCCCAAAGCAACTTGTCTACGGTCAGCTGAAGAATGAAGTTCGAAAACAAAGGACACCCGGAATTCCGTAGCTGCGACAGCCTTCAGGAAAGCCTGAAGAATTTAATTTTGTGTCACCGACATTTGATAGAACGGTATGGAGAACGGCTATCCAAACAAGTGCGAAAAGCTTTGAGATGCGGTGCGTTGTAGTGCTGGATAACAAGTGAGCCACTCAGAAGGGACTGAATCATCCCAATGTAGTTTCGTCCCTGTGGACTTGGACAAAATGCGGAAGCAAGTCTTAGTAAGATCGGCCTTGCTGGTCATGAGCGCGCTCATTGGTTCACCTGATAAAATTCTGGGACTATTTTCTAATGGCTAACCGCTGGATAGTATCATCCTAAGGGTGACATTATTAGCCGCAGGGTTAACGGAATATCGCCAGGTTGTTCATTACCACATTAACGGTGTGTTTGTGGGCAGCTCCCGGTAACACTCACATGGAAAGGTGCGGTATTACGCTGAAACTTGAAGAGAATAACGGACAAAGCCAGTATGTCGATGATAGACAGGTTACTGATGCTGGGGCTTACTGTTATCCCATTTAATGGTAATTGGTCAAGTAGATGTTGATCTGTTCGCCGAGCTTGGCAATCGATTTGCAGACGTCTAGGTGTCTAGGTGTGGACGCCCTGGCAGTACTCCAGCTTATGTACAGCTATGAGTCTTACATACACAAATAAACTCATGTTGCGTGATGCCATCAGCCGTGTCGCCTTACTTGCTGAATACAGCAGGGCGGGTAAGCGAAAACAGGTTACGGCTGACGCCTCCCTTCTTTCTATATCACATGCTTTTTCTTCCCTCTCTCCCTACCCCAGTAGTAACTCTTCTTGTAGGCCCAGCAGGTAGGACTGATGACTCTCTTTGTCCTGCATCGCTTTTGCAGGCAACGTCTGCGTGTCAACCGGCGCCGACATCCTCAAACATCTCGAAATCCATCTTAGGGCACCGACGCCCAGTCTATCTGGCTGCCCTAAATGTCCGCACTCTGAAGCAAACAGGACAACAAGCTGCTCTTGCTCTCACATTGGACTCGCTTGGCATTGATGTGTGCTCTGTCTCAGAAACAAGAATTCAAGATACAAGCACAATGGTTGAGTTAACCGCCCCATCACTCCACCCACCCCCTCCACTCTGGCGATCCAGAGGCTGCAACGGCGAGATGTGCAGGGGTCGGTATCGTTCTAAGTCACCGGGCGGAAGGATCCTTGCTGGATGCCGTTGATAGTCACCTCTTTGCGGTTCGTCCGGCAACGTCTGTGAAAGAGTCTCACAAGCGGGAAGTTGGTCGCTGTCTTTTTGTCGTGTATGCTTGCACCCCAACTGACCGTAGCCCTGACACAATCAAAGACAAGTCTTATGACGCCTTGAATGCCCCGTTGTGGAGAACTAGGAGCTCAGATATAATTGTGGTTGTCGGAGATCTGAATGCACAAGTAGGTAGGCTCAGCGCATCTGAGACCCAATTATGTGATCGACATGAATAGGAATTGGTAGGCACGGACAATTATGAACGATTACTTCAGCCGTGTGCTGACCGCAGGCTGTTTTTATGCAGTACTAACTTCCGAAATAGCCGAAGTCGTCTAAACACATGGTGTCCTCCAACGGCGTGCCAGCTGCGAACTCAACTAAATCATATTGCCAGCAGTTACCGATGGCGCGGGTCAAAAACTAACCGCCGCCCGTTTCGGAGCACACCTGTGTATTCCGACCACGCGCTTGTCAGGAGTCGCTTCTCCCTTCGTTTTCCAGGGCCGCGTAACGTGCAGACAAATCGCTCAGCAACTGAGAGATTGATAGATCCGGATGTCAGACAAATTTACCACAACCGTCTTCTAGTCTCTTCCAACTGCTCCACCACGTGTAAATTCATACTGGGACGAGATCGCCACCTCCTTGCACAGTGCAGGGAACTGTGCCTGTGGCATAGCGCTACCAGGCCCGCTCAAGCAGTGAATATCAGATCAAATAGTGACACTACTTAAATCTCGGAGAAATATCCTAGCGAGAATAACTTGGCCCGACGAATTATCAGACGTCAAGTGAAAGTGAGCATGCGAGCCGACCGTAAAGTCTGGTGGACACGGAAAGCCAAGAAAATGGAAGAGGTCCAGAATCCCGGTAATGCTCAAAGATTACTTAACTTGATCCGCGCGAACGAACCCCGGAAACCGCCTGTGAGCGAACCCATCAGGGATCAGAATGCAGTGACCATCTTGAATAAAGAACGCCTCGACCGTTGGGCCGAATAACTCGGAAAGTTATCGTGACACCAGCTACCACTCAACTGGGGCCCATTTTGGGAAAGGAGGCTGCCCCAGACAACTGGGGAGAAGCGGTGATAGAGGCTTTTAAAAAAAGCTCATAGTGAGTGTGGCAACCATAGGAGGATCAGCTTGACCCCGGTCGTAACGAGACTGTTCCCGTCACCTGTGCATTGTCGCTTTATGGTGGCTCCTGATACAGACTGCAGAACGTTGGAGGATATTCAAAACCCTGGTGTTCAAATGGCTGATGACGGAAACCTTGTCGATCTAGAATATGCAGACGACATCGTTCTCGTCTTCGAAGAGGAGAAGGCGCAGATGTTTTTGGATGAACTGATCACACTCATTCCGTCCTTTGGTATGCACTTTGCACCCACAAGGTGTAATGTCATGCTCCTGTAAGTACAATCGCTGAAAAAGCCACTTACAATGCAGGGAGAGACACTCGAGGTTGTGGAGCGCTTCACGTATACTGAAAATTGCATTAATTCTGATGGTAGTGTGACAGACGAGGCCAACGTACGAATCTGCAAGGATCGGGTCGCGTTTGCTAATTTGAGATACCTATGGCGTCAAAGTGGTGTATCCCTGAAACTCAAGGGACGTGCGTATCAAGCTACAGTGCGGGCTGTTTTGTTGTGTGGCTGAGACTTGGCCTGTTTGAGCAGCGGAACTGAGACGTCTTCGACAATCGTTGTCTCAGGACCATAGCTCGTGTGGGTTGGTGTCAGAAAATCTGCAACAAGGCAATTAGAAAGCGAGTTTTTGGTTGTGCAACGGGTACTTCCATTGAAGAATGTGTCCAGCATCAGAAGCAGCGTTGGTTAGACCATGTATTTC
>SJOL01008880.1:459878-500219 GCA_004794785.1 Opisthorchis felineus | reverse complement strand
GCTGTATTGTTGTATGGTTGCGAGACATGGCCTCTGAGGACAGATGATGTGAGACGTCCTCAGGTTTTTGAACACCGATATCTTACGGACGTTGCTGATATCGCATGGTTCGGTATTGGTATTGCGATATTGGTATCGCGGTGCTCAGTAGATGGATGTTCTTGCAGTGCCAGTTAAGCGCCAGTATGTATTACTGGTTCATTGCTGTCAATGATGATGATGGTGTTTGTGCAGCAGGTACTTCAGTCGCATCAGCACCACCAACTTGGGCTGGTACTTTGCATGCCGAATCATCGTCTACGGGGGGAATTTTGTTCTCTATGCTTCTTTCGGAAGGATACAAACTGCTGGTCGGACGTGTGAGCTGTTAGAAAGCTGCGAAAGTTGCTACGAAAAGCCTGGATTACGGTGTGGTTGGACTTCCAGTTTTGGATTTCCGTGATCCCTTCTGCGGTTGGCTGTGGGCATCGAATGAAATGGTGACGAATCGGTACCAATGGTGTTGTATTGTCAGTTTCTGTCCATCTTATCTGACTGAGTGTTTGGGCGTGTAGGCACCAGAATAACTGTGATAAGCTGGTACGAAGTTTACTTCCGGTCCGCCCGTTGTTTTTTTGACATAAGACTTCGAAAATAACCAGATAAACTTTATGGGTTTACGGTATTGAAGCATCACTATCTACAATGTCGTTGGTATGTGTGGTGATTTGATAGTGGTGATAATAACGATGAAATACTCGCGGAATGAAATACTTGTCGTGCCTCAGGGTCGCTTACGTTCTTCTGACACAGGCGCAATGGTACCGTCCCAGCCGATGGCGAGCCTTTATCCATTAGGTAATCGACCCACTGCAGGGAGCTCCATTTCTCAGTTTCACCTCCCATTACTTCATTCTACAGTTCTTTCCTGTTATTTTATTTCACCTTTCTTATCCTTCCATTCCGCCAACGGTTATCCGACTCCAGCTGTTACGCACGACCGGACGGTGAAAATAATGACGGTATTGAATGTTTCTTATAAGATGGGGACAGTGCATCCCTTTTTCTTCTCAAACTCTTCTTTCATTCGGGTTTGTCTGTTCGCTCATGCTGTGTTTACGCACTTCAGGGTTTATCAAGCCCCCATCTGCTCTATCTTGACTTTTTTCAATTTTAGGTTTTAACTACTCATCCTATCAGCTTCGTTGATCGAGTAATGCTTACCTGATGAGTCGTAAGTCTTCCCTTTCACCTACATTAAACACCAACCAACCCAATCGCTGTAGTATTTGAAGAAGATGAGTTTCAATGCAAAGAGGAGGACGAAGTGTCTATTCCGAGGGCTTCTTTAAACAAATTTATCAAAGATGTCGTTCCTGATGCCAGACTGACAACAGAAACACGTGAACTTTTGTTGAACTGTTGTCACGCCTTCATCCATAAGCTGGCTACACAAGCTAACATTGCTTGTGCGTCGGCCAAAAAGAAGACAATTAGTCCGGAGCACATCTTCCAAGGTAATTCGAAGTGCAACACGCCTATCCCCCTCCATTCTAGGGCTTGATGCAATGAATTTGTCCGCCTATAAGGAACGAGTTGTTGTGGCTAGTGAGGAAGCAAAAGAAGAACTCAAGGGCCGACGAATGTTAAGCGCCAGCTATCGATTTAAACACCAGGACAGCGAGGAACTGGAGCGCTTGGCACGAGAGCAACAGGAAATATTTGAACAGGTTTGTCCCTTTTTGTGTTGAACTTTTCGACTCAACTTAGTCGCCTGCTGCACACAGAACTTCGTTTTGATAGCTTCCACCTTTGTATCGACTTCTGAAGCTTTTTTCATAATCGGTCATAATCATACGTCATACTATAACTAGCCCGTATGGTACAGCTGCCCGTCGCAAAATGAAACCTCCTTCCAAATTGAGCCATTCCATTGGATGCAAGTCATGTCATCAAGACGCTTGTTACTTCTCGGAGTTGCCTGAGACTGAGAAGGACGAATTTTATCAAGACCTGTCACGACTGCTTCGGTCGGCAAGAAGGACGGATATAGTAATCCTGACGGGTGATATGAATACCCATGTTGGACGACTAAGTCCCGAAGAAGCACAGTTAGGTGGTAGATTTGGAGTCGATGCTGAGCGTTCGGATAATTGGGAGCGGCTTCTTCAGTTGTGTGCAGATTATCGTCTGTTCCTGGCCAGTACGGACTTCCAACTTAAACGCTCACACCGAGTTACTTGGTGTGACTTGGCCACAAGACAGTCGTGGACTCAATTGGACCATATGGCTATCAGTTACCGATGGGTAGCCTCAGTTAAGGGCTGTCGTTCCTTCTGGGGTACGCAACTTGACTTTGACCACACCATCGTGCGGGCCCGCTTAGCACTTCGCTTTCCGCCAGCATTACGCGTGCCGAAAGATGGCAGCTCCGTTCAACTTCGACAAGTTTCAGTAGTTGAAGAGTATCGAGCTGATCTGGCTAGAAAGCTACTGGAAACGCACAGTCGTGTGGACGACGAAGACTGCTTGGAGGATGAATGGAGGCGAGTTAAAGAAGCAATGCTGTCAGCTTTTCTAACTGTTTGTCTAGCCCATCTGACTCGACTCAATGAACACTGGATATTTTTGAAATCAGCAGAAAAGCCATACCAGCAACTAGCGACTATGACGGCGCGCCCAGGTCCCTCAAACACCGGATAATCAGGAGCTTGAAGAATGACAGAGAACGCTGGTGGATTTCGAAGGCCCAGGAGATGGAGAACGCTTTCGCTGCAGGCAACATCTGCGCCCTGTTTCAACTGATTCTATCAACGGGTCAAAAGAAGGCAGGTGTCAGTGATACAATATGCGAAAAAGACGGAGCAGCTATTCACTCCCTCAATCGCCGTCTTGAGAGGTGGGCTGAGCACTTCCAAGAACAGTTCACCTGGTCTCCCCCAACACAACCGCTGAAAGGACCAAGCGGGCCCGAATGGAACATTGACACCAACCCACCATCAGCAACCGAAATCCAGCGTGAGATTTCAATCCTGAAGCGCGACAAGGCACCTGGCTTGGATGGTCTACACCCCGCGCTCTTCAAAGAAGGTGGCGAGGTCCTGGTGAACAGTCTGACAACCATACTGCAGAAGATTTGGAACGAAAATAATACCAGCGGAATGGAGCTCCTCGACCATCATCCCGGTTTTCAAAAAGGGAGCAAGAACGTCACGTGAAAACCATCGTTTTCCGGTGATCGAAACTGTAGCAGCTGAGACCAATGTGCCTATGGTACACGATTTATAGCTGATAAATTGAATTGGAGTTGCCTGGAGGGGAGTGCCAAGTCTCCATTCGGTTGGAGCGAAGCGTCAGTTTTTATCTCCACAAAACTCGCTATGTCACTCGGTTACTCCTTCTAATCAAGGGTCGTGGGATTTTTTGGGTTTAAGGCAACGAGTAGGACTATAAGATGTTCCTCCCCAATAATTTCACCCTCCTAAAGATAAATCCTCCAATTAAATCAACCTCACCCCGGTTCCATTAGATCTGGTTTGACATCCCAACCCTTGGACACCCTGGACAGTTAAATACCAGAATGCGAAACTCGTGCATCGTATTTTTATGCCAATTAGGTCGAGCCCTTTGTAGAATAGAGCCTACCTTTTGTGACCCTCTGCTGGCGGTCTTAGGAAACAACTCCACCACACCTCTCGATCTAAAGACCACTTCAAAAGGCCGACGAGCACTAATATCTTTGAGGGTTTTCCCCTTGTACTTTTGTGTTCCGTGGGGCGAGATGGCTCAGGTGGTTAGAGCGCAAATTTACTGACCGGAAGGTTCGTGGTTCGAACCCGACCTCTGCCTCTCGACTTCCCCTGTCTAGGCTTGGGCAACCTGGCAGTATCTCAGCCCTCGTGCTCCCTTCGGGTGGCATGGCAGCTAGGCACCGAAAGGGTGCTACAGCTGAACGATTTTTTTGTGTGTTCTGTCGAAAGGCCACTTCAAATAACCTACGCAAAGCGGTCACTTCTGCGAATTCGTCTGTTCTGGGCATGACTTTACTACTGAACTCAGCCTTGTGACTACGACTGGAAGTTAGCCATTCCTTGTGGTCTTCCTGATGATGATCTTTCTAGAAGAGATTCTGTGTCGACAACTGCATATATACCAACACATTCGACTTTTTTCAGGATATAGCACCGCGTGCTTTATATGCGAAAGTTTAGGGCTTCCTTGGTCTTCGTTTCAAGCTAGTTTTCGGTGATATTCAGGAATTTGGTTCTCCATGACAGAAAACGTCACCCACTTGGTCTAGCAGTACAATTTTTGAACTAATGCATTTTCTGAAATAAGAACGTTGAGTGGATTTTGCGTGGCATTTTTGTTTATCTGCATTTAAGTTTGCCGTGTATATGGTTGTCTTCCCTGGAGGGAGCAACTCAAAGGAAGGAAACATAATGGTGTTTTTTGGAAGGAAGTTTAATAATGAAATACGCTTAGTTGGCCAGAGATTAACGCTCCTTTTTGACTGGTAGTGTCTCCTGAGATGCCTCCGAAACTGTTCACCTTAATGTATAAAATAGCGCCAGCAGACCTGTTTAGGTAGGAATCGCCACAAGCAAACCTGAAACTGGGATATTCCCCGAGATGGCTCAGTGGTTAAGGCACAAACTTACCGACCGGAAGGTTTGTGCTTCAAACTCAACATCGGTATCTGGGTTGTCCCCGTCGGTTTGGGCAACCTGTCGGCATGTCGGCCCTCGTATTTCCTTCGGATTGCATGACAGCTAGGCACATGAAGCGTGTTGCAGCTGGAAAATTTGATACGATACAACATGTGCACTAATATCCTCACTTATCGGACATTTATTACAATTGTGTAGACCTTACGCAACGATAAGTAGCCTTCATAATAGAGTTGCCCCGGATATGCAGCAGACCAGAACGTTTGGACCGCTGAGCACAGTACTTCGAACGGCAATTCAGCTGGCCACCTGCTACCTCCAATCCAGAATCCTGGCCTTCAGCAGAAAGGTGGACCGTGAAAATGGAGCCGCCTTCAGCCTCAGAAGTGTCCGGGTTTATTTCTCTACTCAAGCGTCATCGTGCTGCTGGTCCTGACGACCTTCCACTTGTTCTTTTCAGGGATGGCGGTGGGCTTCACAGCCAGTGCCTGTCCAGCATATGTGGGTCTATCTGGGAGAAATAGACCGTCCTAGACAACTGGGGTGAATCGACAGTAATGCCCATTTTCAAGAAGGGTACCCGCGGTGAATATAGTAAATACAGAGGTGTTAGTTTGACAAGGATTCTGGCGTCACCGATCCTTCGTCGTCTTATGGTGGCACACGAAACCTTGACTCGTGAGAAACAAACGGCATTTCGACCGGGTAGAGGCTGCGTTGACCACATCTTCACACTCCGTCATTTGTTAGAGCAACACCATATGTACAGACGGCCCACAATCTTGGTATTCCTTGACTTCAAGGGTGCGTACGATTCTGTCGATCGGTCAGTGCTGTTAGCCACACTTGCTCAACAGGGTATGCCCCAGAAGTTTGTGAACATAATCCGATCCCTATATTCACATACTTCTGGGCGGTCGAGAGTGTATGGTGAACTCTCCAGAAGCTTCCCTGTAAAAAGTTGGGTCCGACAAGAATGTCCACTCTCTCCATTCTTGTTCGACTTCATCTTTGATGAAATAATGAGGCGAACGCTGGAAGGTCTTCAAATTGTTGTTCAACTTGTTGCTGGTGAGAGCCTCGTCGATCTGGAGTACGCAGACGACATCGCCCCCATCTTTGAAGACCAAAGCGAAGCACAAACCCTGTTGAATAGACTGACCACCGTCATACTAACTTTCGGTATGCGCCTTACGCCATCAAAGTGCAAAGTCATGCTTTAGAACGTGCAGTCTCTGAACATTTCCCCTACAGTTCAAGGGGAATCACTGGAGGTTGTGGAAAATTTTACATACCTGGGTAGTTTTACTAGCTCCGACGGAAATGAGTCTGGTGAAGTCAGTGCAAGAATCTCAAAGGACCGAATCACGTTTACTAATTTGCGTCAATTGTGACATCAAAAGGGCATATCAAGAGATCACTAGGTCTTAAGGTTCGCGTGTACCAGACTGCAGTAAGGGATGTGTTGTTGTATGGGTGCGAGACATGGACTCTGCAGACAGATAATGTGAGGCATCTTCAGGTTTTTGACCACCGATACCTCAGAAGCATGGCTGGTTTTGGATGGCGTCAGCGTGTTAGTAACGAGGTGATTAGAAAACGGGGTATTTGGTTGTGCGGCAGGTACTTCAATTGCGGAAAACATTCAGCAGCACCGACTACGATGGCTCGGCCACGTGCTACGCATGCCGAAACACCATCTACCTAGACGAGTGTTGTTCTCCGTGCCTCCTTCAGAATGGCGCAAACCGCGAGGTGGACAACGCATGACTTGGCAGAAGGGCGTGAAAGAGATCACGACGAGATTGGGTGTTGTACGCCTTCCAGGACGGTGTCCCCGTGATTCCATCTGTGCTTGGCTAGAAACGTTGCAAGAAATGGCCGCTAATCGATGTCAGTGGCGTTCGTGCTATCAGTTTCTTTCCAGATTGTCTGAGCGCTTGGAGGTGTAGATACTTCAGAATGCTTGACATAGGCCAGCACTAGGTCCCCTCCCTCGTCCACTCTTTTTCTCTTCTTTTCACTCTAGGGCTTTAAGTATAATTGGACGAACCTTATGGTTGTTCGGCAGTGAAGCATCAGTGCCAACACTGATGTTGCTGTCTTCGGTAATGATGATGATGATTCCCCTCATAGTACAGGTCGCTCATTTCAAACAAGTCTTGTAAGAGACCACCTTTTCTTAGCCTATGGAATCTTTCAGCTGCTATCCTGCTCTCAGATGAGACCACTTCTCGTGAATACCTCCAGGTGATCACCTCAAAATAGGACAAGGCGAATAGATACGAAGATAACATAAGATCAGCATCCTCTGACCCAACTTATAGGTGACACCTCTTGCCAAAATAAGTTGGCTGCTGACTCTGTAAATAGCTCCCTTGGTGAACACAAAATGTGACATTTTAAAAGTTGGTCTCAAGGATGACGATGCCTAATGTTTTGGAGAGCCGTGGTTGCGTTCAAAATTGCAGTTATGCGAAGGGTTATGATAGTGATGTAGACCAGTAAAGCGAGATAATAACTAGACTTGGGTTTCGTTCTTATTAGAGTCCACCTGTAGTGCATTTCTTTGGCCTTACGGTAATTTGAATCCTGGGCATTCGGCATGGAGGATGAGCGTGTTACCACTACTTTAAGTTTGTTCATCAACGTTCAGTGTCTTTCAAGACGTTCGCCATGGATTCGGTTGCTGAATTTGACAGAAGAGCCTACTAGATGATGCAGTAGTGACGGTACTTGTAGATTTCAGACGTATGAGAAGTTTTGGTCACCATGAGGTACAGGGAATCGGTCTCTCAAAGCTTAAATTTGCCGTTAAACTTACGAAACTTCACAGAAATTGCTACCATCAGGAGTATGGTTGCCATGAAGGAAGGGTCACTGTATCTTTGCCAGTGCCAACCCAGTGCCGGTTAATTTTGACAGGCTAGCACCAGATACCTTCCCCCTTCTTCCCAATAAGACTTTCAAATAAATTATGGTTGTTCGTCAGCGAAGCGTCAGTGTTGAACAGTGATGTCATGCTGTCGATGATGAGTGCCGATTAGTAATGAGTTTCACCCTGAAGCTGGATACGCTTTTAATAACACTGTTTCTGTAACAAGTCACTGTAGCCAAATGTGCCTAAATTTCATAGTTTGGGTATAAAGAGCGGGCAAATAGCTATAGATTTCGACTTGTCCCGTTTACCTGAACCACACCTACCCACACAAGCCGTGTTATTGGGGGAGCTGGTACTGAGAACCAATCATGAAACGATACTTGGAGAACTAAATGACTGTCTTTTACTTACCGTGCATGCAATTTCACGATAACAAGAGCCAGTAGATCCCTCAGTTATTTGACGTCACATACTTGTAAAAACTCACCATCTGGCTTGGAGATGAAGAAGGTAGGTAGAAGAAGTCCCCTGGCGGTGAGTCGAAATATTGGTATCTCTGGTACGTTTATAAGTTGTTGATTAGGTACCTGTTGGTTTGTTCTCCGAGCTTGGCAATTTACCTGTACAGCCCACCCAACCGCGCACTGATGATATCTCATCGCTTAGTGGCGAAACATTTGCAAGTTAATGTCAAGCCCACCTGATCAACGTCAATAAACTGAGTCCTTTATAGGAGGAATTCCCTGCACTGTAGAGCGATTTTGCTCGGTCTCTGCGGGGAAAGCATTGTACCATATCAATCCGGGGCGAGATGGCTCAAGTGGTAAGAGCGCGAATTTATTGACTGGAAGGTCCGTGGTTCGAAACCGACCTGTGCCTCCCGACTTTCCCTGTCTAGGCTTGGGCAACTTGGCAGTATCTCAGCCCTCGTGCTTCCTTCGGGTGGCACGGCAGCTAGGCACCGGAAGGGTATTACAGCTGAGCGATTTTTTCTCGATTTTTACCATATCAATTCTCCACCACCTTATCCCGATATAGTGTAACACAAGTGCAGGGCTTCGGTCTGTAGGAGCATGGGGGTCTCAATTTGACTATTTGAAACAAGGCTTGTGGACTTTGTCCTGGAAATGTAATGCCCTTGTAAATTCACCAACCCAGTGGTTTCTCTACTATCGAGAGCACATGTCATTTCATGAAATTTTGTAAATGTCTTGGAACCATAGTTCAATTTCCCACGCGAAGCAGCATAATTCGAAGCTCAGACCTAACCCGTATGTTGCCCTTTGGATAAGGCGTAAGATTGTAAAATATGAAAATATTAATAATATTTTTCTTCTAGACAACTCTCGAATGTTCAATGTGATTCGATTAGTACGTCATAATTACTCGGATTTCACTCAGCACATCCATGTTCGAAGCGGATTTGGGTTGCTATCGCAGGTGTCAGTCTCCCTAATGTGAATTGCGCTTGTCGTTCAGGATGTGCTCCCGCATCTCCTCGAAAAAGTGTTGAGGGTCGCAGTCACGTATGGTCAAAATCGACCGCGTTACTGTTGCGTGTTGGTAAAACTGCCAGGTTTTCCATGTTACTGTTGATGATCCCATATCGGCTGTTCCCTTCCATTGCTCCTTTGCTCTTGTTTACGTGAAGTAATTGGTAGATCTTGCATTTCCAGTTAAGATTTGGTGAAGCCGTATTGGGCTCAATAGCTGTTTTGGCTTCGTCGGAAATCATGGGTCTGGCCTACCTCAAGGCCCATCGGAGTAACAAAAGAGTTTACTGATACGTTGCTCGATTAGCAACCAGAGAGGCGGACACGCAGTCAACACCCGAACGGTAGAACACGAGTATATCGTGCACGGGTGCGATTTGACTGGACTGATCAGTCGTGGAGAGTTCACCTTGAATGTAACCTTGTTCACTCATCCAGGCAAGGGACAGCTGTTTAACCCTTGCTGACATTCGTCAGCACTGCTTTGAACCGTGAAACAAATTTCGTTGAATACTCGTTTTTCTTCTAACTTGACATGATGAATTAATGTACAAGGGGAGCTTTCCAGTTTGCCAACCAGTGTACACTTCTAAGCAGTACCCACTACTGATGATTTACAAGGGAAACAGCTGCCCACTTCTATCTAGCCCTCCAACATATGCTGGCTGAACTTTTCATGATAAAAAGCAGATCCGTATTTATCTTCCTTTGGTTTCTTATCTACCTGAATGCATTTGGTGTGATTTCTGCCCCCCTTGTAGGCGCGAGCTGATTTTGTTGGTGAGCAGCTTGATCGGGGCGATTTGCTCCTTGCATCCGAACTGGCGGCTGCGGATGCGGCAGCATTACAAGGTACCATAGTTGGGCCATCGGCTGACAATCCTACCAGAGGCATGGGTACCAACGTCTTAGCGTATAGCTCTCTTCATCCCGCTGGCGATACACAGACCATTCCTAGACTGACCGGTTCCGAACGTATTTTGGGAACGGTCACTGTCGAAGACGATGACAATTACGACGATTGATAAATGCAATGGAATTTGGTAGTGTCCTGTTTTTCTCCTTACTTCCTACTGACTTTTTGTTTGCTTGTTTGAACCGATTTTTTAATTGGGAAGTGGTTTTGTGTATTGTCCTTTTTACCACACGTGTAAATATATCGTTTGTTGTACACGCCTCTGATTTTTCTCCCGTCTGACTCACGCTTCTCACAATCAAGCTCTTGCGAATTTGTGGACCTTATTTCCTATCAAGGTTTCACTCATCAGTGCGAGTTGGGCACAAGAATATTGGGGTGAGTCCGTCGCGAAGATACTGGACCTTGTCGTGCTGCGACGGTTTGTCTGCCTCAATAACCCGCTGAGCTGTAATGGAGGATGGAGGTACAGCATTCATAGAGTCTTTCTCACCAGGTTGGTCAATCGACAGAGGTCTAACAAACCCAGTCTCCTGACCCCCATGGTTGGAACAAGTGTGGCAATTTATTCCTTAAAATTTGGTCTACTCGGGTAGTCTTAAGCCAATCACTGCCGCCTTGCGATCAGGCTTCAAAGCCAAAGGCTTTGGTTGAGGACCGTTATCGTCCTCTTATCTAGGTTTGAACGCCCTGGAAGTGTCTCAGCCTACACACAACCATGAACTCTGCAAATGAAAATACTTTATGCCACATCGACCGTCGTCTGGTGTCATCAGTTGGGTCGCCTTATTCGCTGCATACAGCAGGGCAGATAGGCTTCCCATCTTTATTGATAGTTATCTGTTTACTCACGTCCTGTCCCAGTTGACAGTCACTCTTGTGTAGATTCCAGATGTAGGCATTTCAATCAGGCATATATGAAAATGACAAGCTGCGCAACACTGCCCACTTTTACCGCTCCGCACCTGCTATTCAGATCTCGCTCTCCTGTTTTTATTGTAGCCTTTAACGTGAGAACTATTAAGCGGATCGTCCAAAAAGCTCCTCTTGCGCGTACTCTACATACTCTGTCGGTCGACGTCTGTGGCATCTCTGAACCTCCAATACAATTGATGAGCTTACGGCCCCCTCTCTAAATAGACGCTCCAAGCTACGTCTTCATCATCGACAGCATAACATCAGTGTTCAACACTGATGCTTCGTTGCCGAACTTTGAGTGGTCTTTCGGCTGCTGCATTGGGTTGCGCCAGTGTTGGTATAGCTCTAACTTAGTTAACTGGGGCTTCCTTGCTTGACTCGATATCTGTAGTCAGTCGAATCTGTGCTGTCTGACTTTCTGCTTCAACAAAACCCGCACTGGTGAAAATACTGAACGCTGTTTGTTTTTCATGTGCGTTTGTCCACCAACGGACTGCAGCTCTGACTCATCGAAATAGACCTTGTATCGAGAACCAACCAGCCTCTTATGCACCGCAAATAACCCCGGACATAGTTATAATAGCAGGAAGTAGAACGCCTCGGTTCACCAGAAGCGCGCCTTGGCGGCGCGTTGAGTTTGAACGCAAAACGCCATCATGATTGTGAACGACTTCTCAGCAATATTGGATTCACACACAATGGGCATCATTGCGCTACTTGGCGTCCCCCCATCGCTGAGCAGCACCAGAGTCAAATTGATCACACCGCCTTCAGATACCGATGGTGTTGCTCTGTCCTTGATTGCTCATCGTTGTGAAATATGTAGGTTGATTCAGATTACGTCATTGTTCGGTGCAGAGGTAAATCTCAGAAAAGAGATTTCAATTTAGCAGTAGAAAACTGTTGTGAGTTAGGGAAAGGTACCAAACCCTATGCAATGCATTATAAGCCGCCCTCTCGGAGGACATTGACGGCAACTGGGATAAGATACTCACGGCTATACGTGACGTCGGGAACTCTGCTTTTGGTGTATCGGGGCACGCACGCGGAAGTCACTGGATCTCAGAACGGTCAACGTCACTTCCTGAATCGGGGCAGTCTATCCTCGAGCGCAAAGTTCAATTCGGTTAGACGGTCGACTAGACAACAGCTCATACGTAGGCTGTGTGGAACTGGGAAATTCAAGAAATGGAAGAGGTTAGTGTGGCTAAGAATGCACGGAACCTGTTGCAGCTAATCCGCAAAACAACCTGAAAGGGCCTCCGTGAATAAGTAAATCAAAGATAATATTTGAAACCTAACATATGATAAAGACCAGTGTCTAGACAGCTGGGCGGAACATTTCCAATGTTTGTTGATGTTCCGCAGCTGTGCGTATGTCGTTCATTCGATCCGCTAGTAATGAGCAGTAGTCTGTGAGTTTAGATCCCCTCAGATGGTGTGGTACTAGTGTGTCTTTCTGCCTTGAAATGCCGTCGAGCTGCTGGGTAAGGTCAGCTCCCTCCAGCACTATTCACAGATGAAGGGGAATCTTTGTGCTCTGTTTTGACTAGGTTGTTCGTGCGTTCCAGAGTATTTGAACCAATCGTTGGTCATACCCGTTTTCGGAAAATATACCCAAACGGACCGTTCCAACAATGGGAGTATAGTCTCAAATGTATCGTGACGCGGTTGTTAGTTTCCATTATATTGTGGCACCTATTTTCTGCACGTGAGACCTATGTCCGAGAGCATCAGGCAGGATTTCGACCTGACAGAGGTGCATGAGTAGCGCCACACTTAAAGTCGACCAACAACAGCCATTTTCCTCGAGTTTATGGTAGCTTTCAACTATGTGGGTAGGTTAGCTGTTCTAAATATTTTCAGCCCTTCAAGTTCGCAGTCGTTCTTCTTAGCCTGTATTTCTCTATTCCCGGTTGTATCTCCGGGGTATGGTGCCTGCCTAAAAGCTTACTCGCAAGCACTGGAGTGCGTCAGATCTCTCTCTTTGTTAAACTTTGTCATCTTCGGTATTATGGGATGCGTACTCCCGGGGACAATGAATCTAGGTATCGAAATCTCGTCCGGAGAATAATGGACTCGAATTACGTGTAGGGCGTCGTTCTGGTATCTGCCGACTATTTGTTTGTGTATTGTACCTTAAACGAAGCATCGGAGGTGGTCTCATGTTTCGCCATGCTTCTGCACCCTTGAAGTACATTGTCTTCAAAACTTCCCATAGTCTTCTGATAATCATTATTATCAGAGACAGCAAGATCAGTGTTGACACCAATGCTTCACTACTTTACAACCACAAAGTTTAATTATATTTAAGGCCTTAGAATGAAGAGAAAAGAGTGGGTGAGGGAGACGACCTGGTGATGGCCTGTCGCAAGCATTCTGAGGCGTCTACACTTCCAATCGCTCAGTCAGACAATCTGGAAGGAGGCTGATAACACGAACGCCACTGACATCGATAAGGCGCCATTTCTTGCAATGTCTCCGGCCAAGCGCATGAGGGGTCACGCAGACCCCATCCTGGAAGGCGTACTGCACCAACAACACCCAAACTCCTTGTAGTAACTTTCACACCCTTCTGCCAAGTCAAATATGTTGTCCACCTCGCGGGTTCCGCCATTCTGAAGGAAGCACGGAGGACAACACTCGTCTCGGGAGAAAGTATTTCGACGTGCGTGGCACGTGGCCGAACCACTTAAGTTCATGGTGTTGGCTGTTTTCCACGATTGAAGTACCTACTGCACAACCAAATACCCGTTTTCTAATTACCCCGTTACGAATTCGTTGACGCCATCTAACACCAGGAACGCTTCTGAGGCATCGGTGGCCAAAAACCTGAAAACGCCTCACCATCTGTCTGCATAGGCCATCTTTTGCAACCATACAACAATACAGCCCTTAATGGTGTCTGGCACACGTGACCCTTGAGACCCAGTGAGGTATGTTTTTGACGCCAAAAGTGATGCGAATTAGCAAACGTGATTCTGGCCTTTTAGGTTCGTGCACTGACTTCATCAGAAACACTTCCGTCAGAGCTAATATAACTACCGAGGTGTGTAAAACTCTCCACAACCTCCGGCGGTTCTCCTTGAATTGTAAGGGGTATGTTCAGAGACAGCACATTCTGAAGCATGACTTTGCATTTTGATGGTGCAAGGCGCATACCAAAAGATGGTATGGCGGTTGTCAGCCTATTCAACAGGGCTTGTGCTTCGCCTTGGTCTTCAGAGGCGTGCGCGACGTCGTCTGCGTACTCCAGATCGACGAGGTTCTTACCAGCAATGATTTGAACCCCAAGGTTTTGAAGACCTTCCAGCATTCAACTCAGTACTTCGTCAGTGACGAATTTGAACAAGAATGGATAGATTGGACACCCTTCTCGGACACCATTTTTTGTAGGGAAGATTTCGGGATGCTCATCATGCACTCTCACACCCAGAAGTAGGTGAATATAGTGGTGGGATTATGTTCACAAACTTATGGGACATACCCTGTTGAGCACCATCGTCATCACCATCATCGACATCATAACGTCGGTGCTCAAAGCTGATGCTTCGCTGCCGTACATTCTGTTGAGCAAATGTGGTTAGCAGCACTGACTGATCGACAGAATCGAACGCACCGTTGAAGTCGGCTGACAATCCTACCAGAGGCATGGGTCCCAACGTCTTAGCGTATAGCTCTCTTCATCCCGCTGGCGATACACAGACCATTCCTAGACTGACCGGTTCCGAACGTATTTTGGGAACGGTCACTGTCGAAGACGATGACAATTACGACGATTGATAAATGCAATGGAATTTGGTAGTGTCCTGTTTTTNCGTTTTTTTAAATGGGTACCATTATCGACTCCATAGTCTTCTGCCTCCAGCTTGCGTCATTTATGCTGTCAGAAAAAACTTTTGCCGTGGTTAAAAGGCTGATTATAGAAGGCAACGGTAAAAGCTTACTCAGTTTATGGCTGTGAAATATTTACCCCTTTCGGATTCGAGGACTTTAGGCGTCTTTGAACTTTTGATCACCAGTGTCTCGGTAACATAGCATGAGTTAGCTGGCTGCAGCGATGACGCAACAAACGGACACCTTGTAACGAATCCGAATCGATAGAGAAGCAGACTAAATTTACCATGTTGATTCGCTTGGGACATGTCTTACGTATACCCAACCACCTGTCTAGGCTTGGGCAACCTGGCAATATCCCAGCTCTCGTGCTTCCTTCGGGTGGCATGGCAGTTAGGCACCGAAAGAGTGTTACAGCTGAACGACCCAACCACCATCTACCCTAGAAATGATCGTTTTCTGTTCCAAGCGATTGTTGACGAAAGGTTCGCCTGGTACAAGCCATGGCATGGAAACGTGAAATGAAGGCTGCTACAGTCAAAATGGGAGTTTTTGGATCTTCACTTCTTCCTATCTAGGGCCCAGGTGGTCTCGTTTGCACGTGGTTGGGAACCCTGCAGGACATGGTACGCAGCCGATCCAAGTGATGAGCATGCTGCTATTTCCTAGCCGGAATGCCTAACTCAAGCTCACCTGTCTTTGTACACACTAAGGTTCGCAAAGAACGCTGAGTCAGTTCCGCTGGTAGCACCTAATTTGACATGATGCTTAGGTGTGTTTATTTTAATACTGTCCGAAGGTGTAGGCACCTTATTCGTGACCGTTTTCTAAGGGCACAGAGCTTCACGCTAAATCTCTGCTTTCCTATTCACTCTCTTTTCACCCCTTACTGAGACTTTCCCTCATGCTCCTATGAAAGTCAAGCCCCAGTGTGAAGTGCTGATGAACTGCCGTCAACGATGAGGAACTGAGTCAGAGTCCCACCCACCCAGGTGGCTTGCCAAAGTAGGGCAAAGCAAGGAGGCACGTGCGGGCTGGTTCAGTTGATGGGTCGTACATCGTAAAGCCAAACAGTAGATAACTTGACTACTGGAGAGGTACCTTGCTGATCCGTATTCACAATGTGCATACGTCTGTCTCAGTGAACAGTGCGTGCTCATCTTCGACAAAGTAGGGACGGTGAACAGGCACTATCGCCTTACCTGCACAGCTGTCTTCCGTCCGACTGCCCAAGGGTTTGAATGTGAGTGCATTTTCACTGGTAATTCCGGGTGTTAGTGGCGCCAGTGATCAGTTGCTTACGATGTTTTATCATCATTGAGACACTCCAATGGTAAAATAGCCACAAGACCAGATCAACCTCATGAAATTTGATGGGGAGAACTGGAAGGTTTCCTTCATCCAGTCCTTTTATCCAATTCTAAGACATAAAACCGTATAATTGAATAGTTCTGAGTAAAAATTTGAAGTAACTATTGTAAGTGTGGCGTTCAATCCCGAATCTACACGATTATGGGTGTTCAGATGGTCCACCTGCAACTTAGCCCGATGTAAGTGTGCTACCACTGACTTTAAAATACTGGGCTTATTGCTCGGAATTCGATCGTATAGATAGTCATACTAAGTATCCATCGGAGGATCTGAACTAGGTGCTGGTTTTCGGCGCATTTGTGGTATCTAACTGAGCAACTTTGCGTGTTCCTGCTCAAGGTTTTCTTGGGGTAGAATTCCCATACGGCAGAGGAGCCATGGCCACAACTTTTTTTGTCTAACCTGTGAACAAAACACACACCAACAACACATCTGACGCCATCAAGTGGTAAACATGCTAGTCAATGGACCTCGTAAAATCCGAATAGATTGGGAAGAACCTTCCACCCATCAAAGTAAACTGCCGTCGGTGATTCGATGGCTTCGAAAAACAGTAATACAACTATCGTTTCAGGGAGGCTCAATAAACAGTCGGTGGATTTATTGCTGATGTAAACAATCGGTGGATTTATCTCTGAAACGATGACTACCCAGTCGGTCCCAACATTTTACAATTGAGTAATACAACTAGTCTGTGTAGAGCCACACGTCATTTGGATTCTAGTGTCACGCGTGGTCACCTAATGCACTGGATCCCTTAATCTGTACGATGATGGTGTGCTCACTTATGTAAACAAACAACATACTAACATCATTTACAACTAACAGCAAAAGAAAGATAGATCGTTTTTCATCATACCGTCAACCGCGTGTGAACGCCAAACGAAATTTAATTCACCACTAAGTTCGTGTTCGAGAACTTGCAAACCGGTTAACCAAGACAAAAACACTTTAAGGAAATGTACGAGCTACCCACCAGTAAAAATGAACTAGACGGAAATGAAGTTTCCAATATTTTTGCGGTTTGTTTATCTAATTACTTGCTTTTGGGTAAAGATGGTGAATTTACCTTCCAGTTTATCCATCAACCGGACGCCCAGGTCTGCTTGTGCTCGATTTCCTTGAATGATGCACTGATGCGTGTTTGCATATTTTTACTCCGAAAGAGAAACATATACGACAATCTACCGGTGTCGAACTGAGTCGATGTCCCATCCTCAACTCCAGAAAACGCAATCTCATAAGGCCAGCAACCTAATGAAAAGCAGAATATTCTGGTGTTAGCAGTTTAGGTTCTGGTTTGTTTACCTGAATAACCCACAAGCTGGACAGGAAGTGTACTGAAGTGATATACCAGAACCATACAGAGTTTGCGCATCCAGTTTGCCTGGTCTAGTACGGTTGACTGATCTTCACGCCGGACACACGTTATAGACACCGGGGGAAGAGTTAGACATATGATGGCACTGAGCACATACATACAGCCGGTCTGAGTTGAACACCCCTTTTTGGGTGTATGCATTGCAGACGAAAGTGGTTTTTGTGAACCAAACAGAAAATTACACTGAACTAACACACACAACCAAGCGATGAAGCCACTTTTCAGCTCATAAACGAGATCACACTCAACCGCCATCCCGAAAGCTCAGTGTGCGTTACTGTGCTCATTAGCCGCTTAGCTGAGTACTTTGTTTATCGTCTGCGTGCTGCTAACTGAATATGTAGCCAGTGGCAACCAGCAGTATGCACCGATCAGTTAACTATCCCCTCATCAGTAGAGCATTTAGCTTTGTGTTACCTGTTCCATATGGTTTTGCGCTGAAAATTATAGACCACAATCAACAAAGTTAGCGCCATGGATGATATTAGGTGTACATATTCCTTGGATGACATCCTCGTTAGGTGAGAGTATTCTCCAGTGAAAGATTTAAACCTGCGAAAATCTTTTGCTCCATGAGGTTTTCGCACGGCAGGTCAGTTATTGAGGAGGCTATTGTGCTTCGGACCTTCGGTAACACTTCAGCACCTCATGCAGTTGGGATGTTGAGGTGCGCCAGCTTAGTTTGAAAGCTAGATTTTCGTTTAGATGTAACATCTTACACTATATTATATACAAAATATTATACAATATATCAGATGAGGCACCTGTGAATGCTTTTCGCATTCTTCTTAAATGTAGTCGGGACGTAACAAGAGCTTCGTAACCAGGCGTCTCCCTCGAAGGAAGCTTCCTGTCCACACGGACGGGAACACCCAACTGTCGACTCATTCAGTGAGACCCATGAATTGGTCGCGTCGAAAAATCGGCAGTAGATACATTCATATCAACTGTTACTTCCTACACACCACGTCTAGTTCGGCCTTGATTGGCTTTCTACTTTCGATAACTTGCTTACAGATTGCAAGAATTCATCGTGGACGTCCTGTACAATCAGCCAGGGTCACACAATGCAGCTGCCATACCTGTCGTGCTTTACGCCGAACATTCTAATTCTCAGATTCATTAGAAGCGCATTTTATTTTCTGACAGTTCCGTGGTCCACGCAATCGACTTTCACCAGTCGTGTCCGGTCCAGGTGCTGATGACCAAAAAATGATAGGCAGGGCGTACATCGTTCCGTAGCAGACATGTTCTTTGTATGGTCGACGAAAGGACCAAATTCGAACGCTCGTGTCCAACACTGGAGAGTAACGAATGATCGCATCCCAACGACGTCGACAGACGGTGCGATCTTTGGTCACTCATTGAAAGAAAATACAACCATAGGTTAATAACTTCAGGTTGTTATCAGGGCAGCTTACACTGTTACGGAACGTTTTCATGGGTTTAGACAAAATCATAAGTGACCAACGCCACAATCAAAAAGCCTGTTAAGTTACTTAATTCATTCAACGAACTACTCAGCTAGCATAGGTAGCTTGTGATTGATTTATGCGTTGTTTGATAGCCCTGACAATTGCCTGGGAATCGTGCCCGAGCACGCGGGGCATTTGTTTGCTACAGTTCAATGATTAAAAATGACTGGTCCACGCGCCGGACCTATAACTTTGGATTTTTATCTTGAAGTACGGCTCGTTCCAGCTTTCTGCATTTCAGTCCCCGTGATAAGTCCCGAAGTCAGCAATCCTATCGGTGCGCCTCTCGTTTTTTCGTAAGATTCTCCGTTTAAATCAAATTACGTGGTTAGACGGAGGATGAGCAAGCCACAGACGTCTTTTTTCTTTAGATATCCGTTTGAAAGTCCACGACCATCCAACAGTTCGCCGAAAGTTGCCTTGGCTGAATTGAGGCCTACAGATGTGAACAGTGAGCCCACTTCCAATGGTACCATCATTTTGCCTTGTTAGATTTGTATACGCTTCAGTTTATCCAATAGTAGTTTCGCATTATTGATTGAGTAATTTGATCCACTGGTAAGATATTTCAACTACTTCCACGGTTTTTTTGAAGCGCTACCTGCCCGTTGGTGTTTCAGGGAGTGACCATGGATCCTAGTGATTTCAGTTCATTGTGTACCTTCGGGTGTCCGTAGAGGCCGGGAATATTTGGATCGCGAGCTCTTATTCTCCACTATTCTTCTCCTATTGTTCTTTACAGATCATTTAGTCTGTTGAGGACTTGTTTGATTTTGTTCGCGAGCTCTTTGTTTCAACCGTTCTCCATCACCATCATCCTGTATAGCACTACATTAGTGTTCAACACTGATGCTTCGCTGGTGTACAACCATGGTTTGTTTGAGAGCCTTATTGTGAAGAATAAAGATGGATGGGGAAGGGACTTAGTACTAGCTTACTACAATCATTCCGAGGTGCCTGTACCTCCAGACACTCATTCAGGCAATCTGGATAGAAAATGACAACAAGAACGCCACTGACATCGATTAGTAGCCATATCCCCCAGTGTCTCCAACTAGACGCAATGGGGATCTCGAGGTCCTCATCCTGGAAGGCGAGAAGCACTGACAGTACCAAAACATTTCGTAATATCTTTCATACCCTTCTGAGGTCAAGGGTTAGCCACCTCCACTCAGATATGTGGCGGTATTCTTGAGTAGAGTTTTTGCTTTGTTTATATAATCCGGTTTATCCATGGCGAATGTCGGGCGTCCGTTCTCCGCTGGTAATATCGCAGTGGTATTATTGCATCCTCCTCACCGGAGATGGTGTGGAGTGTGACGGTCAGAATGATGGTTTGATTGTTATTGGGGATGTTCTCGCGTCCAATAGATTTCTTTGCTGTTTCCAAGTTGGCCAAATGCCTTAGAACTACTGAGATGGAGGTACTCAGTGAAGCAACTAGATGAAAGTAAGCAGTCCATAACGTAACACAAATCCGGAAAAGGACAATCAGATTACGCACTGGCTAGTCGCCAAACTTTAAGTCACGTTTCGGATGTCAACTACTCATTGCAAGCTACGTAAACAAAAGTAGGAGAGTTTCCTACCAAAGTGAGCGTTGACGGTGCCTCCTCGTATGGTGGCGAATATTTTGCAAGCCAACTGCTGAGCTCGGTAACCAGGTCACCTGCCACCCTATCAACAGCCAGTAAGCTCACCCGAGCTGCAATCAGTTGGACGCATTCACACTAATTATGTTGATTCGTTCTAGCTCAGTATTTTGAAAAGGTTTTCGAATGTTCAAGGGAATGAGCTAAACGGGTTACCGCTGACTGCTTATCACGGCTTCAACTGACGTTCGTTTGTTAGCAGCGCCCAACGACAGACTACACCGGCTGGCCCTATAGTTTGAATTCCTTGTTGACACTTCATTCTCTATCGTCAAGTGCTTTATCGTCGATTACACAGATTGATAGAGAGTGTGAACACTTTCAGCGGTGGGCACATCACCAATAAAGTAACTAAATTGCGTTTAGGTATTGCAAAGCGGCTTGGTAGTGACTTTTATCATATCAGTTTTCGGAGACTCCACAGGCATTTTATCTTCAGCCGCAACGGACTAGTCTTTGTGTATCCGTAATTGACTGGATTTTCCAAAATTAAGTGACTACCCAAATGCAGAGAACTTTATGAAACTTATTGTGTGTGGAGGGGCAGATGATCCCTAGAATAACATACTACCTCATCACCCATACAACTCGCATTAATACCATTGAATTACCCATATTTTTCACTATCAATCCACTACCCATGATTAGAGTGCAACAAAATGTGTTCAGTAGGTTATAAACACCGCAAGAAATGAAACAAAGCTGTTGCAACACCATGCACTGAGGGAACAGAAGTAAAAGCTGTAGAAGACAAGTATAAAACAAGCGCGACAAATGTATGGAATCACTCAAGAATACGGTGCCATCGACAGTTTTCGATAATACATCCAGACAATTTTGAACCAGTCTTAATAAGCGGTTTGCTTTGATATTAGTAGGTGACATTTCAACAGATTATTATTCAGTTTTCCTCTACGAGTGGGCAGGGTGGTGAAAATGTTTTGGTAAAACAGTGTAGTAGTTCACACTGCTCATTCGGTTAATAGGTAGTTTCTGTTTCGTCACGTGAAGCTACTCGGATGACCAGGTTGCGGTTCTAATCTCAGTCCAATTGGGATATATTGACATTCCACGTGCACAAAGGTGGGAAAGTTTATGGTCCCAAAACTGAATGGGTGGCTGCTGAAGAAGAAGGATGGAGAGTAGTTCGTAGAAACGTAATCCACTAACATCAACGCAAAGCGTTTCTTAGAGGATCTGGTGCGAAATTGTCGGAAATTTCTATAGAAAGCTATGGATTCCACGGCATGCTCGAGTGATTCTGTACTTTTTTCGCGCTAGTTTTCTACTTGTCTTCCACAAATTTTACGTCAGTTCTCTCATTGCGTAGTGTTGCAACTTCTTCATTTCCTTTCTAATGCTATTTCTAATGGTACTGAACAAACCTCACCTCATGCTTAGTGTAATGATGGTCAAGAAGACGGGCCAGCCTATGATTGTATCACAAGCTGCTTTCCCGTTTCACAAGAATCTGGGCACTCAAAGGTAATCGTAGAATACAACATTTTGTTTGGGATTTACTCTACGATATTCTTGGAGCACGCTTATTCTATCACAGCAGCCAGCTACGGTAAATTAGCATGACTACGGTCATGCTGTTTCAATAGAATCCGTTTGTCGTGCTAAAGCTTTCACGGGCTTCATCGACAGGATAGACCACAGGGAACCGAAACTTTTTAAGTAAAGATTTCGAGAATTTCTGGCAGTTTCAAAGTCTTTAAGACCTAAAATCACGATACCGTGAAAATGAAGGATGATGTGTGGAGATTAAGAGAAGAAAAAATGACGATTTGAAGTATCGAGGGGCCATCAGTGCATTTTGAGGGTTTGCACTCAGTTCGTGTTGACAAATCACAACAAGGGTTGAGACAAACTGAATGAAGATAGTAGAGGTAACTAATTAATCATGAGTACGGTTCGTTAACAAAAGCAGGGGATAACAAAGCCTTTCCGACTTATTCGGGTAAAAAAAAATCAAATTCCTGCCACGAGTGAATCAGATTGGCCGCTTTCATGGGTGTTTCATCTAAAGGAGAAGAGCTATATTCGGCACTGCATAAATCGCCTTGTCAGTACGAAATTATTCTGTGGCCATGCAGTTTTGGCTTACTATTCTATTCCTCGTGACGATTTTCCATTACGTCGTGAATTTTGAAGTCCTAGCTCAAGCAAATCACTTGAAAGAAAGCGAGTTATTTTGTGGTTGTACAGTGCAGTCACACGGGTTTCTACTCTCGTAAGGGTGGTTTGTGCGGCATAAAATTTATTCACGCGGTCACTCATTTGCTTTCGGAAACACCCGGCTGCAACCGAGATACCACTTAAGTGCAAAAGTTCCCCCCATCACGAAACTATTGTAGTTTATGCGAGTTGCAAGAAGGATTTTTGGGATTTCGCACCCAACTTTGACATTTTTGACTGCTACATACATTCGCTCATTTTTTTTCGGGTGAGAGATGGCCTAACATTCGCTTCCGGATTAGTTTGTCACATCAAAAATTGCCGATGAACACTTGCATTGGATAGGTAGTGCTACGTGTGGATGACGTTGAGCCGCATTTGCAACCAGCTGAATGCCTTTTTCTGGGGATATACTCGGGGGAACAAGACAGTGAACAGGAAATGGGACAGTCTACCCAAATGGATGGGTCAGAACTGTCAAGTAATATTGGGACAAATAAACAGTTGGAACCCACAATGTATGCACAGGGTGACCCGCATCAATCTTGTGGTACACCTGGGACACACATTTGGACATCTAGTGCCAGCCAAAAATCAGTTAATTATTTACAGCGGTGGTTGGAGAAAGTCACTTCTGGAACCGGTGTAAGTTAAGTACTCAATAGAGTTCACAGCGTAAAGGAGGGGGCACACATAAAATGGAGAACAAAGAAATGAAACAAAATATGGCGCCGGTCGACACCAACACACATATGTTAAGGATAAAATAAGGATGAAAAAACAGAGACAAGTCTGTAGCCTAAACCAGCAGATTATGGCGAATTGCATAAGGCTTTTATTAATTTGGGCAGTGGCACTTCCACAGACGACAGCGAGCGTAACACATACACGGTCTTGCTCACACGGTACTGTTAGCGTTCGGAAGATCTGTGAAGCAGTGCGCGACCCCAGGAAAATGAGTAACGTATAGTATACCTCCCGTCGACGCGCCTGTAAATTCACCGTGCTATCGGCATCACAGACCAACTCATCCGACTGATGTTCACTTCCGTTTCCGCATCACTGAATTATCCAGTGTAACTATTTTTGCGTGTTTGTGTAACCAGCATTGTGTTGCGACAAATGATCGTTCATCCTCGATCCCCTCCAGTCGCTTGATTTCTTCAAGTCCGGGTCCGATTCGTTCCAGTCCAGGTGCCGACGTTTTCAGCAACTGTTACTACTGCTAGTACGTATACAAAGTCATACTTATCGGATAGTAAGAATAACGAGTTAGTTCATTTACTCAAGGTACCAATGCAGTTGCACTTATCAAGGCAATCTACGATCTGCTTCCAGTTCGAAAGTCCCAGATGGTGTTGAGCGGAGAAAGTTCTGTTGGAACTAAGGGGATTTAGTAGAACCACTGTTATTTGTCAGAAAACCCTTCCTCTAACGGAAGTCACTACCAGTTGAATCTTTTTAAAGAGAAGTATTTGTGCGTTTATCAAAAGATCAGTGTATTCTAAAGGAACTAACGCATTGGAACACAAATGAAAGTTGTTACTTTGAAATTAATGTACCACTGAGAATAAAATAAATAGTTTATTTCGAAATGTGAACCGAGTTGGGAACCAAAATCAACGAACGAGTCAGAAAAGAAAAAGCGAATACCAAAAGGATCCAAAGCGTTTGTTTGAATCAGTCGTAATTGTATTCGAAAAAGCTCCTGAAAAGAACGAAAAGGAATCAACAGCTTTATTATTACCAAGTATATATTGGTGTAACACAGTTATAAAATATGGAGTTCCTTGATTTATCTCGAATGTTTGACACACAGTACATCAAACCTTTTGTTTTTAGACATAATACCCTACTCATAAGGTTGCTGAAAACTCTTCGACCGCCCACGACCGGTTTCACCCTTCTCGGGGCTCATCAGGTAGGCGCAGTCCCCGATTTTACGTCAATCTTATGTTTTGCCTACCCACAGATTCAGCTGGGTTCCAGGTGAGTCTCCCTTCAAAACCTAATTGGTACGCACAAGAGTGTATTAGTCGGACCTTTCATTTGCTCCAAGATTACGTCAATGGAGCATGTTTATCTGACCCAAACTACTCACCAAATGAACACAGTTGTGCGTCGGTTGCATGTACACACGGGGCTGTATACAAATAAACTGACAGTTATGCGGCAGTTGAACACTTATTTTCACGCTGGTAGTGCTGTCAATCCTAATGATGACGATGCTGATGATGTAGTCATATGTGCCATACAATTTGTTCACCTCATTGGAGGAGTATTGCCACCATAACACGCCAGAAAACATATACGGTCCGTGAGGCATGTCAAAGTGTATTCATAATACTGATCCTTCTAACCGATATCACCGTAGACTTTCCCGTTGTTTCGTATGGCTACTTTTGGTGCTGGACAACGACATTGGCGAGGAAATTCATGAAGAGTCACAGTAGTCCTGGGAACTGTTGGCCTAGTAACAACGATACCGTAAGTTGGTACAAACTGATCGGTTTAACTCGCAGGAGATCGTAGTGCGCTTTAATAAAGTAACTTGATCCGATCGAAATCGTAACACTTAGACGGCATTGAGTGTGCATATTTACACTTTTTAACTTTTTGACAATTTAACAAAACGAGTCAGAGTAAAATAATCGAAATAATGTCATGAAACTTCATAAATTGCCAGAAAATGAAGCCACTAAGTCTGGCTATATTGGTGAGAGGCATTGGTCTATTCTTGATCAAGAAGATTATGTTCTACACTACAGGGAGATTACAGACAGTCTTCGAAGAGTAATCACAAGAGGGTGGTGGAACCTCAGCTTCTAGGTTGGTCACTTGATTACCCGGTCTATACACCTGTACGACCAACTCTAGTCTTTTTTGCACCGGTGGTACCAGAAATTAGGAAGGTAGAGAGTCAAGCAAACTCACTCGCTCATTGGTTTCCCACTCAGTTCTGACCCCAAAGACTTGCGCCGCATCGACGTCCGCTTGTGTCCAGGTGGCATTTGCTCAGTTGTTCTGGGGATGCTTGGTGGCAGAGCGATGTGGCGTTCTGGTTTCACTCCCCATATGTCGTAAGCATATTCCGCAATCGCGCGATCTGATGAAAACTTGCCGCTGCTCATAATGTTAAGCACACTCATTTTGGCCCACCGCATTTTGTCCTAGGTTTTCAGAAGAGTAAGATATTTTCATGGGTGCAGATAAGTAAACAAATAGATGCGATGATATAATAGTGACGTAGTCTCATTTCTTTCATTGATCGGAATCGCCCTCTAAGCCAGTGTCCTCCACAAAATTTAAAATGACTTTACTGAAGTCTTACACACGAAATCGCCATAAATGTGCACACGCACATAGTACCGGTGGTTCTTTCACGAAGATACTGGACGCTGCCGCGGTGTGACGGTTTGTGTGCCTCCGTGACTTATTGAACTATACTGGCGAGTGTTCGTGCGACAATCGCCGGGTCTCATACCAGGTTGGTCAATGGTTAGGGGTCTGACTAATACAGTCTACTCGTTCTCCAGGTTCGGGGTTGGAACATGTGTGGTGGCTTGTTCTTTAAAAATGGCAGTGTACTTGCAGTTCCCGCAAAACACCCCTACCTTGTGACCAGGCTTTTGAGGCAAAGGCTTTTGTTGAGGACATCAACAGTCCTACACATTCGACTTCAGTGTCCAGTTATTATAACAGTTCGCGAACATTCAACTAACAGTGCTATCCTGCCACATCGGTTGTCGCATCGCCTTACTTGCTGCACACAGTAGGGTGGGTAAATGAAAACAGGCTACTGATGGCGCCTTCCTTCGTTCTCTTTCACAATTTATCTTCCTGCTCCTCCCCCCTCATCAATAACTCTTTCCTGGCGTGTCCATCGGTTACCACTGACGACCCGTGCATCTCTCATTGGTCTTGCGCGTCAGCCGGCGCCGACGTCCGTTCTATCTGGCTGCTTTCAACGCTACCAATCTAGAGGAAACAGGACAACAATATGCTGTTTCACACTGGATTCGGTTTGCATTGATGTGTGCTGCCTATCAGAAACAAGAATTTAAGATGCAAGCACAGTGGAGTCCCATCACTCTCCACTCGCTTCCGGGTGCGCATCTCTGGCAATCCAGAGGCCGCTGTAGCAGGATATGCAGGGATCAGCGTCGTTCCAAGTCATTGGTCGGAAGGATCCTCGCTTGAATGGATGGCTGTTGATAGTCAGCTCTGTGCGGTGCCCGTGAAGGAGTCTCAAGCGGAAAACTGATCGTTGCATGTTTATCATGTCTCCCCACGCCCCAACCGACTGTAGCTTTCACACCATAATAGGCCACTTTTATTGCGCCTATGGAAGGTGGAACTCTCAGATATCGTTGTGGTTGCCAGAGATTTGAATGCACAAGTGGGCAGAGTTAGCGCAACTGAGACTCGGTCGAGTGAATGACTTGAATTGAACGCGGCACGTAAGGACGATGGACTGCATCAGCTGTGTGCTGATAGCAGAAAAGTCAACTCGCCCACATTGCCATCAGTTATCGATGGCGTTGATTAATAAGTGACTGCTGCTCGTTTTTGACTACTTGTTTAGATTCTGACAAAGCACTCATCGGCAGCTGTTTGTCTCTTCGTTTTCCGGTGGCACGTAAGGGGCGGACAACTGGGGGGCTAAAAGGTCCCGAAGTTAAGCGAACTGATCAAAATGGTCTTGTGAACTCCCTTCCCACTACCTCACGACCGAAAGTCAACTTGTACTGGAAGAAAATTTTCACCTCCTCACATACTGCCGTGATTTTCGTCCGCTGCACGGCGCTACCAGGTCCACCCAAGCACTGAATATCAGACGGAACAGTGTCGTTACTTGAATCTCGGGGAAATATCGGATATTAAGTGGAACTCAGCGTGCGCGCCGACCGTAAAATCTGGTGAACAGAGAAAGCTAAGTAAGTGGAAGAGGCGCAGAAATCAGGGAATGCCTGAGGAGTATTTCGATGGATCCCCGCGACGGATCCCCAGAAATTGCCTGTGAGCGAAACGATCAAAGGTCAAATTGGCGATACTATCTTCAACAAAGAAGGATGCGCCGGCAACTTGTTGAACTGCACTAGAACCCTGAACGGTGAAACTGTAACTATCTACGGCCTCTCACGCGAAACCGAGCTCCTGGTCCGGATGATCTGTTACCCCCATTGCCCAAGGATGGGGCTGAAGTCCCCAGTCGTCGTTTCTTGGATCTATTTGCCTCCATATGGAAAAGGAGACTGTCCTATACAACTAGGGAAAATGGTAGTATTCTATTATTTCGAAAAAGGGGCCATTTTGAATGCGGTACTCACAGAGGGTTTATCTTGACTCCCGGATTAACGAAGCTTCTGGCATCACTAGTCTTTCGTCGCCCATTAGCTATAGACTCGGGAGCAGCAAGCGGGATTGTGGCCTGCTAGAAGTTGCGTTGACCAAATTTTCATAATTCGTAAGGTTTTTGAGCAACGTCGTACGTATAAATAAAATCACAATTTTAGTATTCTTGCATTTTCAAGGCGTATTCGACTCAGTTGACCGGTCTGTCCTTAAAATACTTGCTCAACAAGGAATGCCCCGGACGTTTGTGAATAAATTCCCTTCCTATTCCTAGTCTGGGGGGCGTAGCAGAGTATACGGAGAGCAGCACATTTACTTGCCTGGAAACATCACAAACGAGAGATTCATCTGGGTTCCAGGTGAGTCTCTCGCAAAACCAAATTTGTTTTCAAATGATTGTATTGACTGTATACGGAGAGCTCTTCAAAAGCTTCCCTCCACAAAGTGGTATCCTGCAAAGATACCATTCTCTCCACTCCTATTTAATTTCGTGATGGGCGAGATGACGAGACGAACGATGGAAGTTTTTTAGAACCCTGGTATTCAAACGGCTTTCTGACGAAAACCATGTCGATCTGAAACATGCAGACGATATTGTTCTCGTCTTCGAACGGGAGAAGATTCAAATGTTTTTGGGTGAACTGAGCAAATCATGTAGTCCTTTGACAGGCAGTCTACAAGTAGAGTGCATCAGGTCATGCTGTCACTGAATAAGCCACTTTCAACCCAAGGAGAGGCACTCGAAGTTGTGCAGCGTTTTATGTATCTTCCAAGTTGTATTAGTTACGACTGTAATGTGACCGATGAGGTCAATGCACGAATCCCTAAGGCTTGGGTCATGTCTGCTTATTTGAGACACCTATGGCGGTACACCTCTGAATCTCAAGGACGAATGTATCAGGTTACGGTATGGGCTATTTTGTTGTATGGTTGTGAAATGCAGCCCCTGTGAACAGATGAACTGAGAGATCTTTGGGTCTTAAATAACTGTTTTCCCACGTGGTTAGGGTCCAACAAGTCCTTACGGAGACAGAAGGCGGATGTTTGGTTGTGCAAAAGAGATGTCAATTGATGAATGTGTCCAGCATCATGAACTGCGGTGATTCGGTCATGTATTGGGCGTGCTGAATAATCGTTTGTTGGAAAGGGCGTAGTTTTTCCGTGCCCAGTTAAGACTGGAGCAAGCAGTGTTCAACCTTTGACCTGACAGAGGAGTATGAAAACGATTATAAAAGATTTGGTTACTGTTGCTGTAACTCGCCTTCCAGGATGGGGTTCGCGTGATCCCCCAGTCCATTGTCGGAGACGTTGTAAGGTATGGCTGCTCATCGATGCCGATAGAGTTCTTATTGTGAGTTTCTATCCGCATCATCTGAATGAAATCCTGGAGCTGTTGGTACCTTAAAATGATCGTGGTAGGCTAGTGCTGGGGCCGTTTTCAGTTCTTTTATTCCTTTCTTCACAATAAGGCTTCCATATAAATTATAAGTATACAGCAGTGAACTGTCAGTGTTGAACACTGATGGTGTGCTGTCGGTGATGATGAGTATGATGATGGGGGATGATTATATACCAAATAATCTACCTCAGCCAGTGAGCCAAAATATGCCTGGCGGTAATATTACTAATGAACTTATGGTCACGATCTAAAATATTTATGGTTTTACCTCGGGACCTGGGATATTCACTGTTTCCTCTCTAAATCCTCTGAAACAAACGTTCCATTATCAGAGCCAAATTGAAAATATCCGGGTCTCTCCGTACCAGCACAACTGTATTTTACGGTCAGACAGTAACAAAAATGGCCAGTTACAAAACCTCAAGCTAATCATATTTATTTCCATCAGAATCCCGATTTGGAATGCCAAACACTGCCCAAAATATCCACAAGTACAGCAGTCCCTCCACCTTACTCCTCAGAGTAGAAGGTTGTGTTTTGTTCCCTTTTGAGAGTAGCCCCTCCTTGTGATGAATTCACAAAAAAAGCCAGCTGATGAAAAGTGCCACCATGGACCCTTTATTTGAGTAGCCTTTCTTCGCAAAGGTGTCTTTGCGAGTGCTTAGTTCACATCAGCTAACCAAATTTAATCATTGATCATATAGTTGAAGTGCACTAGTAAGAACTGTGAGGTAAGAAGTGAATTCGTACTTCAAAGTTGGACAGTCGCCCACGTCTTGGGTGAACATGTAATGCATTGAAGAATGTCTGGATGTCTTCCTAGACTGAACGTATTTCTGGACGCCTTAGAACAGCACCTTGATACCCAACAGCTGATTTCGACACCCAAACAATAAAGTCATATGGGTTCCAGACAATCACTAGTGATAAAAGGTAATAAAATATGGATGTGAGAGAGAACTAAAGGGTTTTTTGGAAGAAACATACCTTGTAGACGGCGTTGACTTCCCGCTGTGCCCGCATATAGTCCTCGAAGTCAGCACATAGAAGGTAACGATCGTCGAATGCGATCGAGTTGTAGATATCCCTGAACAAACCCGGTTGATCCGGAGAGAAGTGGCCGTCACGGATCTGTTCAAGGGCTTCTTTCAGTTCCGGGATTTTGTATATGTAATTCTGTGGATAATACCTGTAAAAGCGATAGCAATGCAGTCAACTAACCGGATACCCACTGATAGGGCTTGGTACAGAAACAGAACTGTAAACAACCAATGCAACTGTTCTGTGCAACGTAAACCAAACATTGGATTCTTACCCGCTCTCTTTTAATTTGTTAACTTCATCCACTTTTAGGCCAAATATGAACATATTTTCTTTTCCAACCTCTTCGCACATCTCCACATTCGCACCATCCATTGTTCCAATGGTGAGTGCACCATTCAACTACGAAGACACGAAACAGTTTACCACCGGGTGCAAAAGGTACTACACTTGTTGCTGTCTTAAATGATTCCCTATTCTTCAAGATTTTCCAGCTTTAGGTACTAAAATCATATTTACGCTCCCAATTGGCGGACCCGATATTTCAGTTACTTAGTGAAATGGCGTAACATGGAGTTTGTTCGGATACAATGCAAAACCCGGCCAAGTATAATCCCGCCAAAACTATATGAAGAACTTCAAGGTTTTGAAATTGGCCGTCACTTTTTTGGAGAAGAAAATTCTTTGTCTCTAACTTAGGTCAAACAGTCGTTTATCCAGTTAAATGATCCGGATTTCCCGGAAGATGACACCTTGGACTTCTATCCCGAAAACCCTGACAGGAGTCTCCGCATATTTACATCTAACTCAGCTATCAATCTCTGCCCTTGAATATTTTAAAATAGAGAAGTAAAAATAATTTATCATTCACATTTATACCTAATCATCATTCGGCATCAACCGGCTCTTCCGGGTTCACTTTCATCTGGTTTGTTCGGTAATTTCGCCTAATCTGTGCGCACAGAGATCATGACACAGAGGTGAGGTGCTGATAGAAATTACTGGCTTTTGGCAGTGAAGCATCGGTGTTGAACACTGATGTCATGCTGTCGATGATGATGATGATGACTGGCTTTTGGAGATAGTATGACGCAGCCCATGCTATTGTTCGAACACTTCTCAATGCAATTCCATTCTTACCCGGTTTAATCAGACGAAATTTTCTCGACCGAGATGAGAACAGTTGACAACCTTAGTGAAGTTTCACCACTCTTGTGCGCTACTCTAGGACATACCACAACCATCCTATCTATCAACCTATTTTATCTGAAACATCAGATCCATTAGAAGCGAAGGGTTTTACTGCAGATACATGCAGTGACGTTTCATTTGCTCAAATGCATGTTTTTTGTCCCGTCAATTATGTTTCCCCATCTTTCAATCGTGTTTCGGTATCGGGAGAATTACTGCTATGAATCGAACGCAAACAATTGAAGAGTATCCTGGAAACAGCACTCTTGTGGGCATCGGTGCATGCGGAGTTTGCTGGCACACACGGTAAGCAATTATCTCGTATGCTAATCGAACGACGTGTTTCCTTGTGTATAGTGCACTGTTGCATGTAGACAAGCGCATAAGTTGAACCTCTTTGACATAAAATCTGATTAACTTGCGGTTTTCGACATGATAAAAGTGGGAGATTATTCCCCAAAAAGCTGCAGACGAAATTGCAAACATACCATGAACTTCATGTTCCCTGTACCAGAAGCTTCTGTCCCGGCGGTCGAAATTTGTTGGGAAAGATCGGCTGCTGGAATGACGACCTCGGCCAAGGAAACGCGATAGTTCTCCAGGAAGATGACCTGGAATAATAAATTTTTAAAATAAATCTCATTGTGGATTCCACCTAATCCAGAACTGTGGAACGTGAATCGAAGCCCAAATAGTTAATTCCTATTTGAATGAGATCACAAAGTTTAGCAAACACGTGTTTCCGACAATCATCAACTGAAGTTTGCAGTTAAGAGGTAGCGGACAAACAGAAGGAATGTTCGGAAATACAGAGTCAGTATGCAGGGTACTAAAAGATTGGATAGTAATCAGGTGACGAAGGAAAAGTCTGCTCTTCGTTGACTGGTCAGTTCCATCGAGTTGATTGAGTTAAACGCCTCTGCACTCACAGAGTTAGACTCAGTGGTCTGGTAACGATAGGTTCGGCCACCTTGAGTGCCAGCTGTCGAACTACTTACAATCGACCATTTGGAGCCCAGAAACTGATGGATAGGTATTGAGCCGAGTTAACTTGGATGAATTCCGCGTAAATATCCTAACCTAACCCATTCTGACCATATGTGTTTAGGCTACCAGCAAATACACAAGGAGACCGATCTACATAAGCTAAGAGAATGGCAGAGGGGGAGTCAGCAAGGTCAAACAATTTTGAAAATGGACTACAAGCCGTAGCATACGACTTCCTAAGGACAGTAGGTCGGTAAGTGCTCAAGTAGCTGGGCGTACACTCAATGGTCATACAGCCGATACATTTATTAGGAAGGTTGTATTGGGCAGTGGGCAGCGACATCAATCTGTTTTCCTTACGTCACGACATCACCTCTTCTGTTACGAAGAACTGACGGAACGGTCAAGACAAAACAATGTATAACCATTGTAGTCATTGTATAAGGGGTTCTATGGGGTTTGCCGCAAAATTTGAAACGTAATAAAGGGCGTTCCGATTATGATGGAATGTGGGATGATTGGTTGTAAGCTTGTAGAAAATAAAATAATTTGAAAATCACGACCAATTTTCAGGCCCCTATTGATTGTTTTCACATCTCCAATGGTGCCAGTACTCGCTCGAGAGAACTGCATATATAGGCGCATTCAACGAATAACTACTTACCTTTAGCTTCTTGCTGACGACGGGATTGGAATTTACTACCTTGGCTACATTGTTGATTAACTTGATAATTAGCTTGGCCATGTAGTACCCAGGTGCCGCTTTCCCACCGATCATGATGGTGCGCGGATGAATATCAGCACCAGGGTGATTTCGGAGTGTGTTGTACAAAGTGATGACATGCAAACAGTTGAGAAGCTGACGTTTGTATTCGTGAATTCGTTTGACCTGAAGTGATGGAACAAATAATGTTGGCGACACTCGCACCAGACAACTGAAAGCAGACAGCCCTAATGCTGATAGCGGAGCAGTGGAAAATTGGCATATCCTAGTAGCTGTGCCCGTTTGTCACTGGTAGCGTTGTCATTTTCAGCAAATTTAGAATAGGTCCAAGCACTCAGCTGATCATTTGCCTGGTAACGGTCGATCAAATGAAACGGATAGATAAATCTCCCAAGAAAGGACTCATACACTATAGGTTCAAAAATAAGAATACTGGCGAGAACTCGATCAGGGCCCCCTGCTTTTCCTACAATAGGCACGAAAGTTTGAATAGCAACGTAAAAGCTAACTGCTGAGCAGCCCAAGCTATCCCGCAACAAAAACATAGGACCATCCACGATTTTCGCCATAGCTCCACAACTAATGAACAAGACGAAGGAAATTTTGGCCATCTGGTGGCGGGAATGAATAGACACGAAAGCTAAAACTTACAGAAAAATGCATTGAAAGGAATGACGTAAAACCGGGAAAAACTGACGCCGCAAAAGTAGCTGCCCGGGATATTGATACATTGGAAAGATTTTCAATGAAAAAATGTCAAAAGATTTACAAGAAGCGCGGGAACAACCAATGAGTGTTTTGATGACACCTTGATCAATGACATTGCAGCCTAGTCATACCCTGCCGACCTACTCCGTTTTGGATCCCTGGATATTTTCATCGTGTCTGCTGGACCCACGGCTCCTCAGTCAGTTTGGGATAAGGATCGAAAGTTGATCACTTGCAAAGCCTGGACTTGATGAGGTGATAGATTGGATCTAGTGTATTGCTTTACCCCCATCACTTTAAATATCCTCATTCATGTTCCGTGATCATGGGTCTTAACCATTAGTGTCAGTCAGTTCGTTGCGCAAACTGAAGTGGTAACAAGTTCATCTGAGAGTACAGAAAACCCACAATAATGGTGCCTGGTGCAGGTACATGCATCTGACAGCTTCAAGAGAAGCAAAAGTCCTCAAAATTTCGTTGCTAAGAGAAAAAGAACAGGTTTAGCGGATCTGAATGACTTCAGGCTTTATTCCTCTCGTTTTGAACCGGGTGTCCTGTTGCTGAATGTCAGTAGTGGATCTGCATCATCCTCGATGATGACATGGAAATTCATATAGATAAGTCAAACGCTGTAAAGTATGATGTGTACGTATTCTGTGAGGAGGAAATCAATTTCATCCAAGGAGCACTGACTTGAGATGGCCTGTTTTATTGATAGTTGCACAGGACTCAGATGTACACACGCAAATATCGAAATCGATTACTGAAACGAGCAAGCAGCGAGTAGGATAATTCAGTGGATCCCACCTCACAAGACGATGGCTCCAGTTCCGTCAAGTGAAGCCACTAAACTCACAACTTTTAGTCTTTCTTATGGATCCGACTGAGAACCAGTTGGTCATGCTAGCACACCGAATATACACAGATTTGAATATGTCTGAACCTGATTCCACAAAGGAGGTTGCTTTAGGACGAGGACGCAACATCATCTAGTGAAATATCATCCATACGCCCATCGCTTGCACTATAAAGATGATAATAGGTTCTGAGATGAAATGACTGGATCTCATGTTTAAGAAATCTGCCCAGTAGGAAGGTACTCTGTGGGTGGTTCCAGCAGGTGTATAATTTTTTACCAGTCACTTTAGACTGCAGTCAGGCGTTCCAAACCGCTGTTACCACGATGCGGATTCGGTTGATGTGAAGACAAACAGACTAAAAACTGTGACGTTTGCTTGTAAAGTGTGTAGTGTGTGTGTGTGTAAAGTGTGTGTAGTTCGCAGATCACTTTGATGTTAATGGGGACTGAACTGGGTAGCAGCCGAATCTCTCGTTTATACTATTCTTCATTTGAATAAGCTGCATAGAGACCCCATCATGTTTCATTTGGAGCGCTATTCGAGATACCACTGTTGAGGCATCTTTGACAGTAGTATGTTATGTCTAGGAAATATACTGCGGTATCTCGAATATCGTGATAATTAAAACGTGAGGCGACCTGATTAATATCACAAAAGAGTGATCCGGCTGAGTATCTCGCTAAGACCAATGATATTTCCAGATGAGTGCATTCCAGCTGCGTATTATTCAGTGTTGAGGTAGAACATTAGGTTGACAATAACTATGGGGCCAAGCCTTCCTGATGATAATGGAATGTAGAGGAGCTTTCAGCAAATTTATGTGTAGTATGTTACGTCAAGAAAACACACACTTCTTCAAAACGGTTGTGGTCAAAAGGACATTTTAGTCCTAAGAATACTACTAATGACCGGTTTTCAAAATCTAAGTCATCTAATTCTCCGCAACTCCGCTGCGGAATGCATAAGTTTCTCACTAATGACCATCCACTTATTACATAGTTGTCATCCGAATCGTTTGATATTGACTTTCCGGCGCGGCCAGCATGATTTCATGAAGGCAAATGAAGCGTACATTAATCACTATCGGTTCGGACGAGGTTATTTGCACACGAGCACCTATCCGTGCGTAAGGGTCGATTCGAACGTTGATAGAGTCCATGTTGAGCATAGGGATAGGTGAACCAATGGTGAAACTAATACGTTTATCTAAAGGCCGCATCATACTCAGTCAATGAAGCTCAATTCATCATGTATGGTTTGCACTCGCTTTTTCGAAATGAAGAAAAAGTGAAGGCATACATTCTTGCACTGAAGGTTCCACGTTCAAATCTACCTCGATTTTCTCGAGTGACAGGCATACATACATGTATATGTATATGACAATGTATACCGTTATAGGGCCGGTTTTGTGTCCTGTATGTGGAACGGATCTGCTGGTCAGCAGTTGTTAATCCATTAGATGCCTCTGTACAACAGATAGAACACAAACAGTTGGTGGGGAGTCCAGTGTGGTGCTACGTTCAAGCCGCTGATGCCGGTTCAAACCCGAGGGAATACGATCGCCCACTAAGCATGAAGAGACCTGTCGAGAGCCCTAAGCCGTGCGAAGCATGAAGGCATAACAGTAAACACCAAAATTCGGTTTTTACGCCAAGAAGCTGGTTCCATCCGTCAATTCTTCCAAGTTTTACATTGATATCGAACGCCTACCATATAAACCACCGTAACAATGCTCGCTGAGTAATGCCGGTTACAGTGCCATTTACACTGGAACGGATAATCGGGAGGCAAATAAGCAATCGGACTGCTACTAGAACCGTCATCTCTTGGTATGCCAGCACAGTCAGACAGATACAGATTGGAAATTGGAGCAGACATCATTAGGGTCGACTGATGGTGAAAAGACAACAATAATTACAGTTTTTTAAATATTGATTCGATCACTGCCGGTGAATTTCATCAGGGGTAAAATAATAGGAATTACAAAAGGCAGAATACAGTGCGGATGGCCCAGGAGCAATGTTACCTTTGTCAGATACTGACTGAAATCAGAGGAACTTACCTAGGTGATTTACTGGCGTCTCCGTGATCATTTAGAGTAGGTATGTTGATGGCCGAATCTGCTCAGGCATGTGCGCCCCTAAGTCGAACAGGTCCAGATGGTTTTGGTTTTAGCGGAAATTGTGCGGCCGTTTCGAACGATGTGCTTGTCGTCGAGTGTTGTATGCATTGAACCTCAAAGCTCCTCAGGCCTATGCACACGGCAGTTCTCCAGGCCACTCTGTCAAGCATCGGATTTTCCCAAGATTATTGTTCTCCAAACTCACCTGAAGACTGTTACAGTAGCGCAATCTCGGTCGTCTTCTAGTTTGGGGTGCATTCTTCAAATGAATGCAAATAAGTTGCCTCCGGATGCGATCATCAGTCATCCTTTTTGCGTGACCAATCCAGCCTAGCTGGTTGTGCACTCGTTTCCATTTATTTTGACTTGTTTGAGAACTTTAGGGCTCAGGATTCGATCTTATCGCCGAATTCGAAGAAGGTTGTAAGGCAAAGTGGAGTTTGTCGGACAATATAACGTACTGTAGGTATAGTGTCCATATTTTACTGTCAGACAGCAGTGAAGACAGTACGACAGCCTGGTGTGGGGCGACCCTAGTCTCCAAACGCAGACTGTGGTTGCTGCAAACGCGTTTGCATGGGAGACTGGAGGCAGTGCCTAGCTTTGCAATCCCAGCTTGTAGTATTCTATCGAGTACCAAGTTCGTACATGTGCAAAGGCAGCAGAATTTTTAAAACCACACTACCCGCGGTCAATAATGTGAATACAGAGTGTCCGCACTTGTAAACCTCGAATTGACCGATAAAAAATAGGTGCTTTAGAAGGTCTGATGTTTAAAATACAACGAAATGCAGCTGAAGTGGATACTGTAGTTATTTGCTAAATTCCGCTTCAGAATGTATCACACTTATCCGCAAAAAGCACCATGCGGATCTTCGACCCCGTGCAGCTTAGTTTAGGTAATGAAGCGATGAAAAGATAACTGTCTGGACGGTACAGGGTCGATACGCCATCTTGGAAACACGGAACGCTTCTGCTTAAATCGTAGCCAGATGCAAACTGAACAGGGTTAACCACAACACAGCCTCAATTCACTACCATGTCAAGTTTGAACTCGGCAGAGGTTATCCCCTAGGTACATAGTCTGACCCTCATATCAAACCGTGGAGAACTGATAGTGTTGACAGAGATAGCAGAGATTTTGGAGAACTACAGCGCCTCCCTGCCCACAGAGCCCAAATCTTTCGTGGTCTTCGAAAAGAACGCATACCAACTAGTTCCTTTCGCAAGATTTTCCTCCAGACGATGCCCCGCAAAGATAACGTCAGTCGTGCTGCGTCTGCTTCAGAATCCACATTGCTATTATGGGCTACTTTTTCCAAAGTATTAATGTTCAATCGATTGAGCAGGATTTTGCCTACAGCATAGGGCATACTCACGCTCGATGGTTGTCCGTCTTCTGCCGAATTCCACCTGAAAAGTGCCGTCCTTGGACTATTGCGAGACATTTTGAGGTTCCCAGATTGTCCAAATCAAGCAAAAATCCCAGTCCTACAGTTTTGGTCCGCCCAATATGAAAATATCGGCAGGTGCTACATTTTCTTCCACAACTTTTCCGTTTTGCAGTTCGGTTGCCACTTGAGATTCCGTCCGGTCAGTGAGGCCAGTCTACGCTGAAAAACCGAGAAGTACTGTACAGCTGTTTCATTCTTACTGTGAATCATCAACAATGCGCACCTCACGAAACTCAGAGAGTTTCGAATGGGTGACTTCAACCGTCCTGCCACGAGCGGATGAACAGTAGTGTGATCAGCTCTCATTCGAAATTCAGCCTGCGCACGTGAGCTGGAATGGTCCATCTTCACGAAGTCCTGGAGTAACTGGGAGACGGAGTTCAAATCTGAGTTGAACCCGTCGTGAGGAAGATACCGTCATTACAGAAAGAGTGATCGGTTTCTCATTTCACCGCCCACCGAACTCCGAAACAGCGGCTACTATATCATTAAATAACTATGCGCCTGAAAATGAATGGTTCAGCCATGGCAATCCTTCGACGAATGGTTGCAGCTCGAAGGAGGGACCTTTAATCAAGGTGGGGGTTGACTAAACCTAGACAGAAGCAATTTAACTGTAATGATTCGGTTCGAATAAGGGATATTTTGGTCAATAAACTCGGACCTTAACCGTTGAGCTATCCCAGATGCCCGAAAGAAGTCAGGGTTGATGATTCCCACCGTCGTTCTGAATTCTCTTAGTGTTGCTTTCACAATGGTGATGCTGCCTGTAAATTGTTCAGCGACGAAGCTGTTTCCCAGTTTAATAAGACCATATCTAATTCCCATGAGCGGGCTATATGGAATCCCGGATGCCGACCCCAGTCTGATCTTAAACAGATGTCATGTACAGGAATTCTGAATAATCAGCCTATAGCCTCCCAGTTCTTCGACAGAAGCGTAGAAGTTACGCATTACATTTCTGCACCACGTTTTAGGAACATCGTCTTCTCAGGTGTTTTAGGAGTCTCATGTGTCAGTTGTTGAAGCTTCGTCGCCTCAGGAACAGTAATTTCGTGGGGGAAATGCTTTTTCAGTGCGCTTATTAGGCCTGTAACTACTAGCAAGTTGACATGCTTGTAGAGTTGGAGCTACATATTGACCAGTATCTGTTGTTGGGCCGTCTATAGATGGTCGTTCCAAGTCAGCCGACGATTGTCATGCACCTTAATATATGGTCAGGTTCTGTCTATCATCAACGAACATCCTACTTTGTCAAACGCAGTGGGCAGCTTTATGCGTCGGATGCGTGAGACAATTTGTACCTGTTTAGAGTTCCCAGATTTTTCATCAAGTTCGCATGTGTGCAGACGTGGATACACCCCTTTTTCGAATTCCGATAACTGAAAACCGTCGTTTTTTAGGTTTAAAACCTATGTGCATCATTATTTGCCCGTGGGTTAGATGGGTCGCGTACATCAGTCGAGTATGGGAACACTCGGACCCACAGATACGTAAATACAATGTGACGTTAGCTGGTAGAGCCGTTGACAATTTGACCAAGGTCAGTGTGCTGTGCTAGCCATGATGTACGTCGCTTAAAAATGCGCCGTATCTAATGGAATATCTGATGTATTGTCGATGGTGGTGACGTTAACGGTAATGACGCTTATGATGATTATGATGATGATACTCGATGGAGATCTGTGGCCCCGTTCGATGTTACTCATTGGCACCTGCCACTTGATGCTCGTATATATATATATA